>CM038225.1:14506059-15106059 GCA_021442155.1 Cymbidium sinense
GCTCATGGACTTAATCCTTACTTGATTAGTATAACTTAATGAAATGGTGATGAAAGGTTTGTTTCCATTTTTTGATTTCACTAATACTCCTTACAGATGAAGAAGTTTAGTGAAGAAGGTTTCAAAGAGTTTGAATTTATTTTTGAAGGAGACTTGGGTATATTTTGGACCCAATGCTTTACTATGCTATGAGCATTGAAATTCATCATGATTATTTCTATCTTTCTTTTTATATCTTAAAGTTACAATGAACCATGCTAGATGTCTTTTTCATTGAAGGAAAGACATCGTAGGGTACTAACCTTAGAATTCTACCTCTTTAAGCTTGCATGTGACCGTGTAGTTCTGTTGGCAGTAAGAACCAAAGTCAACCAGTGCTTCTCAAATGGAATTTAATTTTCTTTTTGTTTGGACATGTATGTAATTTTTGCTTTGTTGACATGAATCAATAGCTTATAAGGCCTTCTCTTGGATTCAATAAAGATTAAGAGATTCCTTTAAAGCTTTCTAAAATGAATGAGAATCAAGATAATCTTTTGGATTCTCATGGAGACACAAATTTTTTTTATCCCTAATCAATAAGGGAACTGAAAGGATTAACTAATTAGAGAAATTAAGATTCTCCAGATAAGTTTGAAATTGAATTTCTTCAGTTGATTTTATTTTTCTTTTAAAATATATATGAAATGAAATTTCATAGATGTCTTTGATTAATTCCTAATTTTTTGCATTTTTGATCCTTCTACATTTTACTACAAAGTCTTTGAAATTAATTAAAAAGTAAATTTCAAGACTCTAGATGTAGTAACAAGATTGTTCTTCAAACCATATTAGAGTTTCTTTTAATTCTTTTATTTATTTTGTTCTTTTTTTGGCATGATTTTCAATATAACCATCTACCTAATTGAAAGTGGGATTATAAGAAACCTTGATCATGACCCTTTTTGCTAAATTGTCATAATATTTTGAGATTGAATGATATGACTTTATAATAGAACATTCTTGTAAGGATTTTAAATGTCATATCATATGCTTTCAATTCTTCTTTTCTAGAGTTATTTTAATTAGACAATTGTCAGATAAGTTATTGTTAAGAAGAAGGATAATCTTATGCTCAAAAGCCCCCTTTTTTATTTTGAAATGAGGTATGGGTAGTATGAACCCATTTTCAGAGTAAAGATTCTACCAAAGTCCCAAGATGTGGGGTCATATAATGATTTTACCTAACCAAGAAGAATGTTTTCTTCTCATGTACAACCATCATTTTCTAGTTTTTAAGTTAGCAAAATTTTTGTTTTTCTTTTGGAATTTGACCACAGTCGTCAACAGACTTAGTTTATGGAAATGGCATCAAGCTTGAGTTTATAGACTGTACATCTAGAGATCATTTCAATTTATTTCCAGATAAAGTTGTCTTTAAACCCAAAAGATAGCTTGATCAAGTCGTCAATAGCTAACTCATTAAAGAGTTAGATCATTGATATCAACTTTGTCAATTATGGAATTGGATTTTTTTTCAAATTAAAGGGTGCATCCCAAACTTGAAGAATATATAAATCTCTAGACACATCTAAACAAAATTCATGCATTGTGCTAGAGTGCCTTTTGAAAAGAAAGTCAGGACCCAAACTACTTAAGCTTTCTAACTTGCAATGGCTCTATGACTTCATAACTTTTCTTGTTCAAGGTTATAGGCCACTTGTAATGGAATCAGAGAATACTCAATGGGATCTTTGCCATACAGAGGATATGGTCCCTTGGAAATGGAGATCCATTATCTTTTCTTTTAACCTGTAAAGTGAGCTCACCTAATCATGGCAAAGGTAAAAATGATAAAGTATGACATATTGCTTATTTTTGTTCAGCTAGGCATAATTTTTGACTTCTAACCTTACCACTTTATTTTGATGTGGAGAAGTATGAAGTAAAAATGTCCATTTACATTGGGTATTTTCTCTTTAATCATTTGAAATGGAATCAGAGTATACTCAATAGAATCTTTGCCATTCAGAAGATATGGACTCCTGAAAAAGAAGATCCACTATGTTTTTATTTAACCTGCCAAGTGAGCTCACCCAATTGTGGCAAAGGCTAAAATGACAAAGCATGAGATATCTAATTATTTTTGTTTAGATAGGGATAATTTTTGGACTTCTAACCCTACCATTTTATTTTGACGTGGAGAAGTTTGAAGGTAAAAATGTCCACATGCTTAGAAATTTTAGACTTCATCCTTTTTCTCTTAGATATAGTCCTTCCATCCCATTAGTTTTCTTTCTTTCTTTCTTTTGGTAATATTCTGAATTCATTTCTTTATGCAAGGTTACACATGCTAATTTCCTAGTTACGAGATTCACTAAGAAGATATATGTATTTGACTCATTTCCATAATATTTCACTCTTTATGAAATAACTCCACTAAATAATTTGCTAGGAAATTTGATGTATTTAACTTTTTGTCCAAATACAACATTTGATTGATTGACTTTTTGAAATGATTCAAGTCTTTGCTTGATTGATCATATAATATGATCCAACATTTCTATTTATTTTTTCTCTTTTTATGGAACAACAAATCTAGTAAAGGCATTTAAGTTTGGTAAAAATGACTTTCTAAAGATGTTACACTTTTGAATTCAAAATTATTTAATGGTGTGAGTCATTTAAGATTGACATAATGACTTCCTTGAAAACTTTGCACTTCTGAAATCAGAATTTTTATTGGAATTTAATATTTAGTGAGGTCATTTAGGAGTAGCTTAATGATATTCTTAAAGGCTCAACACTTTAGGATGAATATGAACATCCTTCAATAATCAATATGTTTTTTCATTTTCTTTTCATTTGATTCCTTTTTTTTATTTAGGGTTGGATAGAACCATCTGAGTTCATTTAAAGATGTTACATGAATTCCTATGTTGCTCTTTTTATGTTTGAAATTTTATCTTCAATCAACAATGTGATTGAAATTAAGTTCTTTTTCTAGGTTTAATTTTTAAGGTTGAATTCTCATGAAACTGAAAACTACTTTTTTTATTTGATTGAATTTATATGGCACCATCTTATCAAAGCTTGATTAGAATTGATCCTATATAATCTCACTCTCATGTTTATATTTGATGTTGACTGATGCACCCGGTTCAACATATATTTTAGAGATTTTCTTCTTTTGAAATTTCCAAATCAACTAAGATGTTAATAAGTTCTTAGTAGTCTATATCAAAGAAGATAACCCTAGAACTTCTTTATAGTGGAATGCCACATCAGGAAGTTGCTTATAGTTAAGTAAGGAAAATTACATGATTATGTAATGCCTTGCTTTACTTTCATTTCTTTTTTTCATTTTTATTTTATTTTATTTCATATTTAATTTTATTTTTAACATAGCATTATGATGCTTGATTTTACAAGCAACTTCTCTAAGATGGGCAAGACATCACATTTTCAGGATGACTTATTTGTCATTTTTTTTCAATGCCATTTGAGGTGGTATGACTACCATTTTGAATTTGAGTTCAAAAATTTCCTTTTTATCTAAAGGGATGGTAGGACTAACTCTATCCTTAATAGATCAATAGACCTCATGATCTATTCATTTAGAGGATCATCATTTAAAAGAGGACCCTCTAGGGTAGATGCTATGCTCTTAGAAAGTCAAGTTTGACTTGTATTATTTTATGGAACATATAAGATTAAAGGTAACATCAACTTTCAATGGAATCTTTGACCACCATACTATACATTAAGACAATGTTGAGTGGGTCATAAGACATTGCAAAGGATTATCCTTAGATTCACTTTATATTGAAAGCATATAATGCCTTAGTATTTGAACATAAAAAACTAGGGCATTCTTCATGCATTTGGATTGAAAAATTCCTAAGTGATTTATCTAACAACTAACTAGATATAAGAATTTTCATATTTTCACTCTGAGAGATAGAAATATCACCCTTAGGACCCAATCCTAAGGTCATGATTTCTTTAGAAGGATTAAACTCTTCATTTATTTTATTTTCATGATTTAGCCTTAAAATTAATTAAAGCTATTCATGAAATATCATTTCATTTAATGAGAGAAGACTCCCAATAAGGAAGTTGATTTAAATTTATTAGGTTTAAATTTCATTCATTTCAGCTTTATCATGAGAATTAGTATTCTCTTTCTCTACCCTCTCTTTTCTTCTATTGATTAGGAGCAAAACTGAATCATGTCAATTTTATTTATTTATTTATTATGTCATGTCATCTTCCTCTTTTGAATCTCTCCTAAGCTCTTAAGAGTTTAAGGGTTTGGAAAGGTCTACAAGAGGGTTACCTCCAAGTCACTTCTTAGATTTGGCCAATCAGCTTGAACAATTGATTTTCCAATATTCTAATGGACTTATAGAAATAAATTAAGATTAAAGCTGATTTGCATTTATGTAAACTTTTCTTCTATAAGGATAGAAGATTTACATTTAGTTTCTTAATTAACCCCTGCTTAAGGTCCATAAGGAATTCTCTTTTCAGGATGAATTTTCTTTTTAAATGCAATTGAAACTTCAATCATGGTGGTAAAGGGGCAATAAGCACAACTATGCCTCCTTTTGATTTGGATTTTCATAGGTTTTTAAGGAACTCCATTTCAATCAACATTCGTAGGTATTTACCACCTTTGAATGTAGTAGAACAAAGGGTATCCATTCAAGGACCCTATTCTTATTCTCTTTAGCTTGTGGTGTGAAGCCAAAGTAAGATTAATGATAAGTTTAACTTTGAGACTTTATTTTTGGAGATTTGCTTTTAAAATCTTGAAGTACTTTTCATATATTTTTTTAATTTAACATTTATTATCTACATTGAAATGATTTTAAATCCATCTTGACCAGATTTAGGTTATAATAGAAATGACTTGATTTTTATTTATTTCTCTCACCTCCAAGTTTATTTCAAAATTTAGTTCTAGGACCTAATCATTTAACTATGACAAATGAAGAGTTCTAGAACCTTTATTCAAGATGTTGGATAGGCTCAAGCAAGAATGAAATGAAGAGGTATCCAATAAAAAGAAATCTAGTCTTGATAAGTGAGTGACACTAGTACACTACCAATATATAGAAAGAATCCTTTATTTCTAAAGATGGAGAGAGGAACCATCCAGGAGTCGAAAATATGTTGGTGTTTTCTCTAGAATAGAAAAGAAATGACACCACATAGAGTTTAGAATATTTTATTTAGATGACCAAATATGGCATTAAGAATAAATATATTATCTTTGAAAGATAAACATGCTCTCTGTAATGGATTTGATCATTTTAATAAAAGGCTCTAAAAAATTTAATGGGTCTTTCATGTACTAGAGTATTTTCCCTTGAACTACATGGAAAACTAGAACATGATTTATTTTATACTAGGATCATGGTTCCCTATAAAGGAAAGCCTCTATAATTAATTACATCTTAGGAAGGGTATCTTCCTAAGAATACTCTCAATTAAAGGAATAAATGGTTATTCCTAAAGATTACTAAGGTAGCTTTCAAAAGATTGATTTTTGAAAAATTCAATTGGGAGAGGTCCAAATTGGAGAGAGTTATTTTTAAGAGTCAAATGAGAAATAGTAGGAAATGTCTATTGATACTGGGATACCCATTAGACATTTCAACTATCCTATGGTTGGGCTTCAAATTTAGATTTAATTTTAGATTTCAAGTTGTCATTTTCTTAGAAATCTAGGGCTTAGATTCTAGCAGCACAAGATTACAAAAATACCTAGGGTTGAAGACTTATTCCTAAAAAGGATGCATCAGAACCTAGTCTACAAGTGCTTCTAACGCATGTTAGATGCTCGACCTAGTTCTATCCTTGGGAATCATTGGTCATCCTCCTCACTTGATGGAACTAGCCTATCCTTGAATCTTTTGGACTTAGAACCTGCCTGGAGAAGGTTGTCAGTTAAGACCACCTAAGTGCATTTTAAAACCATGAGGCTAAGTCATATGAATGCAAGATGGATGGGCTATTGCATGTTTAGGAAAGAAGCCTATGAACCTAGACTCACTCCCTAATCTGTAAGATTATGTAAGACATGAGGATGCATCTAACTAATGCAAAATTTTCAAATTTTGATGAATTTTGACTCATGATTCATTTAGGCCGTAGGAATATAATTTATGCCAAATGCATGCAATTAGAAAAAATTTATTGGCCAAATTAGAATATAAGAAGGTATTCTTCCATCATAGGCTCTCAAAGGTCAAGTCCAACTTCTCTGGCAAAGATGGAATCCCTTCCATAATCAAGAGTGAAACAAGATAATTTATGCAAGAATTTCAACATCCAGCTAAGGGGTTGTTACATATTTTATTTTGCTTTAATACTTAGGCCATTATATGAGGTTATAAGTTGTATTTATTTTTATGTTTTGGTTGATTTAGTGTGGTAGAAAATTTAGTTTATCCTATGAGCCTATTGTGAGTCACTATAGCACCCAAGAGAGGGGGGGTTGAATTGGATGATATTTTTAAAAGTTAAATCTTAAAATTTAATTTTCAATAAAAAATTAATATTTGATTTCATAATGACAGATACAATTCTTAATGCAGCAAAAATAAAAGTATAGTACAGTAAAGAGAGACAATAGACACACAATTTTTACGTGGTTCGGCCAAACCCCAAAATTGGCCTACGTCCATGCCTAGCCACCCCTGGCTAGGAATCCACTAAATGCAAAAATATCTTACAAATAGTACTCTCTATAGCATAGTACAACCTATAATAATATATACTCTCTTACAATAGTACAACCCCAAAATAAATTTTATAGCACAAAAGAAAAATACAATAATAAATTTTGATAAAATAAATCTCTCACAAATATACCAAGTTGTCAATGATCTCACAACTTATAAATGATCACTTTACAACTTAAAAATTTTAAGCAAGATAAATGCTCACTTAATATTGAAATAAATATCTTAAAGTGATCTTACTAAGATGTTTAAAAAAATGATTTCAAAATAATTTCACAATATTCTTTTACACAATAAAATAAATTTCAACAAGGAATAATTTATTTTATTTTACCAAAAGATTCTTTCAATTAATGCTAATGATCACAAATACTTAAATAAAATGAGTATATGATAGATCTAAGTATGCTAGTAAGCTTTTAATTAAAAGAGAGAGATCTAGCAAATATAAAATAATTTCAGCACAATAATTTATTTTAAATGCTTAAAATATACTTTAAAATAGATCTAAGAATAAATGATCTTTAAAAATAAGACTAATGAAGAAATATTTCAAGAAACCAAAATAGATTTGTAGGAAGTTAAAATTTTCAACAAGTTGAAATAGATCCTACAAACATCACAAGAGTTTTCACAAAAAATGATTGAGAAACTTTGATGTGAAAAATAATGTCCAAAGACTAATCCACCAAAAGTATAAATTGGAAAGAATAAATAGATGGTGAAAATAGCATGAATAACTAAAAGGATTAAGATCAAGAAAACAAACTCAAGTAATTTGAGAAAGCTTGCTTAGTTGAAGATGTTGAAGCTTCCAAACCAAGGATTTGATCTTGCAATATTTGGAGAACACTTGAAAGAAAAATCTAAGAATTTTTCTCTTAGATTTGCTGGGATTTTGAATTTTGAATGAGGAATGCTTTCATGAAGAGAATGAGGGCTATTTATAGGCAAGAAGATGATATTTTAAAAAATATATTATGCAAAACCTCATGTTATCATCTAATAATTTAATATTCAATAAAATATAATTTATATTAAATAAATATTAAATTTAGCCAAAATTTGGCTATTCACATGGGTAAGTCAAAAGTAATCAAATATGGTTCTTAATATATTCAAAGCATGTAGCATGCATTCATTATTAAAATCACTAATGTTTGAAAATCATAATAAATTCAATTTTAATCAAAGTGGGTCATGTAACCTTAAATTAAAGAAAAAAATCCAAGGAATCCATTGGACATAATGGCTTTGGCTAAAATAAAAAATATTATATATTTTTGTTATTTTGAGATATGAGATTTAAAATTTTTAATATAATTTATATATAATCATAAATATGTTAGTTTTCTTATAACCATCAAATTAAATTAAAATACTTAATTATATTAAGTAAATAAAATAATTATACTTAATAGTTTTAATCATTTATTACTTTGACAATTTTAATATAATTGAATGTTAATTAAATAAAGATTTATATAAATTAACCTCATTAAAATAATATGTTAAGTTGTGAGCAAATTGATTCATGCCAATGAACTCATATGAATAGTCATATAACCCAAAATATTGTATCTTGAGCTTCACATTATCTTTCATTCTTTCATCTTGTAATTTCTCAAACATATTGTGAGATGTATTGGATATGTAATTAGCAATTGATATATCTAAAATATATAAAATATTCATTAGAACATCCAAGCATTTGTTTGTTATCATCAAAATTAATCAATTGAACATGAGGCTAATTAAGCCAACAATCTCCCCTTTTGATGATGACAAACTAATGTTGGTATTGATTTTGATGAAGGTGCAAATTGACCTTTCATCATAGTTTTGAAAAAATTCTCTTAAAAAAATTTATTCATGAGATGAATAATGTTGCTCCCCTAAATGTATGCATGAAATAGACTTAATACTAACCAACATTTTACTCTTCTCCCCTTTTGACAACATAAAAAAAGTGAGAACAAACTATATACAATTTTAAATATTAGATCTAACATTCCAAGCATGCATCTTAAAGTACAAAAAATATTCTTGGTAAGGGTTTTGTAAAAATATCTACAATTTGTATATCTACTAAAAATTAATATTAACATCACCTTTCAAAACATGATCCCTAATAAAATGATGTCTAATTTCTATATGCTTGGTTTGTGAGTGCTGGATAGGATTTTTAGTCAAACTAATAGCACTAGTATTGTCACATTGAACTAGAATGTGATCTTGCTTAATACCAAAATCTTCTAATTATTGCTTTAACCAAAGGACTGACAACACAACTACAGTATGTACTCAGGATAAAGCTAATTTTGTTTCTAGATGACCAAGACACAAGTGATGATCCTAAAAATGACATGTGCCAAATGTTCTTTTCTATCTACTTTACATCCAAAATCAACATCGAATAAGCAACCAAATCACATGATAAAAAATTTTTAGGATACCATAAACCTAACCTAGTAGTGCCTATCAAATACCAAAAAGATACGCTTGACGCTATTAAATGAGATTCTTTGGTTTGAAAATGAGCACACAAAAAACAATAAACATAATATCGTGCCTACTAGCGAAGGTATAAAGTGAACCTATCATACTCCTATAAAGTTTTTTGATCAACATTTTCCTAATTCATCTAAATCCAATTTTGTAGATGGGCTCATAGGAGTTTTACTAGATTTAAATCTTTTCATGTCAAACCTCTCAAGCAATTCATTTGTGTACTTGGTTTGATAGATGAATGAGCCATTTTCTTGTTGCTTCACTTGAAGACCTAAGAAAAAATTAAGTTCTCCCATCATCAAACTCTTTAGACATCAAAGATGAGAACTCATGGCATAAAGATTCATTTGTACTCAAATAATATATCATCTACATACACTTGTACCACAATCAAATCATCATCTATGCTCTTAAGGAATAAGGTGGTACTCTACCCTTTCTAAATCCATGATCTATCAAAAGTTACTTAACCTATCATACCAAGCATGAGGAGCCTGCTTTAAACCATATAAGGCTTTCTTTAATTTATACACATGATTTGGACAATCAAGGCTCTCAAATCTAGGTGGTTGCTCTAAATACATTTTTGGTCAATAAATCCATTCAAAATGCACTTTTGACATCCATTTGAAAAAGTTTAAAATTTCTAAAACAAGCATAAGCAAGGAGTAACCTGATAGCTTCTAGTCATGCTACGGGTGCAAAAGATTCTTCAAAATCTATACCGTTAACTTGTGTGTACCTTGTGCAACTAACCTAGCTTTATTTCTAATAATACAACTAAATCATCTAGCTTATTCCTAAAGATCCATTTTGTTCCAATGATATTTTGATCTTGGGGTCTTGGGACTAATTCCCAAACATCATTTCTTACAAATTGATTCAACTCCTCTTCCATAGCAATAATCCAAAAATTATCATTTAATGCTTCTTCTAAATTTTAGGTTCAACCTCGATAAAAATCGAATGATCTACAACCTCTACTATGTCTTCTCATAACTCCTTTTGAAGGATCCCTATAATTAGTTCCTTTGGATGATTTTTATTATATTTCCATTCTTTAGGCAATGAATCATCCATATTATCTTCTAAAGATATTTTCTTAAAATTATCAATCTCTTCATCAATCACTTCATTTCTAATAGGATCAATTAAATTTTCATCAAAAATAACATGTATTGATTCTTCTACAATCAATTTTCTTTATTAAAAACTCTATAAGCTCTACTAGAAAGAGAGTATCCTAAGAAAATACCATCATCTGATTTGCAATCAAACTTACCTAAATGATCTTTTCCATTATTCAAAATAAAGCATTTACATCCAAATACATGAAAGTGTTCAATCTTAGGCTTCTTTCCAAAAAACAATTCATAGGGTGTCTTCTTCAAAATTGGTCTAAAATAGATCATATTCATCACATAACATGCAGTATTACTGCTTCTGCCCAAAAATATTTTGGCAATTTATACTCATCAAGAATAGATCTACTTAATTCAATTAATATTCTATTTTTTTCTCTCTACTACTCCATTTTGTTGGGGAGTTCTAGAAAAATTATGTCTAATCCCATGTTCATCACAATAATCCTCAAATAATTTATTTTCAAATTTTCCACCATGATGTTTGAACCCTATTAATCAAAAGGCCTTGTTCTCTTTGAATATATTTAGAAAACTTTCTAAACTCACCAAAAACATCATCCTTGTAAGTTACAAATAAAACCCAAGTATATCTAGAGAAATCATCAACAATCACAAAACCATAATTTTTTCCACCTAAGCTAGTGGTGTTAATTGGACCAAATAAATCCATGTGCAATAATTCTAGAGGTCTAGAAGTAGAAACAATATTTTTACTTTTAAATGAGCTTCTAGAATGCTTACCATGAATACATGCATCACAAACATAGTTTGAATGAAAATTTAATTTAGGCAATCCAACTACTAAATCAAGTTTGGCAATTTTATTAAGTGTGTGCATGTTAATATGACATAGTCTCCTATGCCATAACCATATATCATCATGAGTGCTTTTAAAACAAAGTAAATTCAAATTCACATCATGAAAGCTATCTAAATCAATGACATAAATATTTTTATATCTTTTTCCTACTAACAAAACATTTTCATTATTTTTTATAATGCAATATGATGCATGGAATACTACATTCAAACCTTTATCACATAATTGACTAATAGAAATTAAATTATGTTTTAATCCTTCTACTAGAAAAACTTTATCTAAAGTGATAGAATTCTTACAAATAGAACCAATGTCAATGATCTTTCCCTTTGCATTATCTCCATATGTAACAAATCCTCCATCACTTGATTCTAAAGTTGTGAATTTATCTTTATTTCTCATCATATGTCTTGAACATCCACTATCCAAGTACCACATGCCTTCTTTGATTTTTCTTTGAAGGCATTCCTACAAAAGAAACTCACATGTTAACTTTTGGAACCCAAACATGTTTGGGTCCACATTCTAAATTTGAAGAAAGATATCTAGCATGCGTGGTTTGTGTAGTGCTTGTACCTTTTGGTACCCATACATAAGATGATTGCTTAGTATTTTGTAATTTATGCATAGCAATCAAATGAAATATGCCCTTTTTTTATCACAATAGTTGCACCAAACATTAGTGTTTGCATATAACTTAGACGATAATTATAAGGTATATGAGTGGGATGTGTATGATGCAAATAATTTTTATTAAATATTTTCTTGATGAAGTATTATAATGAACTTGTGATTTTAAACATAATTCTAATCTTGCTTTTAACAAGATATTCTCTCTTTCAAGTTTACATACAAGTAAGGAACAATTTAATAAAGAAGTATTTTTACTTTTTAAATTATCACATTCATTTTTAAATCACAAAAATGCATATCTAAATTTTTATGTTCTTTTTCTAAGGTTTTGTATTTTCTTTTTAATTTTTTATATTCAATAACTAAATCATTAAAAGCATCATCTAATTCATCATAAGATATATCATTACATACCTCTTGAGAATCTAAGTCAGATTCTCCATTTGCCATAAGACATATGTTGACCTCTTCATCGGATGAGCAAGTACTTGATTCATTTGAATCTGGATTGGCCCATAAAGACTTCTTCTTCTTATGGTACTTTTCTCCTTCATATTTTTCTTTTTTTACATCAATCTCTTTCTTCTTGATTCAACAAGTTCTGGACAATCACCTCTTATGTGTCCGGGCTTTTACAATGGTAGCAAATGATCCCTTCCTAGAAAATTTTTAGTTTGAAATTTATAGTTTTTAGATTTTTATACCTTTGATTCTTCTTCCTTAGCAAGTTCCCAAGCCTTTATAGCATGACCACCTCATCACTATCACCATTCAAGCTTGAGGTGTTATGCTCATCACTATCATCAACTTGTAATGCAATGGCTTTTCCTTTCTCCTTCTCCTTTTGTTGAGTTATCCATCTTATCCCTTTGAGCAATAACTGCTCATGTGCTATCAAAGAACCCAAAAGCTGATCAAGTGGATAAAGATAAATCCTTAGCTTCACTAATAGCATTACTTTAGCTTTCATTCTTTGGAAGACATCTAAGAATCTTATAGACTAAGTCTTGATTCCTATATGTTTTTTCCAAGAGAATGCAATGTGTTAATTATTTTCATGAATCTTAGTATACATCAAATAGATTCGGAGACATATGAAATAACTTATATTCATGAACAAGTCTATTTATGTGAGCATCTTTAACTTCACTAGTTCCTTCATAAGTTATAATGAGTTTATCCCATATTTCTTTGTGTACTTAACATAGAAATTTTCATGTAATCATCGTAATAAAGCACAATGTAAAGTATTACAACCTCTAGCATTTAATTCATCAAGTTCTTCGCCTACGACCATTCCTCAAAAGGTTTTTCTACTTTAATTCCATTTCCATTTACTTCTACCTGTGTATGATATTGATGTGTCAACATATACCACATGCGGATCTTGACCTCTTAAAATGTATAATTCTATTTTTCCAATATCAAATACACTATCTAAAGTGGAGGTCTATGAGTGGATTGTCCTCCGTAGTGAACCCTTTGGGAAACCTTGTGCCATAGTGAAAATATCTACTCTTGGATGTTAATAAAAGAGCCTATACCAATTGTGAGTATAGACCCAAGAGGGGGTGAATTGGGTGATATTTTTAAAAGTTAAATCTTAAATTTTATTTTTTAGTAGAAAATTAATATTTGATTTTATAATGATAGGATACAATTCTTAATGCAGCAAAAATAAAAGTACAATAAAGTAAACAGAGACAATAGGCACATAATTTTTATGTGATTTGGCCAAACCCCTATCCACGCCTTCACCCTGCTAGAATCCACTAAATGCAAAAAAATAAATAAAATTCTCTCCTATAAGGGTAACCCTACACTCCTACAAAGTACAACTACAAAAATAAATTTATAAAAAAATACAAAATAATAAATTTTGATAAAATAAATCTATCATAAATAAAGTTGTCCAATGATCTCACAACTTATAAATGATCATTTACAACTTAAAAATTTTGGCAAGATAATATGCTCACTTAATATTGAAATAAATATCTTAAAGTGATCTTACTAAGATGTTTAAAAATGATTTCAAAATAATTTAACAATATTCTTTTAAATAATAAAATAAATTTCAATAAGGAATAATTTATTTTATTCTTACCAAAAAGATTCTTTCAATTAATGCTAATTATCACAAAGTACTTAAATAAAATGAGTATATGATAGATCTGCTAGTAAGCTTTTAATTAAAAAAGAGAGATCTAGCAAATATAAAAATAATTTTAGTATAATTTATTTTAAATGCTTAAAATATACTTCTAAAATAGATCTAAGATAAATAATCTTTCAAAATAAGACTAATGAAGAAATATTTCAAGAAACCAAAATAGATTTGTAGGAAGTTAAAATAAGTTGAAATAGATATAAACTATCACAAGAGTTTATCACAAAAAAATGATTGAGAAACTTTGATGTGAAAAAAATGTCCAAAGACTAATCCACCAAAAGTATAAATTGGAAAGAATAAATAGATGGTGAAAATAGCATGAACAAAAAAAGGATTAAGATCAAGAAAACAAACTCAAGTAATTTGAGAAAGCTGCTTAGTTGAAGATGTTGAAGCTTCCAAACCAAGGATTTGATCTTGCAATATTTGGAGAACACTTGGAAGGAAAATCTAAGAAATTTTCTTAGATTTGTTTGGAGGATTTTGAATTTTGAATGAGGAATGCTTTCATGAAGAGAATGAGAACTATTTATAGGCAAGAAAATGATATTTTAAAAATATATCATGCAAAACTCATGTTATCATCTAATAATTTAATATTCAATAAAATATAATTTATATTAGATAAATATTAAATTTAGAAACCAAAATTTGGCTATTCACATGGGTAAGTCAAAAGTAATCAAATATGGCTCTTAATATATTCAAAGCATGTAGCATGCATTCATTATTAAAATCAGCTAATGTTTAGAAAATCATAATAAATTCAATTTTAATCAAAGGAATCCATTGGACATGAAATCATATATGAATTCTTTGATTAGAAAATGACTTTGGCTAAAATACAAAATTTTATATATTTTTGTTATTTTTGACATGTGACATTTAAAAATTATGATATAATTTATAAATAATTATAAATATATTAGTTATCTTATAACCAGAAATTAAATTAAAATACTTAATTATATTAAGTAAATAAAATAATTATACTTAATAGTTTTATCATTTATTACTTTGACAATTTTAATGCTATGTATGAAACATATAATTGAATGTTAATTAAATAAAGATTTATATAAATTAACCTCATTAAAATAATATGTTAATTTGTGAGCAAATTGATTCATTCCAATGAACTCATATGAATAGTCATATAACCCAAAATATTATATCTTGAGCTTCACATTATCCTTTTAATTCTTATACTCTTGCAATTTCCTTAAACATATTATGAGATGTATTAGATATGTAATTAGCAATTGATATATCTAAAATACATAAAAAATATTCATTAGAACATCCAAGCATTTGTTTGTAATCATCAAAATTAATTGAATTGAATATGAGGCTAATTAATCCAACACCTATGTTCAGCATTCATCGCAAAGACAAATATAATGAAAGAAACCTAGAAAAGCATACTATTTCTGTGCACCCAAAATAAATCAAGCCAAATTAAATTAGGAAAAAAGGCCAATGTGATTGGGTATTTGTACACCTAAGAAAGAAAAGCAACCGAAGTTCGCTTACAACCCTTCTAGAACTACAAGTTTTGTTCTATGGGTCTTCTTTCCAGGAAAGTCTCCTTCTTCAGAGACATTTATCAAGCTCCACAAGGGACCACTACACCTTCTCCTGGTAGGGCTAGCTTTTGCTAATCTTAGACCCTATAGATCCTAATCAAATTCTAAGCTTAAATTTACATTTAAAATTCAAAAGAATCTTAAGACTTATAAAATAGATGATTAGAAATAGACACATCACACAAAGTAGTTATATTTCATTAATTGCTTGCCAAGCTAACTTTCCTATAGACTATGTTAAGGGATTTTTAGCACTTGCAAGCAAACATCAATTTGATAATTTTTATTTATTACAATGATCCCTTTAACACAGTCCCTGTAGATAATAATGTTAATTCTAAAAAGAATGTTGTACCATCCAGTTTAATGAGAAAAAAAGCCTGGTATCCAAAGCAATATGACATACATGTAAAACACAACATATCACAAGAGATTAAAAGAAAATCATAGAACAATCTAACCTAGATCTAGAGTCCACGACCTAAGTAATATAGTGTGTGGAGAAGTTGGGCTAATGTGATACATCTTTGCTAGGCCTTTTTAGTTCAAGTTTCAAATTAACGTTTGATTTTATTTAATTTTTACCTTTGGGTGGTTTCAATTCAAATGGTTTAGTGGTTTCATTCCAATTTTATGTTCATCTTATTTGGTTAAAGTAATATTTAAGTTTTCAAGATTGAGAAATAGAATGAATTTCATTTTTAGGTTAAACTCACTTTTATTCCACATCCTAAATCCTAATGAAGCTTTCAAAAGTCTAACTAAGATCCTTAAGTCTCTTAATTAATCCTTTTGATGTTATTTATGTTTGGATTTGATTTATGTTTGTTTTCTTTTTGAGATTTAAATTTGATTTGAATTATTTCATTTGTTTAATACATTTAGATTTGAGATTTGGATTAAGTTATGTTTTTTTCTTTTTAATTTAGTTCAAGTTAATTAAAATAGTTTAAATTAAAGTTTGATTTCATTCAATTTATCTAAAGTTATTTTTTTTGAACTTCATTAAGTATTGATTTTCTTAAAATTTGATATTTGATTAAATTTTTTTGACTTAGAAAATTTTAATGAATTACCCTAAGTATTTTTATGTTTATTTTATCAATTCAATTTATTTGATGATTCAATGGATTAATAATTCTTTTTAATTATTATTTAATTCACATTGACCTAGAAATTTGGAAAATCAATAGTTTCAAATCAATAAGCCAATTGGGTTTGAGATAATTATGGCAAGTGGGTTACATGCCAATTTTATGTTTCTAAACTTTCATGTTGATTTGATTTGTAATTAGGGATTTAGTTATTTCATTAAAACCTAAATTAAGCCTAAATTATTGAGATTCAGCTAAAGGTTTTATTTTTCATAAATTCTTCACTAAAATATCTTTTATATGAGGGTTTATTCATAATTTTTGGCTAATTGGATGATTTACTATAATTTAATTAAGTTCTAATTATTTAGTTGGATTATCTAATTCATTTAATTGCCTAATTAGGTCAAATTAAGGATTATTACATTTAATTGAGTTTAAATGAGTTTTAATGTTTATTAAAGTTTATTATGGTGATTTAAGGTTGTTAGATTAAAATTCTTTAATTATTTAATTAAGGATTAATTAATTTAATTAATTTTTTGGTTAAGCATATGAAATTACACTTTCCATTAAATTTAGTGAATTAAATCTTGAAAATTTTACCTAAGGTGTGTTTCATGTTTAATTTCATTTTCCCAAGGTGTTACATTACTTGGATTATTAATTTGAGAGTAATTTAGGTTTAATGTTTTTCAATTAAACCTTAATTAAGAGAAAAATTCATAATAAAAATTTGGGATTTTAATTTGCATGGATTCCCCTTATCAAGACAAATCCATAGAGTCTTTATTTCCATTTTTTATTTATATTTATTTTTTTATTATTTTTAGAAGTTTTTTGTAATTTTTTAATTATTTAAACTGTTACTTAATGGTTTTTTAAGTATAGACATGTGTCTTGTGTTACTCCACATGGCTCATTCAAGGCATCCATGCATTTGTGTAACACATTGTCCTGTGCAATTATGCAAGATGATCCTATCGGACGGTCCAGATCAATCTCGCAGTTCCTAAAGGGCGAAAATCATCCAATCCACCTTGATTTAGACCGTCCAATCCAAATACATGGATCTGATGGTGGAGAGCTTGTCTCCTTCATTTCTTGTGGGAGCCGAGAGCCGCCCATCTTATTTTTCTAATATCTTTTGATCTAGGCAATGAAATCACATGATTTCAATTGCTACACGATCATTGAAGGAAATACTATACATCTATATGGTTGGATCATCTTGGGGATCCAAGTTCTTTCAAAAAGCTCTAAAACTGAAAGCTTGAAGAAAATAAGAGTATATCAAAACTTGACTGCAATCTCATAGGATGATTCCATTTGCTTTAGATAAATGCAACGAACTCATGGCCAGAGTTTGGTGGCTTGTCTCCATGTGGTTTGCCCCCTTAACTGATCTCCCTAACCTAGCCATCAACCTTGATGGTTCTTGGGCTTCCCGACACCAAATGAATCATATGAGGGCATGATTTGGATCATCTCAAGCTCTAGAATGTCAGGTGACTTCAAACCCCTATTTCATTAAAGGGTGCTTGATTTTGGCATGAACAATGCCTTGTCGGCAACAAGGTGGCCGGGGAAAGGTATTGAACTTCCTCTCTAGCCCTCAAGTGTGTTTTGGAGTTAATTGGGAGAAGAATCGAGCTTCCCTTCATTGGTTTCCACTCTTGGCGATCCCTTCCCCTCCTCTTTCTTTATTTCCTTCCTTCTCTTGAAGAAGCCAAATCCTTGTTGGCTTTTGCTTGCTTGATTGCCTTCCTTCACTTAAAGGCATCCATCCTCTAAAGAGGTGGATTTTTTTTTCTTTCTTATGGGAAGAGAGGGGGTGGGTGAGGTGTTGTTTGCATGGGAAGAGAAAAGTTTTGATTTTTCTTCTTCCTTTGCCTTTTTATTTATAGATTATGGCATCATCACATAGCCCTAGACTAATGTGTGTTGTCCATTTTAAGTTTATGTTAGAGTACATTTGATTTGGGTTGGAGTTTGAGTCCAAATCAAGTGCATTGATTTTATCTTGAACCAATTTCAAAATCAATTCAAAAGAATTTGAAATTAAGTTTGATTTGGATTTTAATCATTTTGGATGAATAATTAATTGATTTAGAGTTTAATTAATTGATTTTGAATTTTTTTTCAATTAAATTTCTTAAATTAATTGGATTTTATTTGAGTTAATCCAAATTGAAAATTTGTTGTTTCCTAGGACACTAAGTGTAGTATCCTATAAATTAGAAATTTAATGAAATTAGAACCTCCTAATTATTGATTTTATGTTAATGTTAATCTCATTCAAAAATAAGGTCAACAATATTCTCTTAAAGGGTAAATGCTTAATAATTAAGGGTAAATTAAGGAAAATTAATAATAAAATGAGAATGAAATCAATTTAAGTAACTTAAGTGCAACTCACTAATCCCTTTATGTGTTTAATAACATAAACTCATTAAAGAATTAATGATCGTCTTATTAGTATGGGCAAATCATAAGAGTAATTATCTTAATTCTTTTTCTTCCTAATTTAATTAATGCTTAAACTTGAGCCTAATTGCATTAGATCTCTTTAGGTGCATTGTAATTTTTTTCAAAATGTATCATTGAAGGCTCATGTTTAAGTAGTTAATTAAATTAAAGAAGCTTGGAATGGTGATCAAATTGATATAATTAATATTAAACTTAATTAATTCATAAAATACATCTTTCGTCCCTTTAACATATTAAATAACCAACATGGGATAGAGTGAACTCTAAGTATTGCTTTCTCTTATTTAGGTTTCAACAACTTGAATATTAAAGCCAAACATTAAAGAAACATTGATCAGACTTAAGGGATGCTTATCTAACTTATTTGTCCTTAGGTACTAATGAAATCAAGTATGTTGTGTGGTGGTATTCAATTACTTCCTTTCAAATTATCATAATGTGCTTGCCATGTGCTTCATGTATTCATGTTTTAAAATTACAAGAATATGACTACATTTAAATTGCATTAGTTGGTTATCTTATGGTGTGGCTATTATCATTAGTAAATCCCAAACTATTTTGAATCTATATGCTAGTTATGAATTAAATAATGTGAAGCTTAAATCAATGCTTATTATAGATAGTTAACTATGTGAAAAATGAAATGTCCATTTACTTGTGATCAAAAGATGGAAATTTATGGTTTTACTCCTATGTTCATACATATGTATTCATGTATTTTAAATGACAAGTATATAGTCTAGACATCTTGGAAATATAGGGCTTTAAATAGCCACAAGGAGGTCTAAGATAATCTCACTTTTCTGGTTTAACAATGGCATGTGCTTGCCTAATTTTATTTATGTGTATGCATATATTAAAACTTAAAGTAAAACTCTTTTCTTTTTTTTTGTTAATCTTTCAATAAGTAAAATATATTCATACACAACCTTTTCATAATTTTATTTCTATGTTTATATATATGCTTACATGTATTTGAATCTATATATATAGACATCAACATTTTTAAGTACCAAAAAGGTAAATAATCTCACTTCCCTAATTTAATAATGTCATGCACTTGCTTAAATTTCTTATATATGTTTGCATATGCTTAAATATGAGATCATATCTTATTTTTCTATCAAATTCATGCATCAACATTCATTAAGAGTAAAAGGATGAGTATAAAATATATATATATATATATATATATATATATATATATATATATATATATATATATATATATAATATATATATATATAATAAACATGGAAGAAGCTAAAAAAAAGAAAGAATATGGATATAAAATGAAAATAGTGGAGTATTATTCATGTGACGATGACTTAATTTCATTGGTCTTAAGATGACTTTCGTGTTTGGATAAGATTCCTTAAAGCTAATCTCTACTTAGAATAAAAAAAAAATTCATAAATGGTCTCTTAAAGAAGTTAAAGCAATAATAATCTATCTTTGGAAATAAACTTAGGTTAGGGAGGAAAGAGCTATGTCTCTTTTTTCTCTTTACAATGATTAAATCTTAAGTAAGAAGTGAACAAAATAAAAAAAGATGCATAAGTTAAAACTCAATCAAGTTACTAAAAGACTTAAAGTGAAACCACCAATAATGGGTAATTTAAATAATCCTAAACCTTAAAAAATCCTAATTATAAAGCTTAATCAAGACATACCGCATTAATCTTTAATACATACATTAAAATACTAAGTCACTGATCCTAGTATTAGGTTAGGTTGGTGTATGTTGTGGTGATATGTTTTATTTTGTGATGTAATATTTTAGACTAAATGTTAGATTATTTATGCATAGATTGGATGTTAGGTCATTTTTAGCCTAACAATGATTTATCCAAGGGATTGTTCTTGAGGGCCACTGTAATAATAAATGAATATAAATGCTCTTGCTTGCAGGTGTTGTTTATTCCCATAAGCATAATCCACTTTGTATCCAGGTGGGCTTGGTTATCCAAGTGCAGAATGCTAAATCCAAATATGTGAAGTATAACTGCTTAATTTGTATGTTTGTTTTAGCTAACATCTATTTGCAAGTGTAGTTAGATTTTCATTTCTCACAAAGATGTAATTTTTGTAATAGGATTAGGACTAGTGCTATGGGATTTAGGATGAGCAGTGGCTAGAAGGAAAAGACCTGAGAGGCCCTATTAAGCTCAGAGCAAGCTAATCTAAAGAAGGAAAGGATAACAAGAATTGAAGACCCCCATAACATTTATTTCATTTGTAAGATTTAATTATAATTTAAGTTGTATAAGGGTAGAGCTCGGCAACCAATTTTTTTTTTTTTCAGGGTGTACGGTGGTACTTGACTACACCTGCCTTCTATTCTTTTACAAAAACCTAAATATTTGATTGTTATGTTTAGATTGTGTAATAGAAATTACATGCTTTTAAAATATATCTTAAACTATGTACATTTGATGTGTGGCCTGGATGTGGTAGGCTCTTAAAGATAAAATTAAAATTTTTACCCACTAAATAACTCATAACTAAATTCTAATGCAACTCATAACCTCACTCTAAAGCCTAGATATATAAATAAAATAATAAAAAGATTTAGAAACCACTTAACTAAATGGTTGTATGCTATAACAACATGCATACAATATTTCACTCTTCAAAAGAGAGGATCTCCACTCTTGCACGATAGGGGACAAGCTTGGCCTTTGAGAGCGATCCCTGGTAGTGTAAAATGCCTCTTTCACTTAATTTAGTTCATAACTGAACTTCTTCATGCATGTAGGCATAATTATCCCAAGCCTTAGTCTAAAATAAACATGTTAAAATGATCCAAAAACTTGTAAATTTTTAACATTAGTCTAAGTCATGTTCTCATACCAAACATTATCTAGTCTCTTTGGGTGTGGGTTTAGGATCCTAGCTTCCTCCCTAATTAAATAGCAGCCTAACTATCTTGCATCTACATAAGACTGACCTACATAATTTTAAAGCATAAGAATTGTTAGCTAGTAGCCACTTTAGGCATTTGTAAGTCTAAAAGAGTCGTGATGTGTTCATTCTCTCTTATGGAGGTGAACCAATACATTCCATTCTCCTCGATCATCTAAGGTTATGCTTCTAGGTTGCATTAAAGAATTTTAGACTAAGGTTTTGAGGCAGCTTATTTTTTTTTTGATGCGACTATAAGTCTTTACATCTTAGGCATCTCCAAAATCTTGTGTTGTTGGATTATAAGTCCTAGCACTCTAATGAAATTTTAACTTAAAGAAAAATAAGTTCTCCTCATCAAAAAATAAAGCCTCATCATACGGTAAATTGGAGCATTCACTAGGTTTCCTAGTATCTTAGATGCTTCCTATATATCTTCCTATAGAATCCATAAATAAGTCTTTATATTTGAACTTTTCTATTTTGATTTCTAATAACAACCAATTCTTTGATAGTCTAGCCTTGAAATCTTTGAAAATATTTATTGACTACTTTAATCAAGAGTGTTCTTAATAAACTTCCATTTATTAAGATATAATTAACTATGGAGGCTTGCTTCCATAGGGAATTTAAAAGTATGACATAAAATAAATCATACTTTACTTTATCCAAACAAAGTGAGGGAAAGATCTCTAGTATATATGAAGACCCATCTCCCTTAGGAGTCCTTATTAGGTGACTGAGTCCATTATATGGTAATGTTTCTATCTTTCAAGGTAGTACATTATATCTCAAAGATGATGTTTTGAGTGGCATTCAATCACTTCAATAAGTACTCTCTAAGATCTACATGGTGTCTCTATGACTCCAAATTAAAACACCATAAAAATAAGTGAAAATTTTCATGAAAGGAAAATATTTTAAAATATTTTAAGCTTGAAAAACAAATATTACTATTCAATTCTAAATCAAAATTATTTGTAGGAAAACAAAGATCAAGATGGTCAGGCCTTCTTAGTCATTAAAATTTATGCACATGGTGCTATGATATAGAAGATTTAAAGATAAAAGAGATTTTCAAAGTGAATGCTTGACAACTTAAGCCATACTACGTGAAGGAAACTAGACTCAATTTAAAGAATCCACTAATTTAGTAAATGACCATAAAAACTAGAGAACTTATGTCAAGCTAAGAATGCTAAACTAAGCGCTTGTTGGGAGACAACAACCCAATATATATATATTAGTATGTTTAGTTTTATAGAAAATGATTAGGATTTGTAGAAAGAGAGTGCATTATTGGGAAGCTTAAGAATTGGATTAAGGGCAAAGCTCTTTCACTTCTTTTACATTTCCAAATTGGTCTCATGATCGTATACATTCTTAAAATGATATATATATATATATATATATATATATATATATATATATATATATATATATATATATATATATATATATATATATATATATATATATATATATATATATATATATATATCTTTATTTATTTAATTAAAATATATTATAGACCTAGTAGTGCAAAAGCAACACCATAACCTAATGCACTATAGTAAAAAATTGAATTTTTTTAATAATATAATAGAAATGTGCACTGACTAGTTGACTCACGAAGGCCCTATAAATGTAGTACCACAATGCCAGTAAAAAGGTTTGTTCAAATATCCTGGGAGCTAGATAGACATAATTAACACAAAATAATAAAAGAGTTAACTAATGCCACGGTGCTATGTCATAGCGCTTAGGCCCTTGATCAATGCCTAACATGCCTTTATGTATGCTATCGATTATGTAATTAATACCATTTAAAATCATAAATATACCTTTTTGACTAGAATAGGAATTTGTTTGACTAGTTGACCAGCACCTAGGAACTACATGCGGAGCACCACAGTGTTATACCCCACAATTCAGAACTGAGAGGCCAATGCCCATGCGCTATATCAACAATGTCCTAGTGTTGGATCCACTCTATTAATATAACCCCTAAGTAGCCAAATTTTTTTATTAAAAATCCCTATTCTTTATATTTTCTTACACCCTTCCTCCATAGAATTTCTTTAATTTTAAAACAAGAAGAGGGCTGGCACAGGTGACTCTGATCGGTTTATTAGCCTTGAGGTGGAATAAAGGTACTAGCACGCTCTTTTTAACAAGCATCTCTTCCCAGAGAGGAGATTCTATAATTTGAGAAGGAGCGTGGAAAGGATTATCAATGAGCAAATATGGAAACAGTTCACTTATGACAATAATGATTGTGTCGTCTCTATATTACTAGAGTTCTTCCCTAATGCAAAGGATAATATGGTCTTTATTAGAGAAAATATTATGGTGATATGCTTTGTTTTATGATGTAATATTTTAGACTATATGTTAGGATTATTTACGCATAGACTGGATGTTAGGTCATTATTAGCTTAACAATGATTTATCCAAGGGATTATGCTTGAGGGCCATTGTAATAATAAATGAATATAAATGCTCTTGCTTGAAGGTGTTGTTTATGTCCATAAGAATAATCCACTTAGGATAGGTGGGCTTGGTTATCCAAGTGCATGGTGCTAAATACAAATATGTGAAATATAACTACTTAATTTGTATGTTGGTTTCAGCTAACATCTATTTGCAAGTGTAGTTAGATTTTTATTTTTCAGAAAGATGTAATTTTTGTAATAGGATTAGGATTAGTGCTATGGGGTTTAGGATTTATAAAAAAAGACAGAGGGCTATGTTGAAGCTAATCTAAAGAAGGAAATGAGAACACGAATTGAAGACACCCATAACATTTATTTTATTTGTAAGATTTAATTATAATTTGAGTTATATAAGGGTAGAGCTCGACTACTTAATTTCTTTTCTTTTGGGGGTGTATGGTGGTATCCGGCCACACCAGCTTTCTATTCCTTTACAAAAATCTAAATATTTGATTGTTATATTTAGATTGTGTAATAAATATTACAAGATTTTTATAGATTTCTTAAACTATATATGTTTGATGTGTGGCCTGGATGCAGTAGGATCTTAAAGATAAAATTAAATTTTCTACCCTCACTAAATAACTCATAACTAAATTCTAATGCAACTCATAATCTCACTCTAAAGCATAGGTATATAAATAAGATAATAAAATATTCAGAAATGCCTTAGCTAAATGGTTGTATGCTATAACAACAAGCCTATCATATTATTTCACTCTTAAAAAGAGAGGATCTCCACTCTTGCATGATAGAATATAAGCTTGGCCTTTGAGAGTGGTCCTTTGTAGTGGAGAACTCTTTTACCTGTTTTACCTCATAACTGAACTTCATCATGCATGTAGGCATAATTATCCTAAGCCTTGATCTAAAATAAACATGCTAAAATGATCCAAAAACTTGTAAATTTTTAACATCAGTCTAAGTCATGTTTGCATACCAAACATTATCTAGTCTCTTTGGGTATTGGTTTAGGATCCTAGCTTCCTTCCTAATTAAATAGCAGTCTAACTATCTTGCATCTATATAAGATTGACTTACATGATTTTGAAGCCTAAGATGTGTTAGCTAGCAGCCACTCTAGGCAGTTATAAGTCCAGAAGAGTCGAGATGTGTTCATTCTCTCTTATGGAGGTGAAACACTATATTACATTCTCCTTGATTAGCGTAAGGTCATGCTTCTAGCTTATGCTAAAGAATTTTAGACTTAGGTTTTGAGGCAGCTTGTGTTTCTTTTACTACAAGTATAAGTCTTTATTTCTTAGGCATCTCCATATTCTTATGTTGATAGATTATAACTCCTAGACTCATCTTAGGCATCTCCTCATTAAAAAGATAAAGCCTCATCATATGGTAAATTAGTGCATTCACTAGGTTTCCTAGTATCTTGGATTCTTCCTACTTGTCTTCCAGCAGAATCCATAAATAAGTCTTTATATTTGAACTTTTGTGTTTTTAATTTCTAATAATAACTAATTCTTTGATAGTCTAGCCTTGAAATCTGTGAAGATATTTATTGACTACTTTAATCGATAGTGTTCTTAATAAACTTCCATTTCTTAAGATGTATTTAACTATAAGGGCTTTCTTCCATAGGGAATTAAAGAGCTCGACATAAAATACATCATACTTTACTTTATCCATATAAAGTGGGGGAAAGATCTCTAGTATATAAGAAGACTCATCTGCCTTAGGAGTCCTTATTAGGTGATTGAGTCTATTATAGGGTGATGTTTCGATCTTTCAAGGTAGTACATTATAACTCAAAGGTGATGTTTTGAGTGGCATTCAATCACTTCAATAAGTACCCCCTAAGATGTACGTGGTGTCTCTATGTCTCCAAATTAAAACACCACAAAAATAAATAAAAAAAATAGCATTATACCTCAAAGGTGATGTTTTGAGTGGCATTCAATCACTTTAATAAGTACCTCCGAAGATGTACGTGGTGTCTCCATGTCTCCAAATTAAAACACCACAAAAATAAATGAAAAAAATTGCATGATAGGAACATAATTTAAAATATTTTAAACTTGTACAATAAATATTACTATTCAATTGTAAATCAAAATATTTCTAGGAAAACTAAGATCAAGATGGTGAGGCCCTTTCTTAAAATCTCTATGCACCAAAAATGATATAGAAGATTGAAAGATGAAAGAGATTTTCAAAGTGAATGGTTGACAACTTAAGCCATACAAAGGAAACTCAATTTAAAGAATCCATTAATTTAGTAAAAGACCCAAAAACTAGAGAACTTATGTCAAGCTAAGAATGCTAAACTAAGCTTTATAATAACCCTATATATATATATATATATATATATATATATATATATATATATATATATATATATATATATATATATATATATATATATATATATATATATATCTATATATATAATATAGACAGTCCATGAGACATGAATTTTCGATTTGATCTTGTATTCTTTCACCCCGTGGTGTGGGGAATAGAAAGGTTGTGAGACCTCAATGTGAGGTCATTCCAAAGTGACTTGCTTCTACAGTCATCTTGTTCATCATCCAAGAATTTCTCTAGCCATCTTGGCATAGAATAAGTGAGGGGGCCGCACAAGCATGAATTTTCTAGCACCTTTAGAAAGTTTCCTCCCTCCTTGATGCTGCCTAGCCTTATAGGAATTCTTGGCTCCAACCCATTTACCACCTCTCATTCCAGATCTGTCTCTTCCTACATTTCTGTAGCTAGCATTTTCTCAAGATGAGGTGCTTCGGAAGATGCTTTCTGGCCAAAATTCCAATGAGTGGTTGACAAAAGTTTCTTAGTAGAATTTGTGGAAACCATCCTATCTGCTGGCTTACTAGATGTAAGAGAACTTGCTGTGAAAAGAACTTCCAATGCATCAAAGCTTTCTACTCATGGTTAGCTTGAAGACTTTCTGCTCTTACTAATGGCTGAAAGATCACTTTCTATAGTAAAGGAATTTCAAAAGCATTCTATAATCAGCTGACCGAATTGATTTCCCATTTGAGGAATAATAGCTGTGATTATAGAAGGTCCTATTGGAATCACCTATGCTAACTTGAGCACTCCACTCCTTTCCTCTTGCTTTGTCAAACAATTTGATGAAAAAAGAGAAAAAAAAGTGGAAGGTATATGGTATATGGTTACCAGGAGAAAGAAGAACGATCTTATTTTGACATACTCTTTCTTGGTCCTTCTTGTAGGACAAGATAAAGTCGAGTGAGGAGTGGTGAGTAGCATGGGTACCACAATCCAAGCGAGGATGGGTTTTAGAGTGAGCTCACCCTTGCAGGATCGCAACCCTTTGTCCTAGCCATTGTAGCTCATGTGTCACCCAGCAGAGTGCTTTCACCATTGGTGTTCTTTTCAATCTTACACATTTTAGCACTCCACCAAAATTCTCGCACCATACTCCAAACTTGGTAGTTTCCACTATCCGATTGAGGATTTGATGATGGCGACTTGAAAAGCCACCTGCTTTTTCCAATCATTCTAAATAATGCTTGCATCCCATATCTTATCACCCGCCGGCATGCAGTTAGATGCTTCTTCCTCGATATCCATTGCTTTCTCCAGGAGTTCCACTTTCCCCAATGCTTCTTCCTTAGATACTGTCATTGCTTCTTCTCCGAGAAAAGAAGTTCCACTTTCAAGGGATTTCATCCATCTCTCACCCATCTATCTCCGGACACAAGCATTGATCTTGAATGGTGCAGTTCTCATACAAAGAAAAACTAGATTGCCTGACTCCCTCAACCTCAGGGTAGCGTTCTTTAGCAACCATCCATGCAAGAGTAGCACCTGCTAGTCGGGACCACCTGCAAATAAGGTAGTGGTGCCTCTTAATAAGGCACTTTTGTATTTAAAGAAACATCCCTTTGAAAGGCTTCATGGATCTTATGAAGAGCATTCACTGGTATCAAAATAAAGTCAAAAGCAGGTCTAATTCATGGATTTCCGAAAAGGCCTCATTATGGGATGAAGAGGCAAGCTTGACTCATTCAAAAAAGAATGAATTGCTTTAGTGGAGGAATCTAGGCATCCGCAGATGAGTGATTCACCCTTGAATCATCGACTAAATCCACGAGATACGGAATGGCTTAAGTCAAACTTGTCTGGTGTCGCTCCTAGTTTTCTATTTTTTTCAGCTTTTCAAATCCTGTATTCAATAGCTATTGAATGATTTTGTCAATCGATTGTCTTCCACCCATAAATAAAAAATGATTTTGAACCATAGAAAACTCCTTTTTTTTTCCTATTTCACCTTCTCATCTTAAGCATTTTTCTATGGCTTCCAACTAGACTACAAAATTTCTTTTCATAAAGTCTCATATGTGAGGATCTTCCTAAATGTTTCTCATCATTCAATGACTTTCATTTAGGAAGATTCTTTACAGTAGAGCCCATTTAGGAGTATTGGAATCTTCCTCACGTGTATAGTATAAGAAGTTGTCACAATCTACATGGCTCTTCCTAAAGAGTTGGTCCATGGCAAGGCTCATTTCTTTCCATCTTTACATCGATGTGGTTGTTTCAGAATTTCATTTCCTTGACCAAAGTTCTTCAACTCACCTGGAATTCTTCCATCCCAAAAAAGCTTAAGCTATTATTGATCATTGACCATTCCCCATTCTCCTATCAGCTCACTACTTTGTACCTTACGACTCACAACACATGGTCTTTTTCTCTTTTGGCTCAATGGGATTAGATCAACAAAATGAGGCTTTCTCTCTTGATTTCCTATTTCAGAATGACTTGTCTCCGTGGTCAGGGGAAATGCATTGCTCTATGAGTTGTTATTCTAACAATTGTATTCTTATTCATCCAAACCTTTCTTTTTTTCCCCTTCAATTCAGTGAGATACGAGACTTTTCTAAAAGCTTGGAGATGGTTCATCGGTGCTACATGTTCCTTTTTACATAGAAGAGCTAAGATCATGTATGGCTTCGTGCAACCTTCAATGATTTCCTCCCATCATACTTTATTGCAACAAAAAGAGTGTATAAGGTCACCAACAAAAGTTCATCTATTTTCTAAGATAGAGTTTTTGGATTAGTTCATAAGGACCACCATTGTATAATCACTCATCAACAAATGATGCTTCCCATATTGGGTCAAAATGGAAACCTATAGCTGTGAAAGTAGGAAGAATGGCACCTGAAATAATATTGTTTTTATAAAGTAGAGACCCAAAAACAAGTTCACGAATACCATCAATATTAACTGGAGGGGCAACAATGAAGGCAATGAGAAATACAAAAGTTGTAGTCAATAAAGTAGGGATCATCAAAAACACAAAACCATCGAATGTAAAGATGATTTTCAAGATCGAAATCCAGTGCAAGCATCCCATAGTTTACTTACATCTCTTTCAAATTGCGTCATGGTAAGATCTTGGTTTATTCCATTTTCAAGGACTCAAGCACACATGAATTATAACTAGAGATGAGATAATGTAATGAAAGGCTTGTTATTTCAAATAATATGTCTTATATGCCAATGTCAACTAATCGACATGAATATTGATTATAATGACCAAACCTATAAGAACAATTTGAAAGAAAAGAAAGAGTTCAAATTAAACTAAAAAAAGAAAGATTTTTTTTTACTTGGGTATGGGTTGATGGGTTGCCCGGGACTCGAACATGAAACTAGTCGGATGGAGTAGATCATTTTTTCTTGTTATATAAGAAAAAGATCCCTCCCCAAACTGCTTTTTGCAATTGCACATGGCTTTCCTATGTATATATCAATAAAAAAGAAAAATAATGAAATCTATTACATATTTAGAAGAAAGTCTAAGAATTTTGACAATTACCTACCTAATATGATATAAATGATATATCATGATATAAGCATTTTAATACAAATTCATGAATATTTTAAAAAAAATGAAAAAGTATCATGAACAATCATGAATGATCCACCAGATCATTAATTTAGATAATGTCCAACTACCTAATATGTTCTTTATATAATTCATGTAAAAGAAAAGGTATTTTTTGGAAGAAGATGAAAGAAAGAGATTGTTCTTCCAAAAAAATTCTCCTAAGAATTTCGAAACTAATTTTTGCATAAAAGTGTGTACTGTACTTTTCTATTTACGGGTCAAAGTTCTAGCACATGAAAGCCAAGTATATACTTTCTATGATATAAAACCTGCTTCTTTGAGGATCCACTATGATAATGACAAGATTTCTACATATCCGACAAAATCGATCAAGAATATCATAACCCAAGAAATCAATCCAGATTAGTTTACTAATAGGATTACCTAATATAGTACAAAATGGAGCTTTCGATAGTGATCCAATAAGGGAAATCACTGGGGCTATGGTATCTAATTTCTTAGTCAGAGTATTTCTGAGAAATGAATTCTCTAGCATTTGATTTCTTACTACCAAAGAATTTTTTTGTACACTTGAAAAAGATCCCAGAAAAGAGAAGGAAAAGTTGGGTAATTTCTCTCTATGGATCCTATAAGGTTGAAACAAAAAGTGAAAAGAGATTGCCAAAAAATTCACAAGATGAAATTTCCATTTCTTGATCAGAATAAGTGTCCTTTTGAAGCCAAAATAACTTTTCCTTTCTACCAAAAATAATGTATGAAAGTATCTTTGAGGAACCATAGGATCCTCTGAAAAGAATTACAACACATGACCATAAGATCTTATATTTTTCCATTGAAACGTGTTCACTGAAGAAAGACTCCAAAGATATTGATTGTAAATAAGAAGTCTGTTTACGAAGAAATAGGAATAGATATTCCAATTCACATACATATGAATTATGTAGGAACCAAAAGAATTTTTTCTTTCTTTTGAAAGATGTAAATAGATTTCTTTGAATCAATTATTATGATATTGGAAAAAAATGCAAAGAAGGAACATCTTTAATCCAACATTGAAGGATTTGAATCAATATTTCAAAATAGATAGGATGGGGTATTAGTAGATTTGACACATAATTGAAATGTGAGAATTTTTCCTCTAAAAAGAAAAATATTGAATGAACAGATCGTAAATTTTGAGATTTTGGTATTCATTTTTTTTGCAAGGGAAGATACTAATCGCGATGAGAAAGGAATTTCTAGAATGACTCCAAAAAGTTTTGATATCATTTGAGAAGAAAAATGAGAAGAAAAAAGAATCCAAAATCCATTTTGTTAGAATCATTCAAGAAAAATCAAAGATTCTGGTACAGAAATGTTTCACAAGTACTAAACTCTATTTCTTATCATAATCGAGAATTTCCACAGGTTCATAAAAAATCAAACTATTAAAGCTATGATAATGAACAAGTGAGTAAATAGACTCCTAAAGGAGTATCAAATAGAGGAAGTTCTGTTGCCAAAATTAATATTTTTTCAATCTAAATATCCTTATAATTCTGCCATTGAAATACATTTTTATTGTAACCAAAAAATGGAGGCACTTCTTGTGCTATGAAATGATACATAGTGAAATATGGTCAGAAATTTCGATATGCATATGTTGTGTTTATCTTATAGTCAAATATTATTTAGAAGAAGTAATAATAATAAAATAAAATTAGAAGTTAAAGATTATTTAAACGTCAGAATAAAGAAAGAATATATACCTTGGAGACAGAGAGCCCAATCTATAGATCTTTTTTTCCTTTCCTTTTCCATCTAATTTTGTTTCTAGTGCCTTGTGAAATCTAACTAGACTAACAATAAGAAAAAGGGTAAAGATCTTTTCTTTTTGCAACCAAATCACTCTTTTGACATCAGAAAAAGATTCTTTTTTAATCACTATACTATTTCTTATACACATCCATCTCCAATCCACAATAAAGAAGAATTAGGATGAATAAAAAAAGAGTGGAAGTAGAACCAAGTCAAGATAATATGAATCAACCCTTCTTCTTGCGCCAAGGATCTTACTATCATTTCTGAAGGAATTGGAGCTACTTTTCTTTTCGATTTCCATTCCAGAGTTCCTATGTGTTTCCACGCCCTTTTCTTAGGAACACATACAATAAAAAAAGATAACGCCCACCATGAACTACTTCATTTTCATTTTTGAATTGAATTGTAATAGAAATACATGTCCTATCGAGATAGAGATAGAATTTAGAACTTACTATCCTCTTGCCTAGCAAGCATAGATGGACCCTGTGGAAAGAGACATTCTGATTATGAGGCCCAAATCTATCAGATAAATCCATGTTATTTGAAGCTTGACCTTGCTTTCTCTCATGGTACAACCCTCTTCCCATGGAGCCCCCTTTCTCCTCAATCCATATAAAAAAAATGTTGGACTGGTGCCAACAGTTCATCATGGAAAAAAAGATTCATCAAGCCGAGATCTCTAATTAATACTAAAACTCAAATTATAGGACTAATTTAACTAATCTAATTAGAAAGAATTCAAAGAATTTGATAATTAAAATATATAGAATAGAATAATCTAATAATATAGAATAGAAAGATAGAATAGAAATGAACTATCTTTTCTTTCCCCGATTTTATTGTTACTTGACCCTTATGCAATCGATCGGATCATATAGATTTCAATACAAGATAGGTCATCAAAAGGATCTCGGATGACTCACCGAAGCACGAAAATAAGGATCTTTTAGAAAATAAATTCCTATTTAAGAGTGCATAACCACATGGATAAGCTCACACTAACCCATCCTTTTTGGATCTAATTCAAAATTTTCCTCAGGTGGTATCATGAAGGAATTGGAATGTTAGAATAACAATTCATATAGAAGAAAAGGTTCTCTATTGATTCAAACACTATGTGGGATATAGAGGAGGAGGAAAATTTGAAGATTTCACATTGTGCTTTTGATCTAAAAAGAAAAAAGTAGAAGATAGAAGAGCATTCCAAATGAACAAATTCAAACTCAAAAAGATCTTTACGGTTCTCAAGAATGAAAAGGGATTGATCGAGAAAGATCTTCTTCTTCTTCTAATTAAAGATCATGATTTGATCCGATAGGTTTGGTAGAAAGAAGAATCCTTTTGATAATAAATGGAAAGTGTTCAATTGGAACATGAAAACATGATTGAATTGTCGAGTTACTCTTGAAATAATAAGGAGGAGATTCTCGAACAAAGAAAAGGATCTAGTTTCAAAGAATTGAACGAGAGCAGAGGTAAAATCTCATGTAAAATCCAGAGTAGTAAGACTTATTCACAACTTTTCCACTATGACCCCAAAAAAACCAAACTTTGCCTTTTATTACAATTTGTAGACTAATATAAAAATTATTTCAAAATAAATTCACAATATTCTTTCGCACAATAAAATAAATTTTAGCAAGGAATAATTTATTTTATTTTAACCAAAAAGATTCTTTCAATTAAAGCTAATGATCACAAAATACTTAAATAAAATGAGTATATGATAGATCTAAGTAGGCTAGTAAGCTTTTTATTAAAAAGAGAGATCTAATAAATATAAAAATAATTCTAGCATAATAATTTAATTTAAAATGCTTAAAATATACTTTTAAAATAGATCTAAAAATAAATAATCTTTCAAAATGAGATTAATGAACAAATATTTCAAGAAACCAAAAGAAATTTGTAAGAAGTTAAAAATTTCAACAAGTCAAAATAGATCCTACAAACTATTACAAGAATTTTTCACAAAAAGATGATTGAGAAATTTTGATGTGAAAAATAATATCCAAAGACTAATCCACCAAAAAGTATAAATTAGAAAGAATAAATAGATGGTGAAAATAGCATGAAGAACTAAAAAGGATTAAGATCAAGCAAACAAACTCAAGTAATTTGAGAAAGCTTGCTTAGTTAAAGATGTTGAAGCTTCCAAACTAAGAATTTGATCTTGCAATATTTTTAGAACACTTGGAAGCAAAATATAAGAAATTTTCTCTTAGATTTTCTGGAGGGATTTTGAATTTTGAATGAGGAATGCTTTCATGAAGAGAATGAGGGCTATTTATAGGCAAGAAGGTCATTTTGAATTATTTCAAAAAAATATATTATTCTAACCTCATGCTATCATGTGATAATTTAATATTAAATAAAAATATAATTTATATTAAATAAATATTAAATTAATGTAGCCAAAATTTAGCTATTCACATGGGCAAGCAAAAATAATCAAATTTTGCTCTTAATATATTCAAAGCATGTAGCATGAATTTATTATTAAAATCAACTGATATTTGAAAAGTCATATTAAATTCCATTTTAATCAAACGTGGATCATGTGACCTATCAAATTAAAGGAAAAAAAATCCAAGGAATCCATTGAAGATGAAATCATATATAAATTCCTTGATTATAAAATGACTTTGGCTAAAATACAAATTTTCATATATTTTTGTTAATTTTGACATTTGACATTTAAATATTATAATATAATTTATATATAATCATACATATGTTAGTTATCATAAAACCATCAAATTAAATTAAAATATTTAATTTTATTAAGTAAATAAAATAATTACACTTAATAGTCATTATCATTTATTATTTTGACAATTCAAATGCTATGTATGAAACATATAATTGAATATTAATTAGATAAAGATTTATATAAATTAACCTCATTAAAATAATTTGTTAAGTTGTGAGAAAATTGATTCATGCCGATGAATAAATGCATATAACATAAAATATTGTATTTTGAGCTTCACATTATCCAATTTGATCTATCTTTCATTCTTCTACTCTTGCAATATTATGAGATGTATTGGATATGTAATTAGCAATTGATATATCTAAAATACATAAAAATATTCATTAGAATATCCAAACATTCATTTGTTATCATCAAAATTGATCGGATTGAACATGAGGCTCATTAAGCCAATAACATAAAGTTGCCAGAGTACGATGAACCTCTGGATTTAAAATCACTGCTTATATACCTGGTGTTGGCCATAATTCACAAGAATATTCTATAGTCTTAGTAAGAGGAGGAAGGGTGAAGGATTTACACAATGTGAGATATCACATTGTTCGAGGAACCCTAGATGTTGTCAGAGTAAATGATCGCCAACAAGGGCATTCTAGTGCATTGTAGATTCTTATCCAAGACTTGTCTCATTTGATGATGCCGTGTGAATCACTAGAAACATGTGAAGTGTATGGCTAACCCAATAAAGAAAGTTCGGAAGGGGACTGAAGCAGGCTACTATGAGACAAAAGATCTTCTTTCTAAAGTAATTCGATTTGAAACTACTATATGTCCAAGGTCCAATATTGGAATAATTTCAAAGGTTTTCCCTTCCTTTGTCTGTGTCAACTAACAATTTGAAATACCTCAATTTTTTCAGAATAGGTCCAAGTCCAATAGCAATGATTCAAAGCACTTCTTTTTCTATTACACTATTTCAGAAGCCCAAGGACTCGATTGTATGGATATCCAAAATATAGGATTTCCAATCGTAGCAAGAAAAAGTAGAAAACTGAAGAAAAAGTGATTTGCACTGAGTGTGTGCTCTAGAGATGCGTTCTTTGACCTCTTCATTAGAAACTAAAGAATAAGGAAGCTAAAGGGTCTTTCTTTGTTCGGTAGTGACCTTCTCTGAGCTCCATTCTGGTGTGCTCCACAGTGACTTCAAGAGAAAGAAGAGAAATCCCTAAAGCAGGTCAAATCCATTTTGAGGTTCTGTTTGAAAAGAAGCTTCATCCTCAATCGAAACCTTCTCTAGAGTAGCCTCTACTGAGGGTTGGTTCTTCCTTATCTTGAGATGAGTCTATCATCAGGGACTTTATTTGCAACATCGTTTAGGGGAAACTCTGTGTTCAAATCTACATCCATCCTAGAGGATTCGTTGTTGCCAACCTGCGCATCCTTTTATTCTACAACATCTCCCACATCTGAAATAGTTGGAGTTGGAACTTTGACTTCTTCAAAACTAGTTGGTTACTTGACCTCCCTAGTTTGGCCTCAAAAAGGGAAACTAGTTAAGAAACGCTAGTTTTTGGCAAGGCCATTGGAATCTTGCTTTTTTTCTCCTTTAAACCTGTCCTCCACCATTTTTCCATTGCCTCTAACGGAGTATTTCTTGTTCTTGCTATTTGGTTTCTTCATACTAGCATCATGCACTTATCTCAGGTCAGCCTTACTTTGGACCAAAAGTCAACTATGCCTCACTTTCTATCTCAGTAATAGCTTGAAATGAATGAAAGATGAGTTTTCACTATCTAAGTGAAATTCTTCGCGCCTTCAACTTGTCTAATTCAACTATCACTTTTTTTTACTATTTGAAATAGAATCCTTTGACTTTACAATTTACTGTTCTGACTTGAAAGCTCAAAATTGAAAACCGAGCTAAATTTTGATATCCACATAGCCTAGAAATAAAACTGAGACGGGGCCTGCGAAGCTATTCCAACTGAATTAGAAGTGGAGCATGGTCCGAGGGATCCCTACGTAAATGAAAAAAAGAAATGAAATGCTTAGCAAGGAATTAATAGCATTGAAAAATAGAACCTCATCCAGATACAGTTTGAACCATTATTCTTATTGCACCAAGTATAAGAGCTTCGAAAACCAAAGATCCACGAGACTGGTAGCAACAAATCCCTTCCAATTTGTCATGGAAGTCACATTGGCTGATTAGTTTCTTTATCCAGATAGTTGGGTCTTTGACTTTAACAAGAAAGAGAGATGTTCCACACAGTCAAATAGACTCAAGTCAAAAGTACTAAAAAAAAGGAACTTGTCACATTCCCAAAAGGGAAGCATACCATGTACCACTTTTCTATATAGAAGATAGAAGCTAGCTTTGTAGATCAGATCTCTTTCTAGTAGCAATAAGTTTTCACCCAATTCCATTGTAGCAAAATACAAAGAGAGAATAGATAGAGTCGTCTAGGGATGAAATCAATTGTGGATGGCATGGCTTATCCCATGTGTAGTCCACCAGATCCCTTTTGGCAATCAAACTAGAAGTTTGGATTAGAAAAATAGGTCTCTAAACAAAGGAGCTAGAGCAAAGAAAATTGTGTTATGTGCTATTCTCTGACTCATACATATGATTTGAGTTTACTTAGCCCAATAGAAGAGAATCAACAAGAGGGAGAGGAGAAGGAAAGGAGTCAAATTCACACTAATCAGACTATCTAGAACCTCAAGGAGCACTAGACTGATTTAATGATAAATGTACCTTATTAAGCAGTAGCAATAGGATAAGGTAAGGCACGCAAGTCACTTCTTGCACTAAGGCAAGGTTGAAAATCCACATGGGGAAGGGATTGAGCTATCAGGAGCTTAACCGATAGATGAAGGAGCTGCTAACTAAGCTACAGGATAGTGGGGGAGAATGGCTAATAGCATCGATAAGGATTATCAATGAGAATAGGCCAAAGCCCATAGGGTCTATTCAGAAGAGAAGAAAGTGCCTTAGAAAGCAACCAAAATAGTCGAGACGAGAAGCCCGACATAGTCGATGAGAAAGGTAAAGATCAAAAGAACTTGGTAGCTCTCCAGATGGCTAGACTAAACCACTAGACATAGGGGTCCCACTCTGAATAAGATAATTTGAAGGTTATAGATTGAGCCATTCTTGTATTTTTCAGATTTATTCTTCTATGATGATATTCATTGGAATCTTTCAAGCATTGAAATAAGCAAGAAGGCAAGCATAAAACATATCTTCTTGATTCTCCAATCTATTCTTCTATTGGATTATATATATATATATATATATATATATTATATATATATATATATATATATATATATATATATATATATATATATATATATATATATATATATATATATATATATATATATATATATATATATATATATATATATATATATCTTTATTTATTTAAATAAAATATATTATAAACCTAGTAGTAAAAATCAACACCACAACCTAATGACATAGTAAAAAATTGAAATTTTTGATAATATTAGAAATGCATTGATCAACACCAAGCTATAAATGTAGTGTCGCAATGCGAGTCAAAAAGCTTGTTCAAATATCCTGGGAGCTAAGTGGACATAATTAACACGTAATGACAAAAGACTTGACTAATATCACGGTGTTTTATCATAGCGCCTAGGTCCTTGATCAATGCTTAACATGCCTTTATCTATGTTATCGATTATGTAATTAATACCATTTAAAATCATAAATATACCTTTTTGACTAGAAAAAGGAATTGCTTTGACCAGTTGACCAGCAATAGAACGCATGCATACATGTTATACCCTAAATTCAATAGAGAATAAATGCCTATGTATATCAATGTGTCTAAAGTGATCCACTTATTATAACCCCTAAGTAGCCAAATTTTTTATTACAAATCCTTATTCTCTATATTTCTTACACCCTTCCTCCTTAACATTTCTTTAATTTTAAAACAAGAAGAGGCCTGTCATAGGTGACTCTGATCGCTTTATTAGCCTCGAGGTGGAAGAAAGGTACTAGCATGCTCTTCTTTACAAGCATCTCATCCTAGAGAGGGGATTCTATAAAGGGAGTGTTTGGATTATCAGAGAAAATATGGAAACACACACATAATAATGATTGTGTCATCTCTATATTACTAGAGTTCTTCTCTAATGCAAAGGACAAAATGGTATTTATTAGGGGAAAATGTGTAAGTTTTGATAGTATTACCATTAATACAAATTACAAATTGCAAAACTATGTAAGTGATGAATATCTTTCTTATTAGAATAGTCATCTAGACTTTGATGAAATTCTTAGATTCCTCATTGTAAGAAATGCTAATGTACAATGGAAATAGTGAGAGAAAAAGATTAATAAATTTCTTACTGCTGACATGACTACCAAAGAAAAAGCTTGTCACTATTTTATTTCTTCCAAGTTGATGCATATCGTAATATTAGTGAGGTAATTAAAGATCATTATTTTGAATTTTGAAATTCAAATGGGTTTTATTATAGATATAAAGAAGATAATTTGTAATTTAATTTGTAATATGATTATGGGTAACACTACAGTAGGTTATGGCCACCCCCCATTATTTAACCTTTATGTCTTAAGGCTAGTGTGATAGAGGACTTAGATGAAGAGGTTCTTGTCCAAAAGGGGACCCTTCATAAATCTATAAATCGTAAGATTTATAGATTTCTAGTTAAATAAGCAATTTTTAATGTATACAATTTATTAGACTATTTTAATTAATTAGTTCATTAAAAATAAATTTTTTTATATGTTATTCAATCTAACCGAAAACTGAACCGAATTATAGTTCGGTTTGGTTAGTTCAGTTTTATATGTTATTTGTATGGTTCGGTAATTTTAAGTTATTTGGTTCGGTTTGTTCGATTTCACAAAAAATTTAACCAAACTGATCGAACTGGCCGAATGCTCACCCCTTATCACATGGGTCAACAACAATAGTAGTTTTCCTATATGAGTGAGTTCACTCAACACTAGTTCACATGTTTGAAAATATTAAGTTTAATGTTGGCCAACTGAAGTTCCTTTTCATACAATGTTGCAATATCAACCATATATTAGCACCCATTCAGAGTTAAAAGAAGATGAAGAAGTGGAGGACAAGGATGAGGAGGATTATTAGGATAGTTTTAAATTTTATTGTGTATTTTTATGTATTTTTTTGGTTTTTTTGTGTATTTTCATTTGTAGTAGTTTCAGATTTGTGTATTGGTACCTGTTTTAGTAAATTTAATGTTAAATGTTTATCTTTTCATATGTGTAGTATTCAAATGTGATGTTTGTATAAATGTGATGTTAGCAACCCAAAACTTCAATTATTATACCTCTCAAAATTGATATAATTGCAATTTAAAACTTGAAGTTAGAAATTATTAGAAGATAAAATTAATTAAAAAAATTCTTATTAAAAATAACAAATTACATTTAAGATTTTATTTAATTAATGAATAAAATTCAAATGAATAGCAACCAAAAAATCTTAGAATGACTAGTAATTTTATTAAGGTAAAAATTTTCCTTAAGCACCTACATCACACATAGGAGATTCTTAATGAGTTAATATTAAAATAAATAGAAACATATATAATAATAAATAAAAGAATTTAAATTATTATTAATTAGAACTTATAAAAAAATATTAAATAAATAAGATCATATTGAATTAAGTAAAGATTATAACATATTTATCATGGGTTATAAGGCTAATATGGTGTACTTCTAAATAAAATAAATATCATGAAAAGGAGGAGAAAATAATAATTAGAAGGTGTCACTTGAGGCTATGTATCATGATTGAATTTTAAAATTATTACAATCTAAATCAATTCAATGAAATTATAGAACAATAATATTCATAATTTTAATTGAGAATATGAAAATTATGCTTATTTCTATTATATGGATAACTATTTTTTAAAATTCAATTCATACATTTTCATAAGAATCAACTATGATAATATGCATAAGAGAAATTCAACTTAAGAAAAATATTGGTTAATAATAAGAATTTGGGCTATAATAGCTTGGAATGATAAAATGAAAAAAATAAACATTAAAATTTTGATTTTATTTTTAGCTAGAATTTTTTATTTAATTATTATAGACTTCAAGAATTTTTATATTATCAACTACCTCATAGAGGCATATGGGTAAGGGTATCAAATTACTTGAGTACAAGTAATAGTTTGAGTGTAGGGGTATTTGATAAGTGTTAAAATTATAAAAATTTCATGTGATTATACTACCTTTACCATGTGTTTTTCTGATAAAATATATTTATTTTAAGTATGTTTTGTGTAATAATATAAAAATTATCTAAAAAATGAAAAAAAAGAAGATATTCGGGCCTAGTACCATGACATTGTAATTAGTTTAAATTAGGCGCTATATCAGCAGCGATGTGATGCCATATCAGACTCATTTTGGGGAAATTTGATAATAAGCTCAATGCATAGGCCCTTCATAAGTAGCGTCATCGCAGAACCAATAAGCATAGTGTCACAATACCAGATCAGCAGTGCTGCAATGCCACTTTTAGCACAATAGAGCTATAACCCAATATAATAATTTCATGCTGGTTCATTGATGATTTTGAGTACTTTTTGAAGCAGTTATGGTAGGAGCATCTGAATAATTGAATAAGGTTGTATTTAGGCTATAAATAGGGTTGTGTAGCATTCAAATGTGATGTTTGTATAAATGTGATGTTAGCAACCCCAAACTTCAATTATTATACCTCTCGAAATTGATATAATTGCAATTTAAAACTTGAAGTTAGAAATTATTGGAAGATAAATTTAATTACAAAATCTTTTTTTATTAAAACTAGCAAATTACATTTAAGATTTTATTTAATCATTGAATAAATTTCAAATGAATAATAACCAAAAATCTTAGAATATCTTGTAATTTTTATTAAGTTAAAACTTTTCTTAAACACTTACATCACACATAGGATATTCTTAATGAATTAATATTAAAATAAATAGAAACACATATAATAATAAATAACATAATTTAAATTATTATTAATTAGAACTTATGAAAATTATTAAGTAAATAAGATCATATTGAATTACGTAAAAGTTATAACATATTTATCATGGGTTATAAGACCAATATGGTGTACTTCTAAATAAAATAAATATCATGAAAAGAAAGAGGAGAACTAATAATTAGAGGGTGTCACTTGAGGCTATGTATCATTATTGAATTTTAAAATTATTACAATCTAAATCAATTCAAAGAAATTATAGAACAACAATATTCATAATTTCAATTGAGAATATGAAAATTATGCTTATTTCTATTATATGGATAACTATTTTTTAAAAGTCAATTCATACATTTTCATAAGAGTCAACAATGATAATATGCATAAGTGATATTTAACTTAAGAAAAATATTAGTTAATAATAAGAATTTGGGTTATAACATTTTGGAATGATAAAATGAAAAAAAAAAATAAACATTAAAATGTAAATTTTATTTTTAGCTAGAAATTTTTATTTAATTATTATAGACTTCAAGAATTTTTATATTATTAACTAACTCATAGAGGCATATGGGCAAGGGTATCAAATTACTTGAGTACAAGTAATAGTTTGAGTTTGGGGGTATTTGATAAGTGTTAAAATTATGAAAATTTCATGTGATTATACTACCTTTATTATGTTTTTTTTTCTATTATAATATATTTATTTTATGTATGATTTATGTTATAATCAAGAAATTATCTAAAAAATGAAAAAAAAAAGAAATTCAGGCCCAATGCCATGACATTGTAATTAGCCTAAATTAGGCGCTATATCAACATCAAGGGTGCCATATATCACATTTAGGTAATTTTATAGTAAGTCAGCATAGGCACTTCATAGCAAAGACTGTGGCAAAAATAATAATAAACCACAATGTTGATCAAGCAGCAATGCCACTTTAGCACGATAGAGCTATAACCCGATAAAATAATTTCATGCTGGTTTAGTGATAATTTTGAGTAGTTTTTGAAGCATTTATGGCAAGTGCATCTTGACAATTGAATAAGGTTGTATCTAGGCTATAAATAGGGTTTATTTCCAAGGAAAATAATATTTTTTCATATTTTTTATTTGTTTTTTTATGTAAGAGTGTGAGTGAGAGTGTGTGTATTCTTGTGAAACACTTGGAGAGTGATGTTCCAAGTGCTATGGGTATGTAACGTAGTATAAAAGATTGTTTTCTTAAGTAAGAGGTGGAGAAGCCCATCAACAACTAAGGATTTTCAATGGGGCCTTGATATTTCCATGAGGAAGCAATAGAGGAGTGCAAGGAGTGAATTTAGAAGATCTACTCGTGCACTCTTTCCTTTCATCTATGGTTATCCCATGTCTTATTTTACCATGTTTAATATGATTTTCATCTTTGTCTCTTTTATAGAGCACTAATCTATAAAGTGCTTTAAATTTATGTGAACTTTTGAGAAATTTGTATTATATTAAACATAGCTTGTGGATTAATACAAGAAAAATGTTTATGCTTTGAATGAAAATGTGTTTTTCTTCTTTCCATGCTTCATTTACTTATAGTGTGGACAATTACAATGTTAAAAGTAAGTGTGATCTAAAGATATCAATGGAATCCTAGAAGAACAAGTTGGTAAAAGGAAAACAAATATACTAAATAATTATTAATGTGTTATATAGATTGGTGTAACTAAAAAGCAATTAATTATATGATTAGTTTTAAGATTTACATTTACTCAAAAAAATATATAGGTAAAGCAACCAACCAAAATTTTCTTGGTACTAGGCAAAAACTGGATAAAGGGATTGGTTTGGTTATATTTGTCTAGAGATATAGAGTATAGCACATTTACTCTTGGTTAACACTATAAGTTTTAAATTAATCCATGAAATAGTTTAATATAATATATCATCTAAAATATTATATAAATTTAGAGTACTTATTTTAAAATTAAGAAAATATCTACATGTTTTCCTATAAAAATATACAAAATATTAAAAAATTCTTTTATATTATCTCACAAAATAGTAGATAGAAATTTTAATTAAGCACTTACATTTTATTGAATGAAAATAGTACTAATTTTGCTATAATACTCATTAGAATGATACTCTACTAATTTTGTATTACTTGATTTGACACGTGCACCTGCGTATAAGGGTAAAAAGTACTAATTAATAGGGTATAACATTTTGCTCCTGATTAACTATAAGCTTAAAATTACTTCCACTACTTAGTTTAATGTAATACATTATCTAAAAATTCCATAAATTTATAGTACTATTTTCAAAATTAAGAACAACACTTATATAAGAATATAAAAATTATTATTTTAATAAAAATATTTTTTGTAAAATAATATATAATTATTTGGCTTAATCAGTCTATATTTTGTTTAATGAAATTTAAGTTTTAAAAAAATTAGTATTTAATTTAATATAAAATTAATATAAAATTTTTGTTCTAATCCTTGTGGGAATGATACTCTACTCATTTTATATTACTTGATGCAACACACACTTGCATATAAAGAAAAATACCAATCAAATTCTTAGTATCATTGTTGAGGATTAGATGGAAAATAGTAATTTTTATTAAGTTAATATTAGTCTCATTGAACTATTTTTAATTGTATTAAGTGTGAAATATCTTTCATATATACATCCTTATACTTGTAGTGCACTGCAATTTCAATTTTAAATCAAAGTTGTGATTTCTAAACTATGCATGTGTAGAGACAAAATTATAGAAATATTGCCATTGAAATTAGAAATTGAATGAAGTTGCAAGAAAATTAGAAAAGAAAAGAAAATTCAAGAGTGAAAACTAGTAATGGACAACCAACTAGTAAAAGAACCACCAAGAACTCTTAAGGATTATGCTACACCAATAGTAGATGAAAAATATCAAAGTATTACTAAGACCAATTATTCAAGATAATAATTAAATTTAAATGATTTATAATTCAAATGGTGCATAACACTCAATTTAGGGGTTTACTATTGAAGATCCTAATATGCATATTGCTAATTTTTAGAAATTCATACAACATTTAAATACAATGGGGTAAGTGATGATGCTATTAGATTAAGGTTTTTTTTTCCTTTCTCACTAAGAGATAAGGCTAAAATTTGGTTAAAATAACTACCTCAAGGATCTATAATTACTTGGAATAAACTAGCTCAAAATTTTCTAACAACATATTTTCCAGCATAAAGAATTGCTAAACTAAAAAAAATATATATTATATCTTTCATTCAAATGGTCAATGAATCTATAGATGAGGATTGAGAGATGTATAAAGAAATATTAAGAAAATGCCCTCTTCATTCATTACATGATTAACATATCATTCAATCATTCTATAATTAGTTAATAGGATCTCTAAGAACTATTATTAATGTAGCAACAGGAGGTAGCCTCATGTCCAAACCTTCTGATTAAGCTTGTGCTTTAATAAAGAAAATGATCACAAATAATTTTCAATGTCTTTCTAATAGATTAAACCCTAAGAAATTATTTAATGTTAAAAATAATGATATGATTGCAATGTTGACCTCTCAAGTAGCTTTCTTATATCTAAGAAATTAGACAAGTAAAAGTTAATCAAAACATTACTAATATGAATCAAGCGGGAGAAAATGGTGAAATATGTGTATTGGAAGATCAATCTAATCAAGAAATGAAATTAGTTAACTTTATCTCAAATAAATCAAATAATCCTTATTCAAATACATTTAATCTTCATTGGAGGAATCACCCCAAATTTTTTGGAATAATAGTGCAAATATTAATCAAAATAAAATTTGAGAACTTACAAAATAAGAATTATAACCCTCAAAACTCTAACTTTAGACTTATCATTCCAATAGGATATCCTCCAAAAAATCAAACTAAATAAAAGAAACCTACTTTACAAGAATTTGTGTTGCAAATGCGAACTCAATTACAAAGCTAACCAGCTTCAATTATAAATTTAAAAATTGAATTAGGGCAATTGGATAATAACCTTACAAATTGATCTCAAGGCATTTACCTAGTAACAATGAAATAAATCCTAAAGATAAAGGTAAAGAATAGTGTAAAGCAATTGAATTAAAAAGTGGAAAAAAATTTAAAGAATTATGGCTTGAAGATAAAAATAAAGAACATAAAATATCAATTAAAGAAGAAATTTTTTTTGAAGAAAATAGAAAAGAAGTAGAAAGAGAAGCATTTAAAAAAATAAGAGAAAGACCACCACCTCCGTTTCCCCAAAGACTTCAAAACTAAAATATGGATAATTAATTATTGAAATTTTTAGATGTATTTAAAAAATTATCCATAAATATACCATTTGTAGAAGCCTTAGAACAAATACCATCAAATGCTAAATTTATATAATCAATCTGTATAAAACATAGGAGAAAATGAAACAGTATCAATTACTGAAGAATGTAGTTCAATAAATTAAAGAAATTTGTTTTGAAAAACTTAACGAGCCAGAGAGTTTATCTATTCCTTGCACTATGGTGAATAAATTTTTTGGAAAAGTATTATGTGATTTAGGAGATTGTATAAATTTTATGCCCTCATCAATTTTTAAGAAATTAGGATTAGGAGAAGAACCTACAAGTGTAACTCTACAAGTAGCAGATAGATCTTTGACTTATTCTAAGGGTATAATTGAAGATGTTTTAGTTAAGATAAATAAATTTATATTCCCTATAAATTTTATAATATTTGATATGGAAGATGATAAGAAAATACCTCTTATCTTGGGGAAACCTTTATTAGCTATTGAAACACTATGATAGATGTTCATAAAGGGTGATTAACCATGAGTGTATAAGATAACAACAATAACAACAACAACAACAACAAGTTAATCCTATTACATGAATTTTATAATATTTATATGGAAATGATAATTCAAGATAAAGATCATTATTTATACATCTAACCAAATATTTTTAGGTCTACCTACCTTTCTTAACATAAGATAAATCTAATGATCTACTAAGGGTGAAACCATGAGAGTATAAGATAAGTAAATTAAATTTAATGTGTTCAACTCTATTAAATTTCTTGATGATAGAAATAATGAATATTATATAATATATCATTTTATAGACCAAAAATGATAATGAAAGAATATGAAGATATTCAAGTCTTTAGAATTACACCCAATCAATTTAATGAAACATTCTAACCATTGGAAGTGTTTATAAAATGAAAGAATTTAAACCATTTATAATAGAAGTCTTAGAACAAAAGTTAAAACCTTTACCAAGTCATTTAAAATATTTTTACCTAGAGAAAGCATCAACATTACTACTCATCTCAAAATATTTAGAAGAAAATCAAGAAGATAAATTAATTGAAGTTTTAAAAGGACATATAAAAGCATTTGGATGGACAATAGTAGATATTAAAGGGATTAGTCCTTCAAAATTTATACATAGAATTTTAATGGAAGAAAATAGTAAATAAATCATAGAAAGCCAAAGGAGATTGAATCTTATCATGAAAAAAGTAGTAAAAAAATTCTAAAGTGATTGGATGCAAGAATTATATATATCCTATATTTTATAGTACATGGGTAAGTCCAATCCATTGTATGCCTAAGAAAATAGGAATGACTATTGTTACTAATGTAAATAATGATTATTTCTACAATACAATCACATGATGGAAGATTTGTATTCATTATAAGAAGTTAAACTAAATAAATTATAAATATAAATTTTTTTTACCTTTGATTAATCAAATGTTAGATAAGTTAGTAGACCATTCATATTATTTCTTTATAGATGGGTATTCTAAATATAACCAAATTCCCATAGCATCTAAGGATTAATAGAAAATAATATTCACTTGTCCAAATGATACCTTTGCTTATAGAAGAATTCTCAATAGTTTATGCAACACACCGCACTTTCCAACATTGTAAGATGGATATATTTTTTGATTTAATTAAAAACTACATTGAAGTATTTATCGATTATTTTTTTATTTTTGGTCTGACATTTGAACATTACTTATAAAACCTAGAAATCATTCTTAGGAGATGTTAAGAGATAAACTTAGTACTTATCTTAAAAAAATATCATTTTATGGTTAGAAGAAGGAATAGTAGTAGTAAAAAAAAGATAATAGAAATGGATAAGGAAAAGTGGAAATAATAGAAAAACTTCTACCCCTAACTAATGTTAAAGGAGTTAAATGTTTTCTTGGACACACTGCATTTTATATGAGATTTATCAAATAATTTTCAAAAAATATCAAAAGCACTATGCAACTTTTTCAAGAAGGATACAATGCATATTTTTTTACAAAAGATTGTCAAAAAGCATTTAAACTACTAAAAGTTAAATTGAGTTCATCACCAATTATTATTACACCTAACTAGAACCTTCCTTTTGAATTGATGTGTGATGAAAATGATTTACAATTGGGGTAGTCTTAGGACAAAGAGAGATAAATTTCTTCATGTAATGTACTATGCTAGTAAAACTCTTAATTGAAAATCAATTTAAATACTTAAAAAGAGAAAAATAATTACTAGTTGTTGTGTTCTCCTTTGATAGATTTAGATCCTATATAGTTGGAACAAAAGTTAAAGTATATATTGATCTTGTAGCTATTAAATATCTATTAGAAAATAAAGATGCTAAACCTAGATTAATTAGATGGGTGTTATTGTTGCATGAGTTTGATCTAAAAAATGAAAGATAGAAAAGGTATTAAAAATCAAGTAGTTGATCATTTATCTAGATTAACAACTAAAGAAGAATTGAGAGTTAGTGGAGATATTCAAAAATATTCCCAAATGAAATAAATATTTATATTTAACCATTAAGTTATTCCATGGTATGCAAATATTATGAATTACTTAGTAAGTGAAATTATACCTTATAGAATCAATTATCATCAAAAGAGAAAATTTTAATATAACGTAAAATTCTACTTTTGGGATGAACCCTTTCTCTATAAGAAGTGTTTAGATTAGATTCAAAGAAGATAAATACCTGATAATAAAATTTTAAAAATTATAAGCTTATGTCATAATTTTGAATATGGAGGAAATTTTAAAGATAATAAAATAGCTACTAAAATATTACAATGTAAATTTTATTTGCCAAGTTTATTTAAAGATGTACATGAATATGTTAAAAATTATTATAGATGTAAAAAATAAGAAATATCTCTAAGTGTCAAGAAAAGCCTTTAGATTATATTTGGAAATAGAACTCTTTGAAGTGTGAGGAATAGACTTTATGGGACCATTTATTTTTTCATATGGAAATGAATATATTTGGGTAGGTGTTGATTGTTTATCCACGTGTATAGAAGATATTGCTACATCAAAAATGATTCTAAGGTAACTATTAAATTTCTAAAAAAAATATTTTTTTCAAGATATGGAATATCTAGAATCATTATTAGCAATGAAAGGTATTAATTTTAGTAATAAAATATAAAATAAAATTAAGAAAATATGTAGTATAGTATAGAATTATCATCCCCAAACTAATGAGCAACCTAAAATTCCAAATAAAAAGATAAAAAAATTTTAGAAAAAGTTATAGGTCTACTAGAAAGAATTGGTCATTTAAATTAGATGATGTATTATGGGTTTATAGGATGCATACAAATCCTTTATTGGAATGTCTCCTTATAGCCTAGTTTTTGAAAAGACTTGCCACATTACCATTGGAATTTGAGCACAAAGTATTTTGGCTAATTAAGAAATTAAATCTTGATATGAAAACAAATATAGAAAAGTGAATTATAGATCTGAATGAGCTAGAAGAATAGGATTTGAGCTTATGAAAATAATGGATATATAAAAAAAATGAAAAATGTCATGATAAGAAGATAATTAATAAGCATTTAAGCTTAGATAATATGTATTATTATTTAATTTAAAATTTAAAATATTTCTGGGAAAACTAAGATCAAGATAGTTAGGTCCTTTCTTAGTTATCAAAGTTCATGCACATAGTTTCATCGATATTCAAGATATAAAGATGAATGAGGTTTTTAAAGTGAATGGTAAATGGAATAAGTCACTATGGAGAAAATTAGATTCAATTTAAAGGGTCAATTAATTTTGTCAAAGACCTTAAAAAGTAGAAAACTTATGTCGGGCTAAAGAAAAAAACTATGCACTTGTTGGGAGGCAACCCAATAAAGATGTTCAATGTTTATTAGTAATGAGTTTAGTATTTGATGCAAAAATTAGGACTTGAAGATTCATTAGAAGTAGATTGCATTACAAGGAGGCTTAAGAATTGGATAAATGGAATTGCTCTTTCCCTTCTTTTCAAAATAGTCTTATATAATTAAACTTGCTCTTTTCTTTAGATATATTATTATTACATAGGTCAAAGTGCCTAGGCACTACTGAAGTAGTACCATAACACTAGTCAAAAGTTTTATCTAAATATTGGCCAGTGGAACAACACATTTAACATAAAAAGTTAAAATTTTGTTCTAGTGCCTAGGCAGTATACCCTAGTTCTTAGGCGCAACATAAATACTGATAGAATTTTTGTACCCAATTATGAATGTTACATAATAATGACCAAAAATGCACTTTTTGATGTGAATAAGAACCACCTTGACCAATTGAGCAACGCCTAGGTGCTGCATGTAGAGTGTTGTGATACTACACCCTGCATATGAAGACAGTAAGGACAATGTTGCGACGCTGGACCTTATCTATAAATAGGGACCAAAAGTTTCATTCCAAATCTGTTCTTCAAGTTTACAAATTACAAAATTATGCATATGATGAATACCTTTCCTACTATAACATTCATTTTGATTTTAACAAGATTGTTAAATTCTTTATTATTAGAAATTCTAATGTCTATTGAAAATGTTGAGAGAAAAAAATTATCAATTTTTCTACTGTAGGCATGACCAATGAGGCTAAACTCATTTGCAATATGAATGAGGTGACTAACTATTGGGTCATTTTGAATTATGTGATTCAAAATGATTTTTTATAGATGAAGGAAAGGTAATTTTTAATTCAATTTATAATATGATTAAGGATAGTACTATAGTAGATTTTGGTCACTCTCTTATTTATGCTTTGTGTCTCTTAGCTAACATGGAGGGGATCCTAGTGAGGAAGTTCTTATACAAAAATTTCCCCTAAGGTTAATTGAAGGGTTGGGATCTAAAATGCAAGTAGGAGAAATTTCATGCACTCCTCAATCCAAATATTGATCATCAAAAAATTTAAATGACCGACCATCAATAAATTAGAGGAGAAGTATCTGACATATGACCAAGGGCTTAATGAAGCAACTAAGAAAAAAAAAATTGATCATCATATGAGTCAGCATTAGTGGAAATTCATATATGGCCAAGTATAACTCAACACTTATTCACATGTTAGAGAATTGCAACTTTAATGTTGGACCCAACCAAATTCCCTTTCTTGCAACACCACCATATCAACCATATATCGATCACCAGCTAGAACTAGAAGAAGGGAAGAGGAGGAGGATTCGATAATTTTTTTTGTTTATTTTATTAGTTTTAATTTTATGCATTTTGTATTTGTATTTGTATTTGTATTAGTTTGAATAATATTATTGTTAAATGTTCTTTCCCACATGTGTTTTACTTAATATGTTGTTTACACAATGTCAATTAGTAATCCCAAATTTTAATTATTATTCTTCTTAAGATTGATATATTTGCATTTTAAACTTGAGGTTAGTTTGAAAAATATAAGAAATTGTTGAAAGTTAATACTAATTAAATAAAATTTCAACTCAAAAATAATTATTTAAATTTAAGATTTATTAAATCATTAAATTTCTTTTAAACTAATAATAATTAATTATCTTTAAAAATTAATATTTTTGTTTAAGATAAAATAATTTTCTCAAGCATACATATTATACATAGGAGATTCTTAATGTATATAGTGATTTGATATTGAAATAAATAGAAAACATATAATAAGAAGTTCACAATTTAAACAATTATTACTTAGAATTTATGGAACTTTGTTAAAGTAAATAAAGTTATATTGCATTTAATTATAGCATATTTTTCATTGGTTTTAAAGCTAATATTATGTACTCTCTCTCTCTCTCTCTCTCTATATATATATATATATATATATATATATAATTTTAAGGTGTCACTTGAGGTTGAGTATTATGATTGAATTTTAACTTATTGCAATCTAAATTAATTAAATAAAATTATGGAGCAATAATAATCATAATTTTTATTAAGAAATTAAAAACTATGCTTACTTCTACTATACATAACTATTTATTAAAAATACAATTTTTTTATCCTCATAAGACTCAACTATGATAATATGCACTAAAGAATTTTCACTTAAGTAAAATATTAATTCATAATAAGAATTTAGGATATTTAGTTTGTAATGATGAAATGAAGAATAAACATTAAAAATGTGATTTTTATTTTAAGTTAAAAGTTTTATTTAATTATTTTAAACATCTAGAATTTGTATTATCAACAAACTCAAATGATAATATATGAAAAAATGTATCAAATTACTTGAGGACAATTTATAGTTTAAGTTTGGTAGTATTTGACAAATATTAAATTTGTGAAAGTTTCTTGTAATTAAAACATATTTATCATATATATATATATATATATATATATATATATATATATATATATATATATATATATATATATATTAAAATGTGTTAATTTTAAGTATATTTTGTGTTGTAATAGGAAGATTCTCAAAAATATGAAAAGAAGAAATTTAGACACATTGTAAAAGATGGCCTAAATTGAAGCAAATCAACAACAATGCAAACACCTTGGAGTAATAACCTTAGTGCCATGGTGTTAGATTAAGCTCAATTTTGGGACATTTTGATAATAATCTCAACTCCTAAGTGTTGCATTAGCAATGCCACAGTGCCTGATCGAAGGTTAAATATGAAGCAATGGTAGCAAGCATAGAGCTAATCACCACCTTTAGCACCACAGCTATATGGCCTGACAAAATAGATTTGTGTCATTTTAGTGATTGTTACAAGTAGTTTTGAGGGAGTTTTGATAGTAATCGAATGATAACTTATTAGGGCTACTATTAGGCTATAAATTGGGGACCTTCCCTAGTGTTAAAGAGTTGCTTAGAGTTTTTGGCAAGTGGTGGAGTGTAGTGTAAGTGTGTGTGAGTTTTTTGTAAAGCACATGGAGAATGATACTCGAAGTGCTATGATAGAGTTTTGTGGGTAGTGCAGTACAGTGTTCTTCTTAAGTGGTGATGAAGAGATAATAAGCAAGGATTTTCATTACAGGATGCTAGTTATTTCCACAAGGAAGTAGTAGAGGATCGCAAAGAGTAGACTTAGAAGACTTAATCATTATTCTATTTTCTTTCTTCTATGGTTATCTTACATCTTATTTTACAAGGTTTAATGTATTTTCCTTATTTTTTACAATGAAGCACTAATCTTCTAAAGTGCACTAAATTTATGTGAGTTTTGGGATATTTTATATTATATTAAACTATGTTTATGGATTAATATAAGAGAATTGTTCAGGCTTTTCACGAAATTGGTGTTTTTCTTTTCTCCATATTTTATGTACGTGTGATTAGGCCAATTGTATATATAAATTAAGTGTGATCTAGAGATATTGATGGAGTCCTAGAAGAATAATTAAAAAGGTAAACAGATGTATTAAATAGTATTTAATATGTTAAATAGTCTTAAAGTGATTAATAAACATTAAAATTTTATCTATTTTTAGGATTCACATTTATTTCAAGATAAATATGAGTAATGCAACCAATCAAAATTTACTTGGCAATTGGTAGAAAACTCACTAGTGGATTGCGTTGGTTATATTTGTTAAGACATAGAGGGTATAACATTTCACTCTTGATTGACTCAACAAGCTTAAAATTAATTTCACTACTTAGTTTAATATAATACATAAACCAAAATTTGATAAATTCATAGTATTATTTTCAAAATATAGAACAACACCTATATTTTCTATAAAAATATAAAAATTAGTCTTTTTTAAAAAAAAAATATTTTCTTTGCAAAATAATAGACAATTTTTTGACTTTATCACTCTATATTTTGTTGGATAGAAATTAAGTTTTAAAGAGATTTTTAATTTACTTAATATTAAATTAATACAAATATTTTGCTTTATGTCCCATGAGAATGATGCTCAACTAATTTTATATTACTTGATGGAACAACATGCACTTGCATATAGAAATAAAAAATCATTGACTTTCAACTAAAATGATTTTTTTTTGAGTATGGGACAATAAAAACAACAAAGTTAAATAATTTTTTGCAATACATAATTAAAATTCAAGCAAGGTGTAAAGTCTACAATGCAAGGATTGATTGCATATAATTTGTATTACTTAAATCCTAACAAACTAATAGTTAAATTCAAGAACTAAAAAATATTTCTAACAAAAATACACTTTTATCCAAATTAATATTATATACCAATATGATTCAAATGATGATGATGATTCCAATTAATGTTATGGTGAAATGATATTAAGTCAACCAAGAGTTTTTTGTGATGAAAGAAAATTTTTAGCAATAGTATACTTTCCACTCAAATTGAGACTTCAAAAAAATGTTTTAATGATAAAGTACTTTCCAAAAAAAAAACCTTTGGTTAAATAATTTTGAGTATACATGTGATTTTTGTGGGAGAAAAAATTTTTTTAGTAATATAGAATATTTTCCTATGAGATGTCTCAATATTTTTCAGAAAAATATAATTTACTCTAGATTCAAATGGTTCAAATGAAACTATTGTGAAAATATCAAAGTAAATCAAGAGAGTTTTCTCAAAGAATATTAATGCATGAGTGGCAAAAATTAATATAAGAACAATAATAAAAGATATTAAGAAAAAATTGATAATACTTGCTTTAGATCTCAAAATGATATTCTATGTAATAAAATTTCAAGTTTAAAGCTAATAAAATTAAAGACTAAACTAGGAATTAAATTTTTTATCAAGATCATTATAACTAATTAAATAAAAAAGATGATTAAATCATTTGCAATGAAATATCGAAGAGAGAAATTAGAAGGATGAAGATCTCAATCAAGGTTTTGAAAATCTAAACCAATTTGAAAAGAACCTTGGAATGAATTTTCTCAATTGACTGCATAACTCTCCTTGTAAAAGATCTTGATGCACCAAAGAAGAATCTAGCATGAATTCACAAACAAAAATATCAAAACCTAAATTTTTTGTAAGAGGGAGAAAACTTAATTTTGGAATTAGATTGAAGCTATATCTTTCCAAAAATAAGGATTTTGATGCTATGAAATTATTTTAAATAGTATCTAATGAAGTCTATGGCTAAAGAGAGGTATTTGGAAGGTTGTCAAAATATAAATTTATTTGACTTATTAATTAATTGTGGTCAACTACATGAATTTTGCAATTATGGAAAGAAATAATAGAATAATCAATTCAAATGCCAAGAAAATTAGAGAATAAAATTTAAATTTAATTAAAAGGGATTTAAGAGAGAATTATATAAATAAAACCTGGAATGAAACTTAAAAATTTTAGCCAAGCATGTGTGATCAAAGGGTTGAGTTATATTTGGAAAGTATGTATTAATGTATATACATATAAATAAATAAATTCTAAATATGTGATCAAATGCCCCAAAAATCTTATATAAAATAAAATAAATTAATATTTCAAATAAAACTATAAATCATGATTTTATATGTATTTCTTTTAATTTAAATGACATTTAGCAAGGTGAATTTTTATTAATCTAATTAAATAATAAAATTACAAATACTAAAATTCATAACAAAATAAGTTTAATAAAATTTTTTAAAAATAAAATAAATTAAAAATAAAATAAAATAATTAAAATTCTAATTGGATAAAATTATTTTTAACACAAAAAAATTTTTGAATGTTAATTTTATGATTGAAATGTTTATAGAAGTATTGCCTCCCCAAGCAAAAGGACTCGTTCTTTCTTGACTTGTTGCTTTGATGATAAGTCAAAGAAGGGAATCCTACTAGCATTTCATCCAAATCCATCAAATTGAAATTGGTCCCTTGGGTAGTAGAGGGACTTGTATCTTTTGAGTCGTTTCCTATACAAGAAGATATGCTTCTTAAAAAAATAACTTAGAGCCATTGAGTCAGTACCTCGGGATATGGGTTAATACCCATGGACTCCTAATTTGGATTTTGATGATAACATACATATGTGTAGAATTACTAATATTTTTGTTTTAAATTTTCAAAAAAATTACAAGACTTAATAAGCAAGAGAAACTCAAGTGCTAATTCTTATAGATATGGCTAGGATTAAAGTCTTGGTTTGTATATTTTATAATAAAGTTGACAAATGCCTCATGTTAAATCAAATTAAACATTATCTTCTTTGGGTACTACCATGATAACTCTAACTTATTTATGCGAGTTGCACAAAGTGATGAACGGGGAATATTGTGAAGGATAAGAAGCCATAATTTTTTTTTTCAACCACTTAAGTGTGTCCTCCACTATCCCCTCTGCACTTACTTGATGGAGGTATGAAACTTTTATGGCATGGTGCTCACTCAAGTGTTGCAAAATTCAAAAGCAAGCATCATGACGCTTCATCATTTACTTGTTATAAAAGAAGCTACCATGGTGCTTAAATCTCTTATGTAATGTCTTTTCTAGTAATGGGCATAATGATGGGACCATACAGTTCATGGTATTCCACCTACAAAGAATCAACTTAGTGAACAATGTTATAAACTACCTCTCCAAGCTATGCTTCATCAAGTTTTCTATTTGCTAGGTTATGCTAACTGTGTCGAATTCCTTCACTATCGAAGGTGGTGGTTCCTCAAGCCTCCCATTGAAGAAAAATTACCAACAAAGTTAGTGGAGAAGTTGCTCGAAGTTACCATCTTCTACACATTCGGTAATATCAAAGAACAAAACTACCAAAAATACTCACTTATTTAAAGCTTGATAATTTCACTCTTTTCCCCGCTTTAGGGTAAATTAACTTTTTTCTTGTAGGTCATGATGTCTTTACTCTTTTACTAATCAATCCTAAGGTGTTTTGATTCCTCAGCTTGTTGGAGGAGGAGGTGATGGCGAGTATGAACTTGTTGAGACAATACTAGATAGCTAGTCAAGAAGGTTAGTGTGGTTTCTCTCCAACACTTTAAAATAGTCCAAGAAGAGACCAACGATTGTGACAAACTTGCGAGGTCACTATGCCCCTTTATGTAATAAGAGCGATAAGAGAAATGAACCAATATAAAATCCTTGATATCTTTATGTTGAGAACATCTACACCTCGAATGTTGTAGATCTAACAAGCCATAGTTATGGACTTAGCCACCTCATCTTTTTAAAAAAACTAAATATTATTCAAAAAATATTATCTAGAGGCCATTGCACTTTGTGGTCATGACTACTCAAGCAATGGCTTGGAAATCTTCCTAAGAGTTCTATAGAACACACTTCAATGTTGAATTTGATGGTTGATGCAAGAGTTGAGCTTAATTCATTGAAATACCAACTACTAGGTGTTGATCCCAAGGTTATCATGCTCGATGCGGAAAGATATTATAAGTAAAAGAAGGATTGATTAATGTTAGAATATATTTGCTTATCTAATCATAATAAGTAGCTAGATGTTGATATTTATTGCCACACCAAAGATTTCTAAAGTAGAGAAGCTGAGTTGATAGGCTTCCTTTATTCTGACAAGTATAGGGACATATTGAAAGAAAAATTTAAGGCAATCCACTAATCTTGCCATCCAAAAAGTTAATTAAGCATGGTCTTGGTTAGTTGTACCTTAAGTATCTTGACTTTAATAATGCACTCCTTCTGAGATCCAAAATTTGAGGAAGGTGATGAGGGAAATAGTACCTAAATTTTATTTTTTATTATTTTATTTTTGTTACATAAAATTAAGAATAAAGTAACTATACATTTATTCTTTTATAATTTCCACTCACCTTTTGTACTTAATACTTTCTCAAAAAAATAAAAATTTTCTTTTAGTTATCTTTTTATTGTATGCCTATAAATTATTATTATTTACTTTGCAAATGTACTCGCTCTACTTGTTATTTCCTTTTATATAAAATGTACTTATTCTATTTGTAAAATTATGAGTAGTTACCAACAACATGGATTGTTAGTGTGGGGTTTTTATTTAAAGTCGTAAGGATCCCATAAATATATTTGGGAGTACTTTTTGAAATGATTGAGTATGGCATCTAAGGAATGATGTAAAATCTTGAAAGATAGAAACACTACCCTATAATGGACTCAATCATCTACTAAAGACACCTAAGACAAACATGTTTACATATATTAGAGATCTTTCCCATGCTTTACATGAATGAAGAAAAGAAATGTTTATTTTTATCAAGTTCTTAAGTTCCCTATGGAGGAAAGTCTCTATAGTTAATTACATCTTAAAAATGAGATTTTTTTTAAGAATACTCTTAATTGAAGTAGTCAACTAATGTATCTAAGAATATCAAAGTTTGATAATCAATGAATTGAAGATCAATTGGAAGGACTCAAAATGAGAAGACTTCTTTATAGATTCTAAAGAAGATAATTAAAATGCACTCATGATACTAGGAATCATAGTGAGTGCTTTAATCTATCCTATAGTGAGGCTTTATATTCTTGAAGAAGAAAATTACATTTATTTGAATTGGCATTTCATTAGAATGTTAGGACTTAGAAATAACTCAAAATTGTGGAAAATTTTAAAAGGTAAAGACTATGCTAGTAGAAAAAGAGAAACAAGTAACTTCCAAACCTATATCTATAGTGCTCTAGTATAAGCTAAGAGCTTAATCTAATTCTACTCAGGGAAGTGGGATATATTAGTTCACTTCCACCATAGAGAGTGAATCTATCTTGAATCTTCTGGACTTACAAGTTATAGTGACTGCCAACTAACACCTATATATGATTCAAAACCATGTGGACTCTTATGTAAATGCAAGATGGCTTGGCTATATTTATTAAGAAAGAATCTAGAGTACTAAACTTACTCTCTAGAGAGACTAGATCATGATTGATGTGCAAATTATGACTTAGACTAATGCAATAAGTTTATAAATTTTATTCCATTTGACTCATTATTTTAGACTCAGGCTTGGTAGAGTTTATGCCAATATGCATGATGAAATATAATTATGTTCTAAATCAATGAGAAGGGGTGTTATCCACTACAAAGGATCAAGCCTTATCTTTTATTGTCCAAGAGTGGAGACCCCATATTTACAAGAGAGGTGACAATATGCATGCATGTTATTATAACATTCAACCGATACAGCTAAAGGGTTGTTAAAGCTTTTATTTCCTTAATTAAAATCCTAGGCTTTGCAGTAACATTATGAATTATTAAAATTTAATTGAAGTTATTTCATTGGAGTAGAAAATTTAGTTTTCTAAAGAGCCTACAATAATGAAACATTTAATTAATAGGTACATGTTGAATATATATATCACTTAATGGGGTCATCTAAGCCATACAAAAAACATTCAAGCTTTAAGAAACCTATGAAAATAATGCCATTCCTACAACACAATCAATATAAACACATCAATCAAACATCAATTAATTAAAAGAGTAAGAGGCCAGTGCAGTCGGGTCTACTATACACCCCAAAAAGAAAATTAAGTGCATAGCCGAGCTCTACCCTTATACAATTATAATTAATTTGCAATTAAAAAGAAACTATGGGGGTCTTCAATTCCTCATATGCATCTTCACTTCTTATATTTGAGCACTCTATGCATCACAAGGCCTAGGTCTATTCCTTCTAGCTACTACTAATCCTAAACCTCAAACCACTAATCTTAATCCTATTACCAAAATTATATTTTTATGAATAATAAAATATACCAACACCTACAAAATAAGGATTAACTTAACAATCATTCAAGCAAAGTAATTATATTTTATACATTTAGACTTAAGACCCTACTTTAGGTTACGAAGCACACTTGTTCAAATGGATTATGCTTAGAGACTTAAGCAACACATCATGCAAGAGAAATTTATATTTTATTATAACATTAGTCCCTTAAGCATAATCTCTTACATAAAATGTCATTAATCTAACATTGTCCTAACATCTAGACTACACATAATCAATCCTAATATCTAGTTTAAAATATTACATCACATCATCATAATAAGCAATGACCAAACTAACACTAGGATCAGTGAGTTACCATGTTTATGTGTGTTGGTATGTCATGATTAAGCTTTAATATTTAGAGTTATCTAATAATAAATGTTTAAGTTCTTTATTAAGGATCATCATAGTTTACATGATTAATAATTTTGAGGTAAATTTTAGACTTATACATTTAATTTCATATGTTTCATTTTTTATTTAGAGTCTTAATGAGAGTGAGGTCCACCTTAATCCCTAGCCTTAGGTTGAATCTACGAGATAAATTTTATGATTTTTAATCACCTTGATGAAGGGTTACATATTTTTTTATTGAATTATATGTTTGGATTTAACTTAATTTTATCTAAATATGAAATCTTCTTAAGATGAAACTAAACCATGGATAATATAATGACATTTTATTAACTTCACTTTATCATTCTTTGATATCCATTTAATTAATTGATATATTTTATTGAATAGTTAAATTTAATCGATATGCATATATCATTTAAATACTTTACACTTAGTCATGAATAAATTAATACACTTTTTATTTGTTTATATTTAATATAGGATATAGTAGTCTAATGCATGAATTTTTATAGAAAAGATTATTTAATTAACCCTTATGCACATATGCATCGCATTAATATTGAATTTATACAAGTTTGTGTCATTAATGAACTAAGGAGGTGAGATAATAAGAAACCCCCTTGGGACAACTTAAAGGCTCGTGCTCCTGAGATGTCCAAATGATATACTTGTTAATTCATATACGTATGCATACACATATAAACATAAGGACGAAATTATAAAACTTTTAAGATAATTTAAATATTTAGGTAAAAATAGTTCATCTTTAATGTGTAATTCACTGGAAATTTTAAAGTACATGCTTTTGTTAGACCAGGGAAGTGAGGTAATCAAAGACCCCCATGGGACTACTTAAAGTCTCACGTTCTCGGGTTTCCAGATAACCTTTCAAAGTTGTAGTTCATAAACATATGATTTAACTTGAATTTTGATTATTCATGTTGATTTACTTTTAGATTAATAGATAACTTTAATTATTTAAAAAAATAGTTTGTGATTTTTTAGTGATAATAGCCACACTATTTAATTCAAAGGCATGTAATTTAATGGAACCTTTATTTATTTATTTTTGATACATGAATGCATGAAACATATAGGATGAAAATTTATAAATGATTGAAGCAAATTAATTAAACATCATCAAATAACTATTTGGACTTATTAATTTTTAAAGATATTCACATTAAGATAAGCACCCTTAAGCTTAATCAAATTTATTAAATATTAGATTTTATAATTTAAATATTTTAATCCTAATGAGGAGAGAAAATTATTAAAATTATCCCTTCACCATCTCTATTCATTAAGTGATTTAAAAGTAATTTAAATAATATTTATGAATGAATTAAGGTTAATTGATTATTTAATCAATTAAGCCCAAAAGAGCCCATAAATTTAATTAAGCCCAAAGTATAAGCCCAAGTATCCTAATTATTGATTTCAAAAGTGATGTTAATCTCATCCAAAAATGAGGTCAACACTCCCATTCTTCACTATATTTTGATGGTTTCCTTATACTTAGCTAGGATCCTTCCATCTATCTTCTTGAGATCAATGGGGATATGACCATTATGATGTTTCTCTACTATGTGAACCTCTATAGAAGGAGTGCACTAGACACCTTGGGTTAAAGAAGTGCTAACCATAATTCGCTCTACTAACATGGGGATTTCCCCATCATCCTTCTTCTTCTTCTCCTTCTCCTCTCTTTGCAGGCTGGTGAATAGATGGCAACACTCTTGGGTCACCATTTCTTCTTCTCCACCAATGATGTAGGAGGTCGAATAGGAGAACTTAGCCTTACACCATTGGTGTGAAAAGATGAAGTGTGGCCCTTGCGTTACAAATAGATCACTAAAGGTGAGAATTTTGTCTAGATGTGACTTATGATTTTTTTTTTTTTTTGGGGAGGTAAATGGTGGGACATGAACGAGTGGTGGATGGTGAGTCAAGTTGTGTTAAGATGGTGGTGGAACCAACTATGTCTCCATCGAGATCTCCTCCTTTGACTGGAACCATTGTGAACTATATTATTTAAATGATCAGCTTTATGAGCTCGTGGAGGGGTAGTGATCAACTAATGTTTATATGATCAGCTTTCTGCAAACATCCTCATGTCTCTTTTTCTTGCTTGGCTATTACTTTAGCCTTAGTGGCCCTCACTCGATGAATCTGGTCCCTAACACTCTCAGGGATAAGTTATCTCAAGCCCAGAGTAAGGGTAGATTCTAAGCATCCATGGACTCTCCCTACTCTTCTTAGCGTAGACCTCAGACCAGCATAAAGCTTACTCTTCTCCCTTTGTAGCTAAAATAGGATGAGACATAAGGCCACTAAAGAGGGGAGATGTCTCACGGGGAGAACCAACATGGGATTTAGACTTAACCTCCTTAGTCATCCTCTCGTAGTATCTCTTCAATTTGTGATTCCTATTATGGTGTTGAGTCTTGGTTAATGGGATATGGAAAGAGCTAGCACTAACCTAAAATGGGGAAAACCTCTGACACAAGTACAATTCCCTTGGAGGTCGAGGCTATCATAGAAGTAGTGGTACTCCTAACTACCCTAGTGGTGGACACAACTAGCACTCATGGTAGGGGAACCTCTATTGCTTTCTTCTTTAAAGGAAAACTTGGTGTTTAACTACAAGTCAAACTAAAGAAGTGGCTTCTTATTATCTACCTCTTCCTTACTGATGGTGCTAAGGGCTAGGCTATCATAGGTGATTTTGAAGTGATCAAAACCTAGACTAAACATGAAGATGGGGTTGGAAGTGATTATGACCTGATCCATAGCCAAATCCACACCAGAGGTGAAATAGAAAGTAAGCTTTCTAGATGACATGTTATTATTTTCATTGTTGCTTGGAGATGAAGAAGTTTGTAACTTTATCTCTACTTGAAAAGAGGGCAATAGGCTTAGTGGACCTAATTTTATTTTTATTGACTAAGTTTTGGATTTGAACCTCCATCCAGTATATTTGATTATGCTAAAAGAGAGACTTTAGTTTTGAACCTCTCTATGAAATGGATTCAATAAGTCTATAAAAGATCAACAAACTAACTCATCAAAATTGGGTATGACAATAAGTTCAATGACAGCGATGATTTCTTTTAGAGTTGCATGGTTCATTTATTTTGGCTTTAATCCAACTATTAGGAATCAAATATGGGTTTTAAAATCTAATGGAGAGAGGTCTAGAACAAAATGGATATTGGCAACACTTTTCCAAGGATTAAATGAGCAAGGAATCTAATGGAAAGAAAGGTAGTCTTAAGCCTATGAAAGACATAAGTCTACTAGCGATATTTGGAGACAATGAATGACTACTAAAGATGGAGAGAGGAACTTTCCCCAGTGGAGTCACCAAAATAAATTATGGTATTTTTATTTGGAGTCACAAAAAAACCATGAAGATCTTAGTGATACTTATTGAAATGATCGAGTATGGCATCTAAGAAATGATGTATTATCTCAAAAGATTGAAACCCTACAATGGTCAATCATTTAAGAAGGTTGATCGCTAAAAAACATTATTTTAGAAACTCTCTATCACCTTTATCAAGATGGGTAGGAGTGTGTTATCTATGAGGCAGATTGATATATATTCAACTAGATTTTCCCTAACATCGTGTTAGGGTTTATTTACATTTGGGTTCTACCTCTTATGAATGCAAGCATTCATAGTTAATACCCTCTTATCATAGTAAGAGAGAACTCTCAATTAAGGTTGGAAATAAATATATCTTTTTGATATGAAGAAATGTCTACTGATGTGTATGGCATAAGCATAGATTGATGTTTAAAGAAAATAGGAGAATAGTCCTGATCAAGATTCGATGGTTTTGTCATCTTGGGGCTACACCATTCTAGTCTACCAACATGAAATGGTAAGATGTAATGTCTTGGGAGTCTAATTAATGACCATGGGGTGCCTTCTACCAGATATCCTAAGTCTACCATAGTTTTAGTCTAGGTTGTTCATGGTGAACTTATAGATTGCACTTACATCCCTTAGAATGGAATTTAGGGTTTGGATTTTGTTTGCATTGCAAGCATGGGTAGAATTTAAATTGATCAAAAGCTATTAAAGTGTTCACATGGTGAATGAATAGATTAAACAGCCTTACATCCATTTGAGTGTCATTAGGATGTTCACATAGCAAATGAATATATTAATTGGACTTACATCTATTGAAATGCCATTGGGGTTTTACATAGAGAACAAATTGACTAACTGGGCTTGCAACTACTAGAATGACATTTTTGTATGGTTATTCACATGGCAAATGAACATATTGGACTTACATCCCTTTAGAATTTTAATAAGGTATAGATTATGTTCGCATGGATAATGGGTAGATTGGACTTTCATCCATTTGGAATGCTTGTAAGGTATAGATTATGTTCACATTATGGTAGATTGGACTTACATACCTTTAGAATGCTAGTAGAATATATATTATTTTTGTATGATGAATGGGTGGACTAGACTTACTTCCCTTCGGAATGCGAGTAGGATGTCCACATGACAAACATATCAAGATTGGACTTACATCCATTGGAAGGCCATAATTATTCAGATATTCATATGGTAAATATTAATCTATGTTTTTAGGAGAGCAATAGTTTGGTGCTAAAAATATGGTGCCTAGGTACTATCATGGTAGCGCTTTGGTGCTATTAACATGGTGCCTTAGCTTTGAGTAATTAGCATTGTAGTATTATAAGGTAGAAATTCATGACTTAAAAACCTGAGGGGTCAGTGCCTCACTGCTATAATTTTGGCATTGTAGTGCATAAGATATCATGAGATTGGAATAATTTGATTAGGCTGACCAATTGACTATCTCCTTGTCATAATATTTGGTGCCATAGCTTCAGTCAAAGATCGATTTAGAAAATCTAACAGGCAAACATGTGCTTTAACTTAAAAAGGATAATCTTTTTAACTATTGTTGTAGTGGTGTCAGAGCATCATGGTGCTCCATCTATGTCCGACCTTGCCTTTTTTGCATGGCATGAGTTAAAAATTAATTATCCTAAATAGTAATAAATAGTTTTTTGATCGACATGGTGGCTATTCTGGTACATTGACCAACACTTTGAGTTTCCATGTTTAGCACCATTGCTAGTCTCTTATCTTAGAAATCAAAGAGGCTAGTACCTCAATGCTAATAAGGTATTGTTGCGGTGCTAAGGTCATTCTATAAATAGAACCCTTAGGATGCTCATTTATGATATTAGATTCTTGGTTCTATTTTGAGATATTTGCACTCTTCCTCTCTTAGCTTGTAGTTTTTTTTAAGAAAGCCATCATACTGGTAAAATACTTTAGCAAGGGAAAGAAGAGGATAGTTGTCGGTGACACTAATAGATTCATTAGTGTAGAGGCTGAGGCAAGATACCACCATACTCTTTACATAAACATCTCATCCTGGAGAGGAGTTTCTTTAATCTAGGTTGGTATGTGGAGAGATTATCAATGAGTGAGGTTGGGAGAAGTTGGCCTAACGATAACATATCTGGTATCATCCCTGTGGTGCGAGAGTTCTTCGCTAATGCGAAGGAGCACTAAAATAATTTAGTTTTCACCCAGGAAAAACTAGTAAGTTTCAATAGTAGTACTATCAATGCATATTACATTTTATAAGATGCAGTATATGATCAACATCTTTTCTTTTATAATGATTATCCCAATTTAATGAAATATTTAATTTCCTTGGTATTTGTTAATCTAATATTCAGTGAAAAGGCAAGAGGATAAAATTATTAATTATTTTGTCAGAATCACTTGTGAGGTTGAAATGTGGCATTATATTATTTTACCAATATTAGTGAGGTGATGAAGGATAAAGCCATTTTGAATTTTTTGATTTTAATGGGCTTTATTATGGATTTAGGGATGATCATTTATAATTCTATTTGTAATATGCTTACGAATAATACTACCATAGATACGATCATCCTTCTTTAATTTAATCTTTGTTTATTATGGAGGGTGCATAAGGGAAGTAAGATGAATAAGTCCTCATACAAAAGTCTCCTTTGACTATAAGAGTAATTAAAGAATTTGGCTCGAGACTGATGCAGGCGAAAGTTCATGCAATGACACCCCTCAGTCCAAACTTGGATCCTTGAAGACATTAAATGAGCAACTCCAAAAAATTAAAGGGCAAGTCTTGAATTTAGGAAAAGGGTTGGTGAAACTAGTCAGTAGTAGCAGGAACTTGGGAGAATTTGACCACTACATTGTTCAACAGTGACAAAAATTTTCATATATGGCTGAGTTTAGCTCACTTGTTCAAATTTTTGAAAACTATGAATTTCATGTGGGCTAGTCAAGCTTCTTTTCTTATGGCACCTCAATGTCACCCTTACATGACAACCCCACCAGAGCCAAAAGAACAAGAAGAGGAGAAGGATTATAGTGAATATAGTTTTCTCCCTTTTCTCTTTATTCTATATTTTCTCCACATTTTTTATTGTAAAACTTTTGTAATAAATTTTCTTATTAATAAAGATATTTTTTTAATGTGTTGTACTTCTATTGAATGCTCTAGAATTTAAAAGTTTAATAATTAAATATTTTGTTCAAAATGAACAGTAATAGGAGCTCAGCACCTTGGTTTTGTTTAGCTAAAAGATATGAGATCATAACTCAAGAGCTCAGAGCCTTTGCACTATATGTATTGCACTTCAATGCTATAGGTGTGCCTTCAACTTAATGTCAGAGAGATTAGCACCTCAATGCTATGATATGAGCACCTTGACACTATTAATTATGTCTAAGGCTTAATTTTTTGAGAGCACAATGCCTCAATGCTAAGATATCATCACCATGGTGCTGTCAAATGAGTATTATAGTTTAAATTTTCTTGAGAGAACAATGCCTTGGTGTTGGAACATCATTGCCTTGGTATCATGGAATGCATGTCTAAGCTTAATTTTCCTTAGAGCTCTGCTTGGGAGCTCAGCTCACAGTGTTGTGGCACTATTTCTTTAGTGCTAAGATTTAATAGTTTTGATAAATTTTAAATTTTTGGCAGCATAACACCTTAGAAGTGCTAGATGTTATAATTTTTAGTGCATTAGCACCTTTTCTCCCTTGCCCTAGATCTAAGATCAACAAGAGAAGATTCTATTTCACATCAAAACCAAGTTTGATGGTGGATCATATTTTAGAATGTAGCACCTTAATGTTGGAAAAATAGACTATGATGCTACATTAAAGAGGTAAAACTTGAGAGTGTAGCTATGTACTACTAAAATACAATGTTATAGTGATAAAAAAGAGATACTAGCTTGAGAGTTTGGCATAGTAGCACTAGATATTTGTGCTTATGCATTGCAGGATGGAATTTCAAAGATTTCATTCTCGAGGGTTCAATGCCTCGGCATTGCGGTGCCATGGAGTGAAACTCTATTTTTTGAACCAAATTCTTAAGGTATATGATAATTTTTATAAAAATTTGGTGGCATAATATTTTGGGAGTGATAAATTTTTACTTTTTTTATTACAAAGCACTTCTCCCTTGACAGAGGGAGAATTTTCCTTCTTATGCCAAAACCAAGTTCAATGGTGGAGGTCTTCAAATATTAAGATGGATATTTTGGTCTTAAGAGCATTCTTTTTTACTATAAATCCAAGATTAATGCCAAAACCAACTCTTCCATGGCTTTGGCTTTGTTGATTGATCCGAAAAAGGCAACTGTTTGGCTTCTTCTTGTAAGCTAGCCACCTTGTTGATTAGCTTCTCAAATGTCATGATGGTAAAACCTTTGAGCATGAAAGAGACCGGGCCATGAATATTCTTTGGTAGAATTTCAATGGCGTGTTGTTCAGATAGTTGTGGTTCATATTTTATACTCAAATTATGCCATCTGAGAATATAATCAATGAGGGACTCACCAAAGTGTTGTTGAGCCATAAGAGATCACCTACAGTCACCCTTTATTGAGCTCCCGCAAACCTCTTAATGAAGAGTTGCTCCAACTCAGCAAAAGTCTTCACTAAACTATTGGAGGTGAAGTCTTGGCTTGATCCTAGACATGCAACAACTCAAGCTAACCAGTCTCTACAATAGTAGGATGCACTACCGGGGCTTGGTTCTGAAGTACTAAAACTTCTACTAGCAATTCTTCAAGCCTCTTTCCCATCCTATCTATTTGTTCATCCTTTGCTTTAATTATTGAAGGAGGTGTTGGGGTCAAGTAGGTTGTATCTTCCTGCTCGGTTGCAACACCTTCCAAACTCTGTTGATCATGAAGGAAACCACAGGTCTCATGTACTCTCTGAATCCTTCAACAATTATCTTCATTAGGATCCTAACTGATCTTTTCATCCTCTAGGTCAGACCAAGCATATCCTAAAATTTCCTTCTTCTCAACCAGATATTGAGCTACAATGTCATCTAGAGAATGGTCAAACTAAATAGGTATAAAAGATCGAGCCTGACTGATAGTAGGATCACTGTGATGAATAGAGAGACATCTAACCTCCCCTATTGTTGGAGAGCTAATCTTGTGAGGACTACGCTCACTGGAGAATAGATGCTCATGGATATCATTTTCCATAGGTGGAGTACTACTCTTAGGAGGATCTATTGCCATGGGGGCAACTGAACTGTCTCCTCCTCCCTCTACTGTTACTATCTCCATGCTCTGCCACGGTGGTGGTGGTGATGGCACAACTACAATGCTCTGTAGTCACCATTCTCTCTTCACCATAGTGGGGTGAGGTCATGAAGAGCTCACCTTAGTGGATGTGTAAATGGAATGAGATCTCTTGACTATAGCCGGATCATTAGTGGGGCTCTCTTTTCCCCAGATCCAGCCTTCATGGCTTTTGTTGGAACTATGGATGATGGAACTTATATTGAAGATGGTGGGCGTGGAGTAGAGCGGTGTGGTAGAGGCACCACCGACTCTCTCAGAGCTCCTCTCCTATGGTGGGTAGTACTTATCAATACAATGCAATCAATGTGATTAGTGTAGGTATCATGTTAATCAAGAAAATGACAAGGGATGACTATGCTATACCTCTCTCCTTAGTAATGCGATACTTGGACCTCCCTAGCCCTCTCTTGTCTGATGTGCTCCCCTACATTATGAGGATGACTAAGCATAAATCAAATTGAGCCCTAGATTCTAATCATCCGTAAGCTCCTCCAACTTGACATAGAACTGATCTAAGGCCAGAATATGACCATCTCCTCTCTCTAAAAGGAGCCTCAAACTATACTACAGGTGGAGGTGAAGCTAAGATCCTCCTAATATGTTTCTCTCTATCAGATCCAGAGAGGGAGTGAAACTAGTTCTTTATGATAAGAGGAGACACTATCCTAGGTAACTCCTTTGATGCAAACTAGGAAATTGGCTCTAGCTCCTTGACTATGCGATTGTGATACTGCTTGATCTTGCAAAATCGGTTGCGGTGCTGAGTCCTGCTAGGAGGGGTAACATGAGAAATATACCCTACCTCATAGTTGAGGGAGACTATAATTAAAGATAGGGTAGCCTTCCCCTTGGAAGGAGCCAATGAGTGGGTGCTAGCCTATACTAGGGCAGAAAGGTGAACCACTGAGCACACTGGCACTGGAATTGCAACTGCTGTAGAACTACCACAACCTTCCTCTTTAGTGAGGGAAACTCTAAGTTAGATGGCATCTCAACCTAGATGATCGCCTTCTGCCCAGTCACCACACTCCTGCTGACAGTTGTGAGGGTAGTCCCCTCGCAAGTGATCTTGGCCCCCTCAAACCTCGGTCAAAATGAATGAGGTAGGCGAAGTCAGTCTGTGGGAGGCTAGGCTGATCCAAGGACAAATCCATCCCAAAAGGAAAAGTAAGCATGTACTTCTGAGCTGCTATTTAAATTGAACTAAATTGAACTGAAAGAAACTGGATTGAACTTCTATAATTTTGGAAAATAAACACGAATCAGATTTTTTCTTTAATTTGTTTTTAGAATTTGAACTCACACTCAACAATTTAGATATGTTAAGTGGGGCTCTTAGAAATTTGGAGAGATACTTTGAATTGATTGGAAAGAAGATTTTTGAATATAGAATCCATTTTCAAAAAAAAATTATGTATGTTGAAAATGGGTTCAAAATTTTTTTTGAAGTGATTGATGCTTCCATTGGTTCATATTTGAATTTGATTTTTGTGTTTGAGGACCCTTTATTTAAAAATTTTGAGTATGTTAAAGTAAAGGGTCAATTGATTTTGTTTAGATTTGTGATTTTGGAATTTACTTAGCAAATTTGGATATACTAAGTGAGCTGTTTGAAAATATTTTTCTTTTTTTGTTGCTTGTTTGTGAATTATGTGTGAATTTGAAAATGGAATCTTTACTTAGTAAATTTGGGGTATGCCAAATAAAGGATCCAAATATGTTTTATTTTTGATGATTTTGAAAAGATAATTCTTTACTTAGCAAATTTAGGTATGCAAAATAAAAGAAATCTAAATGTGTTTTAGTTTGATTATTTTGAAAAGAGGATTCTTAGGAAATTTAGGTATGCTAAAGAAATCTAAATGTGTTTTGTTTTGATGATTTTGAAAAGAGGATTCTTAGCAAATTTAGGTATGCTAAAGAAATCCAAATGTGTTTTGTTTTAATTTTTTGAAAAAAAGGATTCTTTACTTAGCAAATTTAGGTATGCTAAATAAAGGATCCATGTGTGTTTCATGTTTTGATGTTTTGATTTTTAAAAAGAGGATCTTCACTTAGCAAATTTGGGTATGCTAAATGAAGAATCCAAATGTGTTTTGATTTTGATTTTGAAAAGAGGATCCTTACTTAGCAAATTTGGGTATGCTAAATAAAAGATCCAAATGTGTTTCATGTTTTGATGTTTTGATTTTTGAAAAGAGGATCTTCACTTAGCAAATTTGGGTATGCTAAATGAAGAATCCAAATGTGTTTTTATTTTTATTTTTTTTGATTTTTTTGAAAAGAGGATCCTTACTTAGCAAATTTGGGCATGCTAAATAAAAGATCCAAATGTATTTCATGTTTTCATATTTTGATTTTTGAAAAGAGGATCTTCACTTAGCAAATTTGGGTATGCTAAATGAAGAATCCAAAGGTGTTTTGATTTTTTGATTTTTTGGAAAGAGAATCCTAACTTAGCAAATTTGGTATGCTAAATAAAATATCCAAATGTGTTTCATGTTTTGATTTTAATTTTTGAAAAGTGGATCTTCACTTAGCAAATTTGGGTATGCTAATGAAGAATCCAAATGTATTTGAATTTTGAAAAGATGATTATTAATTTTGATTTTTTAAAATATGATTGTTAATTTTGAAAAGATGATTATTGATTTTGTTTTGAAAATGAAATGTTCATTCAATAAATTGAATGAGGATGTTCATTTGTGCTTCTGAAAAATATGATTGTAGATTTTCTTTTTGAAAATGAAATCTTCACCAAAATAAATTGAGTGAAGATGTTCATTTGTGCTTTTTGAAAATAGGATTTTAGATTTTATTTTTGAAAAGATGATTGTTGATTTTGTTTTAAAAAATGAAATCTTCATTCAATAAATTAAATGAGGATGTTCATTTATGCTTTTGAAAAATATGATTGTGGATTTTATTTTTGAAAATGAAATCTTCACCAAAATAAATTGAGTGAAGATGTTCATTTGTGCTTTTAAAAAAAATATGATTTTGGATTTTATTTCTGAAAAAGATGATTGTTGATTTTGTTTAAAAAAAATGAAATCTTCATTCAATAAATTGAATGAGGATGTTCATTTGTGCTTTTTGAAAAGAATGATTGTTGATTTTAATTTTTGAAAAGATCCTGCATATAATAGTCATGAAGATTGTTATATGAGATTGATTTATGAAAATTTTTATGCAAACATTTTATTATGTGTATTTTGGAAATTGATGTTTTTATAAAGAATTTATTTTTCTTTATTTCTTGAATGAACATTTTCTTACCATAAAAATGCTAAGGGGGGAGTCTTTAGTTATTTATTTTTATTAAATTTTTATTTTCACTTATTACAAAACCCAATAGGGGTTTTAAGACCTACACAGAGTGAAGTCCTAAAACCTAAAAGATGTTGGCTAGCTTAGCTTAAGGATAAAATAAACTAAGTTCCAACAAAAAAAAAAGATAGTCTCAGACTTATAACAAAGTACAAATTTATTATTGATACTTGAAGACAATGATCATTTACCAAAGATGGAGAGAGGAACCTTCCTCAGCAGAGTCGCCAAAAAAATCTGTGGTGAAATTTTGTTTTTATCTTCATCTAAAATGAATTAAATGAAGACAAAAATAGAATATCCTTCTTTTATTGGACATCACATAGATCCGCAGATATTTATATTAGGGTGATGTACAACATTAAGAATGATGTACTATCTCGAGATACAAAAGTCACCATTCTACAATAGAACTAATCACCTTAATAAGGACTCTTAAGGATGATGGGTCTTTGAATGTACCAGAGATTCTTCTCTTACTTTACATGGAAAAGTAAAGCAAGGTTTATTTTAAATCGGATTCATTAAGTTCCCTATAGAGGCAAGCCCCCATAGTTAATTACATCATAAGGAATGAGATTCCTTAAGAATACTCTCGATTAGGGTAAATGATCATTGTCTCCAAAGATTTCAAAGATAAGAATATCAATCAATTGGTTTATTTTTAGATGATCAAGTGGGATTGATCAAAAGGAGGGAGTTATTATCAAAACCAAAGGTAGATAAGTAGGGGATGCTCATGATGCTAGGAAACCTAATGAGCATCTCAAACTATCCTATGGTTGTGCTTTATATTTTTAAAATTTGAAGAGAATTATTTATTTGAGTTGAATTTTTATTAGGGATCTAGGGCTTACAATTCCACAACACAAGATCATGAAAATGCCTAAGAGGTGAGGATTTATGCTTGTAGTCTGCAAAGGGAAGTAGCAACCTCTGAACTTAAATCTAGAGAGCTTTGGCGAGGGCCAAGGCATGACCTAAATCTATGGTGAAAATGGGTATATGGTTTACCTCCACAAAAGAGGATAAACAACCCGAGTGTTTGGACTTACAACCACTTGGGGGTGTCAGCCAACTAACTCATCCTATAATTTTAAATACATATTGGCAAGTCATATGCTTTTGTAAGATAGCTAAGCTGTTGTTTATTTAGAAAGAAACTAAGTCCTTAAACACACTCCCTAAGAGACTAGATCATGTAGGGTATGATTAATGACTTCAATCTAATGCAAATTTTTGTTAAGTTTTATTTTCATTTTTGGACAATTTATTTGACATAGGCAATGGGATTCATATGCCTAATGCATGAAAAATTGGATTATGGGCTTAAATCAGCAAGAAGGAGGTGTGTTTCTATCATGGCTCTCAAAGGTCAAGCCAAGTTTCCTAGCAAAGGTGGAAGCCCTCCATAAACAAGAGTGAAGCAAGATTCTTTTTATGCATGATGTGAAACATACAACATCCTGCTAAGGGGTTGCTAAATCTTTTATCTTGCTTTATAACCTAAGCTTTAAGTGAGGTTATGAGTTGTTAATTTTAATTTTGAGTTGATAAATTGGATAGAAAATTTATTTTTCCTAAGAGCCAAATCTCATTTAGGCCATTCATCAAAGAAAGGAAGAAACTAGGAAAAACATGCTATCTTAATGCATAGGCTAAATAAACATCAAATAATTTATAAAGCTAGCGCAAAAGAATAAAAGGCAGGTATGTTAGCTCACAAAACTGAAAAGAAATTTTGTAACCGAGCTCTAACTTTATACTACCTAGATTACAAATGAATTAATTACAATCAAAAAAGGAATTCATGTTATGGGGTCTTCATTCTTCATTTCTTCATTTCTTTCTTCTTTCTTCTTTTGGTTGGTTTGAATGTGGTTGATCTAAAGGCTTCACATGGTGCATAAGACATAGTCTTATGACCAATGTTCATCCTAATCCCCCATAACATTCATTCCAAATCTTAATTATAAAATTACATGAAAATGGGAAAAGTAAATCTAACCAAAAATTGTGAAATAGAGATTAGCCAAACACACCATACATCCCAAGCATGTATATGAATAAATTGGACTTAGCACCCCACATATGGGCAACCAAGTCCACCTGGCTTATTTTGGAGTATGCTTAGGGGTATAAGCAACCTGAACAGCAAAAGCATTTATGTTTTTATTATAGTGCCCCTTAAGCACAATCCCCTGTAAAAGATAATGATTAGACTAAGATCATCCTATCATCCAGTCTATGCACATCCACCTAACATCTAGTCTAAAATATTACATCACAAAATAAAATCAGGCATCAAATCATGTATCGCCCTAACATGGAGCTAGAAATGGTGACTTAGCCTAATGTTTGTGCCATTTAAGTGTTCTGTGGTATGTCTTAGCTAGGCTTTTAAGGTTGAAGTTTTCTAAGTATGAGAGATTTCAACTTAGAGGGTGATTTCATTTAAGAGATTTACTTAATTTATTAATTTTATTTGATGATTTGATTTAGTTTGAATGAACCTATACTTAATTACTAAGTGTTATAAAGAGAGAAAAAGAGAAGAGAACTTCTCTTTCCTCCTTACCTTAAGTAATTTCTAAGGTAGATTCATTAGTCACTTTTGTTTAGTGAATGTTTCATTATGTGTTTTAATTAATCCTAAGTTTAGATTTTCTCTAAATAAACCTATTCAATAAGAAAGGCATATTAACACTAATTAAGGTGAATTACTATCACAAAACACACAACCATTTATTTCTTTCCAACATGTGTATCATGCATATGAAATGATCCTAAGCATATCTATACATGCAATGCAAACATTTAGCACACCTTAATGATGAATGCTAAGAGATGTTGCTTAAGAAAATTTGAGTACTTTTATGAATGCATGATTTTGTTAAGTAGAAAAGAGAGGGATTCTTTTATCCATTAATCAAATGCACATTTACATGTATGAAAGACATAAGTGAGTATAGCGCCATTATTTTTTGTACTAAGGGTACAAGGTACAAGACCTTCTTAAGGCTACTTAAAGCCTTGCAACCTCAAGATGTCCAGACTAATATACCACTTTTCTTAAATACATGTGCATGTACAAAAATAAATGAATGGATGAAGAATCATGCAAAAGATTTTTGTTTGTTTGTTTGGTTTTGGTTTATAATTTATATGTGCAATATATAGATCCTTCTTGATTCATGACATGGGAGTGCATAGGCATAAATTTAAGCAAGTGTTATGTTCTTTTCAAATGAACTATACACTTTGAAAATCTTATACAAACCCATGTTAAGAAAAAAAAGGAAGTCACATAAAGCACATTTTAAGCTATATTCACATGCAAGCTTATAAATACTTATAAGTAGCATACATTCATTTGTAGTCTTTGATTTATAAGTTTTGAAAATAATTTTTGATTTAATAGTCATAATAGCCATCCATATTCTTTTGCCGAAACATGCAATTTGACATAAAGGAAATATTTCATTTTAATTTGATTTTTCAAAAGGTATGAATGCATGGTTTCATATGATAAACCACTTTAACATGCTTAGAAAGAAATAAAGTGATGTAAGCATATGACTTCATTCACCCTAATCAATTTCTAAAGACAATCTTATGGAATAAGATCATTTAAAGTGAACCAAAATTATTTAAAGAAATTTTGTTTTAATTTTGAGTTTGATTTGATTTTAGAAATGTGAATTGGTTTCATGGTCCTAACCCATCTCCCATATATGTGAATCAATTTAGTTTAATTTTAGAACCATTAGATTGATTTTATGTTTTGTTTAGGTTAGGGTGTAGATTAAGTCCATTAATTACCCCTTACCAACACCACCTTATCATAATTAACCCAACAATTATGAGCCAACTTATGATATGCATCCACATGGAATTTAAATCAGCAATACTCCAAAGAAAGAAAGGGGCTTAATGCAATTGGCTCACAATCATTGATTAATTAAGCTAAAGGGTTTAATTAAGTACTTTCATAACCTTCCCACACATGTAGGTTGGATATGATTTTCTTAAAAGACACTTAGGTTATTGAACACCTAAGTATCTACCCAAGAAATGGATTGATTAAGTGATTAAGTTTCTGGATTAATTTTTGGTTTTAAGTTTGGTTATTTAGCTATCTAATGAAATGATTAAATCATTAATCAATTTGTAAATTAATTAAGTCTTCATTCAAATGAAATAAACTTAGGGGAAAAGATTTGGAAAAGGTATCCTAATCTTATTTCCCAAGTCTATCCACTATTCCAAGATCATTAACAAGCTTAATTAATGAATTCATCACAATTTAATAGGTTAATTAATCATTTAATTGATAAGTTAGTGATTATAGATGAAACAAGTAATTACCTAAATTAAACCAATAATAAATTCCAAGAAAATCATGGGAGGTAAAGGTCATCCCACTAATTAACCCTAGGGAGTTTGGAATTAATTATTAAAATAATTAAGGAGTATTTGACATAATTACATCCCCAATAAAACCTAAATTGAGTAAATGGCACTGCTCAAAATTAATTAAACTTAATTTTATATTATTCCCCTTTGAATTATCTTTAAAATGAAGTTGAGTTTGCATTTTTTTTTAGATTTTACTACATTTAGTTATGAAATTTTGAAGTTTTTATGATTAATAGGTCATTAAATAACCTAATTATATAACTAATCCCATTGGCACCACATGGGCTGCTGATGCAATGCGTGCTTTTCTTGTGGCATGATGGGATTGGTTATTTAAGTTGTCAAATCAGATGCCACGTTAGCTGGCGAAACTACGTGCTTTCTCTTAGGCTGTCCGATCAAGGATTGGATGGTCAGGATTAAACTCATGATTTTGAAGGATTAAATTATCAAATCTAAAGCATTTAATTAGGACCATCCATTCAAAACAGGATGGTCCATGATTCATCCCTGCCCTCGCCTGTGGGAGACGGAGACCGTCAATCATCCATGGCTTGATCCGAACTCACTTGAGCTCAGATTGATCTAGGATTCAACCCACACCATCAAGAAGTAAGGAGAAACACATCCAATGGTGAAATGCAATGGGATTACACTTCCCTTCACAAAGGACCAAAGAAGTTTTAATGAGAGCTCGATTTTGAAGCATACCTCATCGGAGGCTTTCATCGACGCTTCCAACCATTGAGATAGCTTTGTCTAGTGGAGAGGAAGCCATTGAAGGTTTGAAGGCTTGAGATGAAGTGGATCTTCTAATTGGCCAAGCTCCCTTTCAATGGCTTGCGGCTTTGATCAACACCTCCTTTCGATGGCTTTGCTTGGAAAACACCTTGGGTGAGCTTGGCTTGCCTCCCTGATGGTGCTTGCAAAGTGAATTGGACTTTGGTGGAGTGATGAGTAAGTTAGAAATTTCTCCTACCTCCCCTATTTTTGGCTTAAGGAAAATCGAGAAGGAGAAGTTTGAATGATTTTGAGAAACCTTGGAGAAGCTTGGGGCAGCTCTGTTTGGGTTCCTAGGGCTCAATCGAGTGCAAGTGTCCTAATTGAATGGAATGAGGGGGAGTATATATCCCCCTACTTGAATTGGATGGCCATGAGCCTCCTTGCCATTTTGATCAAATTGATCTCATGGAATGGATTGTTCAGGTTGTTAGGAGTCCCATGTGGTTCAGTTTTGGCAAAGGAGTGGGAGTGTGGGGGTGCGCATGGGTTAAAATGGGTGTGGGAGATGATCCATCTGTAGAATTATGAGTGGGGTGCCAAGTTTTAGCTTTGGGTTGGGTTTGGCTGACCCAAACCCATTAGGTCATGTGCACCACCCTCCTTGGTGTCCAAATGGTCCACTAGGAGGATGCCAAGTGGTCTTGAGTTGGAATATGATCAAATTCCAAGTGAATTTGATCATAGGTTACCCTTTGACCTAAGTGTAAAATGGTCATTTGGCTTTGATTTGATTTTAATTTAGGAAGATTTGAAATGATTGAAAAATGGGTTGTGTTAATTTTCAATGAATTTGGTGTTGATTTGATATCATTTGGCTCATGTTAACCCATTTAGATCAAAATGGGTCAACTTGAGTTAAGTTGACTAATTGGTCAAATTGGGTCAAACCTTGGGTTAGGTCAAGTTCATATGACCATTTGGAGTGGTTTTGTATCATTGGTTTAGTTTAATTTGGTTTATATTTAGTTTTGGTTCATTTGAGTTCACTTAGGTCAGATGGGTCAAGTTGACCAATTTGACTCATTTGACCTAGTTGGGATAGGTCATGGGTTGATTTAGCTTGGTTGATCATTTGAAATATTTTTCAAAATTTGGTTTCAATAAATTTTGGTTTGGTTTGATTTTGGCTTGATTTGACCTTTTAAGTCAAGTTGGGTTCATGGTCAATCGAGCTAGGTTGGGTCTAGTTGGCCAATTGAGGCTTTGATCAAGTTCAACAAGTGATTTAGAATGAATTTGACCCATTGGTTGCAATCAATTTGGCTTAGATCAAGATTTGACATATTTTGACTTTTTTGGTCAACTTGGATCAAGTGGCCAATTGGGCTAGGTTTGGCTCAAATGATGACTTGGTCAAGTCCAATCATTGATCATGAATTGGTTTTGATCAATGATTTCAATCAATTTGGCCTATGGTGGATTTTGGCTAGTTTGAGTTTTATTTAGATTAAGTGTTGACTTGGTCAAAGGCTAGGTTTGACTTGAATTGACCTAATTTGAGTGATTGATCATCTTATGATGATTGTTGCTCACAATGTGAGGCTTAGATGGGCTTAGTTCAATCCAATTTGGGTAGGATTAGAATTTAGCTCAAAAGGGTATTTTAGGTCACTTTGGGTCAAGTGAGCTTAAGTGGGTAAATTGACTTGATCAAGGCTTGATTCAAGTTTGGTTGAACTCACATATGGACTTATGATTGAAATATAAATCCAATTGCAAGTGATTTGGAGTCAAATGGGTTTTGATTTATTTGACAATTTCAAGTTCAAAGGATGAACATGGGTTTGATTTGGGTTTGAGTTTTGAATTTAGTTTTTATTTGATAATTGAAGTTTATGTTTGAATTTGATTTTTGATTGAAGGATTAAATGTTTGAAGAGATAATCCAAAGGTTTGGATTGATTTGAAGATGATTTGGCTAAGTTCAAGAATTTGACTTGAAAGGGTATAGGTTGGTTTTAAGTTAGATTTGGGTTTGAGTTTTGAATTTGGTTTTGGTTTTTTGAATATATATTTCATTTATATTTGTGAATATAAATGAGAATATAAATGAGTTATTAGAAAATCTTTTGAATTTGAAATGATTTGGATTTGATTTGAGCTAAGTCCATAAGATGAAATCAAAGTGCCTTATAAAAGCTTTTTTTGGTGTTGAAATTGATCATGGATGTCAATCATTTGGAATTGATTCATGATTTGAGAAAATCCATTGGAATTGATTTAAGGTTTGAAAAAATAAATTAAGTTGGAATTGATTTGAGATTTGATTTGAAATTGAAGCTGATTTGAGTTTAAAGTTGATTTGTATTTAAAAAATCAATTAAGTTGGAATTGATTTGAGTTTGAAGTTGGTTTGAATTTGGAGTTTGACTTGAAAGAAGGAAGTAAGGATTTGGTGCAAGTTATAGGGTAGGCAAGTTTACATAACACCCCTAAGGCATGATTTATTCCTATGACTAACTCTTCTAAGTCTCTAGGGTTTGGTTAAGTGTTCACCTAATCACTAGAAGTGTCTTAAGACTAAGAAACTCTTACTGTCTAAGAGGGGACTTGTGTCTAAGAAGAAGAAGTTGAAAGCTCACTCCAAAAGTGAGGTTAACATGGTTTTAATCAATTTGTTCTAGGATTGATTTGGTTCAGTTTGACCCTTTGGGGTAAATTGGCTCAACCTTGGTTAAAAGGAAAAATTGGCTTGATTAGGTTCAATTGATTATAGTGGAGTGTTCAATAGATACCTATAATGATTAATGAAGGTATTGGATGGCTTGGTTTGATCCAATAGGAGTTTGATTGGAGTTTGGCTTAATATGTCATTTTAGGTCACTTTAGGTCAAGTGGCTCAATCAAGTCAACTTGGATCAATTGGAGTTATGGATGGTTGTAATGTGTTCAATGATGAATTTGAGGTTGATTGGTGGATTTGGTTACAATTGATTTGAGCTTGATTGGGTATTGGCTCATTTGAACCTTTTAGGTCAAATGGGCTAACTTGGGTTGATCAAATTCACTTGTTTTAATGAGCTTGATTATAAATGTTGGGGTAGCTTGAAATGATTTATTAAATAATTGGAGTGATTGAAAAAATCAAATTGAGTTTAGTTTGCTTGAATGAGTTTAAATGGAGTTATAAGATTATGGTGGGTTAACTCGGGTTAAAGTCCAAGTTGATTTGGCTCGGAGCTTGGATTGGAGAACCAAATTCAATCAAGATTAATTGAATAGGTTTGAGTTGTTTTAACTCCAATCACATGAGTTTAAGTTTAGATGAGTGGATGGGCATGAGTCTTGGTTTAGGCCTTAGGGTAAGTGAAACCTAATTGTTCTAAGGTAAACTCTTGGCTTATGGTTATGCCATGTAAGTATTTAGACCTAGGTTTAGTGTTTTCTTAATCACTAGAAGTGTCCTGACACTAATGAAGTCTAAGTGTCTAGAAGCTTCCTAGATCTAAGATAGGAGGGATCAATCCTCACTCCAAAAGTGATGTCAACAACTATCCTTGATAGCTCTCTAAACTTGGGGATCTTTCAAATTTCTTGCTCTTAGAACTTCATCCTTCACTTTCTCCATATTAGCTTGGACTATGCTAATGATATTGTCCTCCATGTCTTTCAATTCTTATTATATGATGCATTATTATTTCCATGGTAGTCGAGTTGTCCCATGTTGATAAGCCTACTGTATTAAGCATCTGACTTAATATCCTTGGCATTTTTCATTCTTATCACACTAGAGAGGATGTTGAATCTAAATTTTTTTTTAGTGATGCATGACCTTACTTAGGAATATCAAAAGTAGGATAAGAACAAACAAGATTAGATTAGACAAAAAAATATACAATTTGAAGAACATCCACTATATCGATTGAATAGAAGTGTTAGAGTAATTGAATCAAATATCTCCTTTCCATGAATAGTAAATAAACCTAAGATTTTCTATGCCTTAAAATCTCTCTTATAAAACCTAAGGATGGTCACAATAGGAAATTATACAATAGTTTCTAAAAGCTATGTTCTTGATTATAATATGTGTAGACTTGCCCATGCTTTTGATGGTTAGGTGAGTGTTGTCTATTGGCTACAATATAAAGAGGCTTGATAATGCTTTCATTGATTGGGTGAGAGAGTCTTTTGATGCGATTTCATGTGCTAGTTGGTGGGTCTAACATTGGCTACTTGGTGAAAGAAATTTCATTCACACACTCACTGAGTGAAGTAGATGCTCTCGGATGGTCAATGAGTTCTTGCCTCAAGCTTTGTTACTCACCACTAAATGTTTCTTTATTGGTCCATCCACTAGGTCCTTATGGGTTTATTGGGGATAAACAACCCAAAACATCTCTAAGTAAGCTATTTCAAATGATTTGGTAATGGTTTCAACTCTAGTTTAGATGGTTTAAGATTCTTTCTTTCTATAGACATTTCAAATGGTTCAAATTTTTCTTTAAATTGACTTGGTGTAACTTTAATGAATTGAATATCTTCACATTCTTCCATCATCATTTTCCAATTTTGTTATATAAAGAATCATTTGTAATATAATAATCTAATTCTTTTCTACTTTACATTCACATTAACCCAATCCTATAACATTCTTCATTTCTATCATCAAGAAATTTAATAAAGTTAAACACATTTAATTTAATTTCATGATCATTTACTCTAATTGTTAATTCCCCTTTTTAAACATCTATCACCATTCTTCTAGTACCTAAAAAAGGTCTCCCAAAAAAGAGAAATATTTCTTTATCTTTCTCCATATTTAATATTATAAAATCTATGAAGAATATAAATTTATCTAACTTAACTAAAACATCAATAATTCCATTAAGATAAGTTAAAGATCTATCTACTAATGGTAGAGTCACACTTGTATGTTGTACTTTTGTTAATTCTAGTTTTTTGAAAATAAAGGGATTAAATTTATAATTGCTTCCAAATCACATAATGCTTTTCCAAAAAATTTATCCCTTATAATAAAAGGAATTGTGAAACTCCTTAGATCTTTATGTTTTTTAGGTAATTTTCTTTGAATTATTGCACTAGATTTTTCAATAAGAGATATTGCATCATTTTCTTCTAATTTTCTTCTTTTATATATAATTTTTTTGTAAATATAACATATGAAGGCATTTATTCTAAAGCTTCAGTCTGTATTTATGGATTATTTTCTAAATACTTCTAAGAATTTAGAAAATTTATTATCCACATTTTGTTTTTGAAGTTTTTGGGGAAATGGCGGTGTTGGTTTTCCTCTCATTTTCCTAAATGGTTCTCTTTCTTCTTCTTTTTTCTTCAATTTGTTTATTTTTATTTTCTTCTTTTTATTTTTCTTTACTTGATATTTCATTTTTCTCATTTTTATGATCTAGTTCTAATTTTTTTTAATTTCATTCCACTTCTTAATTCAATTGCTTTACACTATTCTTTACTTTTATCTTTAAGACTTACTTCAATGATACTAGGTACATTCCTTGAGGTCTATTTGTGAGGTTATTAGTTAGTTACCCTAATTAAATTTCTAAATTTTTAAATGAACTATTTAGCTTTATAATTTAGATCCCATTTGTATTATTAATTCTTCTAAAGTAAGTTTCTATCCTATTGTTTGATTTTGTGGATGATATCCAATTAGGTTTAAAGTTAGAGTTTTGAGGGTTATAATTTCTATTGTTCCAATTTCCCATAATTTTATTTTGATTAAAGTTTGCATTATTATTCCAAATAAAGTTTTGGGTGATTCCTCCAACCTTGATTAAATGTATTTGGATAAGTGCCATTCATTTTATTTAAAATATAGTTAAGCATTTCTATACCTTGATTAGTTTGATTCTCCATTACACATTCCACTATTTTCTCACACTTAATTCATGTTATTAATATTTTTATAGATTTCTAAACTATCAAATTTCTTAGATAGAAAAGCTACTTGAGAGGTCAACATTGCAATCATGTCATTATTGTTAACCTTTTTAGGATTTAATCTATCATACGACAATTGAAAATTATTAGTTGTCATTTCATCTATCAAAACATAAGATTCCTCAAAAGATTTTGACATCAAGTTACCTATTGATGTTGCATCTATGATAGTCCTTAGAGAGATCGTACTAAGTCTTTATAAAATAATTAAATGATATGCAAATTAGATAATGAGGGATGATGACATTTTCTTACTAATTATATATGCCTCTTTCATGCTTCATATATAGCTTCATTATGTAATTGTATAAATGAAGTAATATCATCTTAGCTTTGTATTTTTAGATGGTGAAATATATTTTACTAAAATATTTTGAGCTAATTCATTCCAAGTTATTATAGATCTTTGAGGCAGTGAATTCAACCACATTTTACCCTTATCTCTAAATAAGAAAGGGAATAATATACCACATTGTATTTAAATGTTGCACAAATTTCTAAAAATATTAGCAATATGCATATTAGGATCTTCAATATATGAACCTTTAAATTAAGAGTTTCACACCATTTGAATTATAGATGGTTTTAAATCACATTATTTCCATGAATAGTTGGCTAGCAATACTAAAATGTATTCCATCTACAATTAGTGTGGCATAATTCTTAAGAGGTCTAGATGGTTCTCCTACTAGTTGATTGTCAATTGCTAGTATTTTTACTTGATTTCTCTTTTCTTTTCTAATTTTCTTACAAAGTTGTTTGATTTCTAAGTTCAATGGAACTATTTTTTATAGCTTTGTCTCTACACATGCAAAGCTTAAAAATCACAACTTTAGTTAAAAATTGAAATAATAATACTCTAAACAATACAAAGATGTATGTACTTCAAAGATATTTGCACTTAATATCTAAGACACATACACATAATAAAAATGTTGAATTAAAAAAAGTTCCATCCAAGTAACTTAATACAAATTACTAGTTTACTTCTAATTCTTGATAATGTCACCAAAACTTGATTGATATTTTACCTTATACAATTGCATGTGTCATATCAAGTAATATAAAATGAGTGAATATCATTCCCATGAGGATTTGATAGAATTTCTATATTAAATTTATATTAAGTACTAATCTCTTTAGAAATTGATTTGTATCCAATAAAATATAAAGTGTTTAATTAAAAATGACTATATATAATTTTGTAAGATATTAAAAAGGCTAATTATTATATTTTTATAGAAAATATAGGCATTATTCTTAATTTTAAAAGTAGTACTCTTAATTTATAGAGTTTTTAAATTATGTATTATATTAAACTAAGTAATGGAATTAATTTTTAAGCTTTTAGTGTTAATAATGAAAAATATTATATCTTTTATGTCTAAACAAGTATAACCAAACCAATCCCTCTACCCACTTTTCTGCTTAGTGCCAAATAATTTTTGATTGATTGCATTACCCATATCTCCTTTAAATGATTATGAATCTTAAAAATAATCATATATATATAATGTCTATTAAGTACTTTTTGACTATCTAACACACTAATGATTATTTAGTTCATCCAGTTGCCTTTTTCATAGTTGTTCTTCTAGGAAACTATTGATATCTCTAGATTACTCTTGATTTTAACTTTACAATTGATTACATCACAACTAAATAAAGCATAAGAAAAAAAAGCACTATTTCATTAAATGTATAAATCATTTTTAATTAATTCATAAAATATAGTTTAATATAATACAAAAATCAAAAAGTTTAGATAAATTTAGAGAATTTTATAGATTTGTACTTCATAATGGAGAAAAGGGAAATCTCATTAAACATTGTAAAATAAAATGTAGGATAACCAGATGAAAGTAAAGAGCACACCAAATAAATCTTTTGAGTCCACCCTTCATGAATCTTCTACTGCTTCCTTGTGAGTCTAGCATCCCCTATTGAAAATCCTTGATTGTTGATCTCCTTATTTACCACTTGCTTAAGAAAAACACTCTTACACACTACCCTCACAACACTTTCACAACACCTAGAGTTTCACTCTCCAAATGCTTCACAATAAAAACAAAAAACTCACACCCTCTTACACTCACTCCTCGCTTGCAAAAATTCTACAAAAAGTTTTTCACTCTTAGAAATATCCCATATTTATTGCCTAAAAGCCTTGATTTGTTACTCTTGTACTCTTGTCAAAACTAGCTCAAAAACTACTTGAAACCATCACTAAACTATCATGAATCTATTTTGTTATGTCGTACCGCTATGACACTGAAAGTGGCACCGCAACACTATTGATCTAGAATTGTGATGTTGTGCTTACCACCTCTGCATCATATTTTTCCTTCAGTACAATGCAATGGTGCTGCTTATTCAGAACCTAGGCACTGAGGTTGCTATAAAATTATCTCAAAATGAGCCTAATCTAGCATCAAGATGCTGGCCTTGCCGTTGATTTACTCTAAATTAAGCCATTTTCAACATTGCTTTTGTAGCACTTAGATGCTAGGTCTATTTTTGTTTCTATTTTTTTTAGAATTTTCCTTTACAACATAAAATATATTTAAAATAAACATATTTTAATATATTAAAATATGATAAAAACATTATAATTACATGAAATTTTCATAAATTTAGCACTGATTAACAACAAAAATGATGTAGTGGAGGTTGAATGTAAACTGGATTGGGCACTAAGATTCAAGCCACAAAGTAAAAAAATAATACAAATAGAAAAAAGTTCCAAAGAAGCATTTTTCTACTTTCCACTTACTCTACGCATTCAAAGACAATACATATATACATGTTCTAGAAAGTATATGAAATAGCACTATTAAAGAGCTAGTGAATCAAATTTCTTGAGTCATCCATCAAATGAAGAAGAGTGGAAGCATTTCAATGTACTTATCATGACATTGTAGCTAAGCCACACAACATCAGACTTGATTTATGTGCTAATGGCTTCATGTCGTATAGTTAGTCTATGTCACTTTATCCATATTGGTTAGTGATAGTTTCATCTTATATTCACCTTAGAGATGTGCATGATCACACCATTTATATTTCTCACACTAATCATACTTGGACCACATAGTCCTAATTAAAAATTTGAGGTCTTTTCCAAGCATTTGATAGATAAACTCAAAATCTTATGGGACTGTGGTATATTTACATATGATATTATTACAAAGTAAAACTTGTATATGAAGTTAACACTTATGTGGATTATAATTTTTTTTTTTGTGTATAAAAGAGGATAGAGCACTATAGAAAAGTTGGTATATCCATACTATATGAATTATCAAAAACATTTAATTTCAAAATTGGTAAAAAAATTAATAGTTTAAATATCATTAGATATTCCTTTCCAGTAATTACCCATTCTTTTTTGGACTAAACATTGATTCAATTGATGAATTGATTAGAAGGTCTAATGTTACATTTACTAAGGACATGGAGTCTTGGATGATAGTTAAGATAGAAGCTCGAATAGCTGTCATGGTAGAAAGAAAAGAAAAGAGGTGTTGAGATAGATGTAAGGAAAAGAGAGAATGGTGGAGGAGTAGGAGGAAGAAGAAGACAATCAGGAGACCAATGATGATTAGTTTTTTATTTGTATCATGTTATTTTTTATATGAATCTTTAGTTATTGAACATTCATGTGCCATGTTAATTTTTTTAAAATATTAGGTGAAATATTTGATCAAAACTTTCTTTTATAATAGTATTATCAACTTTTTGTAATTATTTTGATCCCTTAATAGTAAATTATGTGTTTTAGCTAAATTTTTAAATATATTTATTATCTAGTGTTGTTTGAGGTATCAAAATAAAAAAATTTATGAAGCACTTTTCTTTTTTTTCATATATGTACATGTCTTTAATGGATTTGTCATTGATATATTCGATAAAAATCATTATGTGAAATTTTTATAGGAAATAATTTTGAAGAGAAATTTCTATCTAGAGTTTCTCTTGAAAAAATTTGCTAGAAAATTACGATGAAAATTTTTGGATGAAATTTTCACCCAAGAAGAATCTTTTGATGTCTATATTTGTTAAATCATCTCAATTTATTTTTGATGTAAATTCCATTGAAATTTTGTCAAAACTAATTCTTGATGACTTTTTTGGTTATTGGAATACATTTCAAACTAAGGATTTTTTGATGAAAGATTTTCTATTAGAAATATGTTTTCCAATGAATTTTTCCATCAAAAATAAGCTGTATTCATATAGTGTATTTTTAAATGAAAATATATTATTTAATAATTAAAATAAATAGTTAATAATTATTAAAAATTCATTAAAATTTTTACAAACATTTATAATGATAAAAAAAAACATTAAGGATAATTTGTATGAATTTTGATAATTAATATGAAGCCAAATGAAGTTTTATAATAAAATAATCAAAAAAATTTTGAATTAAAATTTATTTTTCAACGAACCAATATAATTTAAGATGTTATATAGTTAAATAATGATTCTATTTAAAAAAATTATATTATTGTATTCTCTTGATAAAAAAATCAACTCTTGTGTCCCATTGAGCCAAGTGGTGCCCATAGCTAAACATTGCCATTAATAATAATCAATTTTAAAAATAACTTGCAAAACTTTGACCCTTATGATTTCAAGCCACATATTATAAGTTATTTAAGGAAAAAATGCTTAAACATTTAGTTCTTACAATCACCTTGTGTGTGTCATTTCATTATATATCAAGATTTAATCAACAATGATTTGCACTATAGTCTTTTAGTCTAATTTATTTGATCATAACTTTGCCTTTTTATGGAATTAATTATTAGGGGGTGTGAGTGTGTTAACTAAGAGTCATAAGTTATAAACAAAATACTTCACAAGAGAAGATAAAATCAACAATCTTAGTTAGATTCTAAATTTAACAAGATTGAGATAAATATTCATTTATAGGCACTTCACTAAGTTAATGGGAAATTAAAGCATTATAGGTTACCCATTCTCTAAAGAGATGTATCTACCTTGGTTAATTATACTTTCATACACATGTGTAAGAAATTCTTGATAAATGAAGACATAAACCTGATTCAAATTTATTTATTTATTTTTGGATTTTTGAAGGAAAAGTTTATAGTTTAGTAAAAATTATCATAATAGGATAACTTTTGTATCGAATGTTTGTCTCAGGGTGGAGGGTGAATCCTTAAGACAAATTAAGATACAAAATTTCATCAAGATAATTATTGATAAATTACTAAGGACTCAATAAGGAGTAAGATGGGATATAAAAGACTTATAAGTAAAAAAGTGAAGCTTAAGAGAAAGGTGGAAATAGTCTTAGTCCATATCTTATGAATCCATCTTCCTAAGATCAAGTCCTTGAAAAGGTAGTCAATCCAATCGATTGAAAGGGCACTCTAATAGCAACCAAACTTATGAGCTTAAGAATGGATGGAATCTTAAGAAAAGGTTTCTAATGAATAAGTTTGAGAAGATGTAGGATTTATAGTTCCAGCATAAGTGAATACATACCTACGAAAAGAAAGAGTGGGTGATGTTACCTAGCATACTAAGATTATCTTATGATTAGGATTATCGAGACCAAACTTACAAACTTATCTAGGTCAGGTTGCTGCTAGCTAGCATACTAAGACTTGCTAATCCCCTTTATAACCATGCCAACCTAAATCACTATCTTAAATTTATGCATGAAATATAAATTATCTATCCTGAAATGAAATTTCTAATGCATGCTTAGGTTAGGTCATGATATGATGGAAAATAGTAGTTGATGTTATTGAGCTCAACTTCATACCTTGTCTAGGAGAAATAAAAAACTTAAAGATTTTAATTTTAGAAAAAAAAATGGCTAGGGAGGAACAAATTTTAATATTTAAATTATTATCCTAATCATTCTTAAGTTACTAAAACTTTATTAAAGTTGATAGAAATTGTATTTTCGTTTTCATCTTAAGAGCATAACAAACACTTATAATCCTAGAAAAATACATTATAAAAAGAAAAGGAAAAGACCAAAATAAATAAAATAACTAAATGATCACTATGCTATGATGGTTATTAAAAATTAAGGGTTAATTGGTTGGTGTAGTTGGGAAGCCCACTAATACATACCCATATAAAAAGTACATAAAGGTATCTAATATATATCCATAAATATAAGAACGAATAAATTTGAGAAATAAAATATAATTAAGTTTCCCTATACTCCTCATCTTTCTTCCATCTTAAGTTGTGTATCTATCTTTCATAGTATAGGATCCCTTTGTATTAGGTCAAAAAACTTAGTTTATATTTTGTATCTTTTATAAAGAAAGTCTTAAAAGTGTTGTAATAAAGAAAAACTCCTATTCTTAATGGATTGGTCATAGCACAACATAATTCATAATAAAAAATACATCATAGAATAGTTATCAAAAAAATGTATACTTTTTAATGCATAGTCCTTAAAGTAAAAGGAAAAGCATTGGTTTTACATCTAGTGCCTACAAAAAATATTTATAGCAATATAACAATAGAGCAATGAAACATATTACAATTTAAATAAATAATCATAGAAAAAATTATTTGTGCTCTCACAACCTCATCTTATATAACCAAAGGATAGAATAAATAAAATAATCTAGCTACAACCTTCCTATGTTAGTGATTATAGAATTATAAACTATCATAGCATGTAAGTGTGTGGGGATTGGTGTGGCATAAGGATATCCCATCTAACCATGGCTTACCAAGCTATGTTAAGTGAGAAATTTGTTCATCTTAAGGCTTATCATATTAGAAGTAAGTGACTAGCTTTAGGCCATTCAAATGTATTAATTGGTCAAATAAACATTTTATTATCATTAAATAATTTTATTTTTAGATGAATATTCATCTAATAATAATAATTATTTAACCAAGCTTGAAGACAAGTCTAAGTTCTAATGAGATGTAATCTAACCTAAAGTGCTAACTAAATGCATATACATCAATATAATAGATAGTAGTTGACATGTTCAAATATATAATAAAAGTTTAGTGCTCAAGCATAGCTTATGTGCTAAAGGATCTAAACAAGGTGATATAAAGATAATAATATTTAGATTGTAAAAGAAAAGTGAATGGAGGTTATCCATTCTATTGGAAAAGTAATATAATTTAGTATATGTTTATACTAAAATCCTCGATGTTGCTCAAACATAGTGATCAATAGAATCATGTAATGATTTAATTATATGTGCATGACTTAGTTAGTTAAGGATAAACCAAAAGTGGTTGGCCAATCTCAATTCTATATGAAGGATGTTGATTCAACATATGTCTTATGGGTAGGAGTACAAAATTTAACCCAAAGGTTTGGTTAAGGGCTAGAAATCTTGACAAGTAAAAATTGTAAAGTTTGTAAAGAAGATAATCAATGTTATAATGTAATTACATATCAAATTGGTTTAGAGGTCAATCAATGCCTAAGATGCTGTGTAGGGTGATCCTAAGCTATATGTTACCCTTATAAGTTGACTAACCTCAATGAGGTGATCAACCTATGTGTTACCCTTATAAGTTGACTAACCTCCATGAGGTGATCAAACTATGTGCATATGACGTATAATGAATCAGGTTAATTAATATAATGAATAATATCAAGAGAATAAGGTTGAGATCAAATTAATTGATCTTGGAAATCTACAATGTAGATGTGTGCATAGGAATTTATAAATGTTTTATTATTTTTGGTCTATATTATCTAAAATTCTTACTGATTTGGAATGATAAAGATTATATTTCAAAAAAGATATTTAATTTGAAATATAATAAATAACAATTTTTAACTTATGTCAACAATAAAATTTACCCATTAACATAAATATTTCATCCTAGAGGTTTCTTTTTTAAGTTGATTAGTGTTTAATTATTTAAGTTTAAAGTTATTTTTAAATTTGAAATTCATTTTATTTGAACTGATTTTTATTTAGTCTTACTAACTTTCAAAATTTATGATTATTTTTGTTGGGCCTCATGTTCAATTAGATCAATTTTGATGATAATAAACAAATGCTTGGATATTCTAATGAATATTTTTATGTGTTTGAGATATATTAATTACTAATTACATATCCAATACATCTCACAATATGTTTGAGAAAATTGCATGAATAGAAGAATGAAAGATATATTAAAATGGATAATGTGAAGCCCAAGATACAATATTTTAGGTTATATGCATTTATAACTATCTTAGAAATTCATATGAGTTCATTGGCATGAATCAATTTGCTCATAACTTAACATATTATTTTAATGAGGTTAATTTGTATAAATCTCTATCTAATTAACATTCAATTATATGTTAATATTTGAATTGTCAAAATAATAAATGATAACAAATTATGACTATTAAGTGTAATTATTTTATTTATTTAATATAATTAAATATTTTAATTTAATTATAAATTTATATTATAACTAACATATGAATGATTATATATAAATTATATCATAATATTTAAATGTTATATTTCAAAATTAACAAAAATATTTGAAATTGAGTATTTTAGCCAAAATCATCTTATAATCAAGGAATTTACATCTGATTTCATCTCCAATGGATTCCTTGGATTTCTTTCCTTCAATTTAATAGGTTACATGACCCACATTTGAGTAAAATTAAATTTATTATGACTTTTCAAACATTAGCTGATTTTAATAATGAATGTATGCTACATGCTTTGAATATATTAAGAGCCATATTTGATTATTTTTGACTTGTCCATGTAAATAGCCGAATTTTGAATGTTTGAATTTAATATTTATTTAATATAAATTGTATTTTTATTTAATATTAAATTACTATATGATAAAATGATATTATAATAATATTTTTTTGAAATAATTAAAAATGACTTTCTTGCTTATAAATAGCCCTCATTCTCTTCATGAAATCATTCCTCATTCAAATTAAAATTTTCTTCAGCAAATCTAAGAAAAAATCTCCTAGATTTTCCTTCCAAGTGTTCTCCAAATATTGCAAGATCAAATCCTTGGTTTGGAAGCTTCAACATCTTCAACTAAGCAAGCTTTCTCAAATTACTTGAGTTTATTTTATTGATCTTAATCCCTTTTTAAGTTGTTCATTCTATTTTCACCATCTTTCTCAAATTACTTTTCAATTTATACTTTTTGGTGGATTAGTCTTTGGACATCAAAGTCTAAAGTTTTTCACATCAATGTTTCTTCAATCATTTTTTTTGTGAAAAACTCTTGTGATAGTTTGTAGGATTTATTTCAACTTGTTGAAATTTTTATCTTCCTACAAATTTCTTATGCTTTCTTGAAATATTTCTTCAATAGTCTTATTTGAAAGATCATTTATTCTTAGATCTATTTTAGAAGTATATTTTAAGCATTTCAAATTAATTTATTATGCTAAAATTATTTTCATATTTGCTATATCTCTTTTTTAATTAAAAGCTTACTAGCCTACTTAGATCTATCATATACTAATTTTATTTAAGTATTTTGAAATCATTTACATTAATTGAAAGAATCTTTTTGGTTAAAATATTATAAATTATTCCTTGCTGATATTTATTTTATTATTCAAAAGAATATTGTGATTTTATTTTGAAATCATTTTTATATTAGTCTATAAATTGTAATAACATAAACATCTTAGTAAGATCACTTTAAGATATTTATTTTATTATTTCTTATGAATATTAAGTGAGCATTTTATCTTGCCAAAATTTTAAGCTATAAAGTGATCATTTATAAGTTGTGAGATCATTTTTTGAATTGGATAGCTTGGTATATTTATGAGAGATTTATTTTATCAAAATTTATTATTTTATATTTTTCTTTTTGTGCTATAAAATTTATATTGGGGTTGTACTTGCCTCTTTGTAGGAGAGTACATATTATTGTAGACATTGTATTTACCCTGTTATAGGAGAGTACTATTTGTAAGTTATTTTGCATTTAGTGGATTCCTACCTAGGGGTGGGTAGGCATTGACGTAGGCCGGTTTTGGTGTTTAGCTAAACCACATAAAAATTATGTGCCTATTGTCTCTCTTTACTTTACTATATTTTTATTTTTGTTGCATTAAGAATTGTATCTTGTCATTATAAAATCAAAACTTAATTTTCTATTAAAACATAAAATTTAAGATTTAACTTTTAAAATTTTTAATATCACCCAATTAAATGACTTTGGCATTTTTATTCATGGAATTCACTTTTAAATTTCATAGTTTTTGACAAATTTTAAATTATTATCTAATTATTCTAAAAATTTTTATAATTATTAGTCATTTACCTTAATTATTAATTTTATTACTAAATTATTAAATCATCAATTAATTTTATGAAATCAAATATTTAATTTATTATATTTAGTAGAAAATTTATGATAACATTTCAATGGGCTTCGGTTCTTTTTTAAATATTTTATGAATTTTATGATTTTTTTATATTTTATTACTTATTATAATTCATTATACAACTAACTACTATATGAAAATTAGTTTCATTATTTAAATTATTTTAAAAATTTATGAAAATTTTACAAGAAGATTAAGTTAATTGTTTAAACAGTTTATAAAACTCTCATAATGTTTCTACTTTTTTTATTTCTATAAGTGATTAATTACCTTCAAAAATTCATTGAATCTTTATTTTAATCTAAAAATTATGAAAGTTTTAGACCAATCTTTGATAAATTTTTAAAATCTTTTAAATTTTATAATTTTTAAAACTTATTTTGTATTTTTTTTAGGTAATATTAAATTAAATTTTAAAATTTTTCAATATGTATTATGATTCAAAAAAAAATTTGAAAATTTTATATTAAGTTATAATTATTGATCTAGACAATAATTAAATTTTTCATAATTTTATTACATGTATTTATTATTTTTAAATTTTTGAATAGTACTTAACCAATTGAAATTATGTAACTTAATAATTTTATTTTAGAAAATTGTAAACATTTCTTAAAAGGCTTGGATTGAATTTTCTAACATTCCATTAATTTTTCAATGTTTTTTAGAAAATTATTTTAAATTTGTTTATAAATTTTTAATATTGAATTAATAACTTTAAAATGTTATATCTACATGATTTTTATTCAAATTAGTTTTAAAATTTTATGATACACTTTTATTATTTTCATAACTTTTGGATGTCTCTAAATGACTTAACTAATTAAAATAAAAAATGATTAGTTTTTAAAATTAAAATTAGTTGATTAAATTGACTTTTGATATTTTTTTCTGGAGACCTAAATAAATGGCATAAACTTGACCCTTGGTGTAAGTTACTATGTAGTGACTATCCTTACTATTTGACATCTTAGACCATTGGATCTAATTTAAATTTTATCCAATGGCTTAAGGACAATCTTTTAGCCTAAGATATACTATGACTTAGGATCACAGTCTCGAATCAAATCAATCGACACAAGAAAACTAGTTCTCTCTCCTAAGGCAATCTCAAGTAAAACCTTGTGCTAGAAGCATAAGGAGGTGAGGATTTGATTCCATGACTGACTTATCCGTGTCCTATGGAGCTCAAGATACCAACCCCAAGTATAAGAAAGGGAGGAGAGAATGAATTCTAATCTTAGGGAATTATAATTGCTTCAGAGTCAATTTGAGATGCTTTTGTAGGTTTTCACAAAATCACAAGGGAATTTAAATTATCTCCCTTTGGTTTGTAGCTTGATCAATCTAATGAACTCCTAATTGTGAGGTAGTCTTAAAAAATATTGTCAGCTAAAGAAAGTCGGGTAAAGCCATAGTTTGCTTCATGAGATTATGGGGAGATTTTAACCTATTGAATTCACTAGTAAAATATAGCTCATTTTCAATACAAAATTTATTGGAAAGCACCATTTTTTCCTAACAAAAACACACATTTTTGATGGAATACTTTTCATCGAAAAACCCTTGGTTGGAAATGCATTCTAACAACTAAAATAACTACTTAATCATTTTTGATTAATTTTGATGGATTTTTCATCAAAAGTACAATTAAGATAAACCAATGGATATAGATTTCAAAATATCTATCACAAGTGGGGATTTTACCATAAAATTGCCATCAAAATTTTCAAGCGAATTTTTCAGCAAAAGTTTCTCAAAATTAAAAGAGCTTCATGTATTTTATCCATTTATACACTTGCAACAACATTAGACAACAAATATATTTAAATTGTTTATGAAAAATATATAATTAATTATTATGGGATTATAACAAGTTAATATTATTAGACAGACAGTTCCAGTCAAATATTTTATTTAATAGTTTGAAAATAATAACATTGAAGTTACACATAAATGATAACATGATACCAACATAAATTAAAAAAAACCTAAATGAAAACCTAATCATCATCGATCTCCTCATCATCATCTTCCTCCTATTACTCTACCACTTCCTCTTTTCCCTTACATATGACTTGGAGTATTTCTTTTCATTTTTGCTTCTATAGTAGCTATTCATTCTATTTGAGTAGTCATCAAGCCTCTTTGTCCTTAGCAAATTCAATAACACAACTTATAACCAACTCATTGATTGAATCAATGTTTGATCGAGAAAAATAATGGCATGCATTATATGCAAAATCCTTCAAACATATGTCATATAATCTTTTCTTCGTACCACCAATAGCATTTCTTCAAATGTCAAACTCTGACTACTTAGACTATCCACTTGAACTTCCTACACTAGTAAAACTTTGAATCTACATGTCTTTCAGCCTCATGTACTCATCTTACAAAATATTGTATTATTATTTAAATATAAAATTTTGAATAGAATTGTAATTCAAATATAAAAATTTTACTTATGTAAGCTCTTTGTCACTTGGACTTGTGTGTCTACCTAAGATCCAATAAAGTGCATGAAGTAAGTGTCTCAACTCCACCAAACTCAATAGGTATTGATGGATTAACCCCATGTGGTGGTTATAGATTGTGATAGTTGGGCTCCTTGTGACTAGTGTGGGATTGAAAATGGGTAAAAAGAGTTGTGTCAGTACACTCAAGAGAATAATAAACTTGTGTATGTGCAGGTCCAACAGTATGGGGCAATGAGATTAAAATGGAGGTCATGGCAATGATAGTGGAGGTTGTCTAAAAATTGGGCTAGGAAATAGACTTCTTTTGGTGTGGTCAAAAAAGAGAAAGTGCAAAATAAATTTACTCACCATAGTAGAGCATCGAAGAGAGATTATTGAATCTCTTTAGCGGTTGGCACCATGCTCCAATCGAGGGTTTTTCACACAAATTTAAAAAAACCAACATCAAGTATCTTCATTCCACTAATACAAACATTTTATACGTCAACACACTCACTAAACGAGTTCTAAAAACCATCCTAAAATTGAATTAGGTGATCTCATAGCTCTTAGGAGCCAAAACCCACTACTTTGGTGTTACACTTTCTATCCATAAACAACAATATAGTGGCTATAATGCCATGGTGCTAGAAGATAAGAGTGACACCTACACATATGAACACATGAAGCTACATATTTTTAACCACAACACACATACAATACTTAGACAAGATAAACACATTATCTAATACTAATTACAACACATAAAACATATGAGTCTTATAAGCCTTATCTTCTAGATTGAGATCTTGTAAGAGGCCTTCTTTCTTTTCTTCTCTTTTGATATGCCACATCAATTCCCCCAATCCCCAAGGAACTCTTCTCTAAAGTGTTAGAATGTTGGAGGTCTTCAAGATGCTCAAGGGAAACACTTTGCAGCTCATCCAAAGTCAACCAAATATCTTTAATTGGTGGTTTGTCTTTCCAGCTAATTAGGAACCTCTGAATATCGCTACTATCATATGGTACTTCAACTATGATGACATTCTCCACTTGAAAGAATAATGGCTATATAAGAACATGCAAATGATTTTTATCTCCTCTTATAAAGTGTCATCCTAAAAATTTGAAGATTAGGTAACTCCTTTAAAAGAGATATGATCTTTCACATTGAAAATAAGGCTAATAAACATGTGAGGGGGAAATTCAAAACATAAACATTAGTCCCAATTTATTTAATAATTTTAAATGTTCCACATGATCTCACTTATAACTTTTATATTTGTGGTATGAAATTTTTCAGGTCGGATGAGTACCAAGACATAATTATCTACCGATATTCCTTGAATTTTATTTTTGCTCCTTTGTTTAGCATACTTTGCATTTTATACCTCTAATTATTTTTTTATGTTTGAATGAAGGCTATAAAAATAACATACAAATGTATATATTGAATTAGAAAATGTATATTAGGTATAATAGATAGATCAATAAGCATCCTAGGATTATACCCATAAACTAACTCGAAAGGTGACTTATGGGTTAACTTACAAATGGTACTATTGTAGGAAAATTTAGTTGTAACTATGGTCAAGTCCCAATTTTCTATGTTTTTTCAAACTAGACATCTCAATAAATTCATGGAAGTCCCATTGATTACTTCTATTTGTTCATTAGTTTATTGGTAAAATGCAAAGGAGAATTTCAATCATGTTTCCATTAATTTTCATAGGGTCTTCCAAAAAAAAAAAATAACAACTCTATCAGAAACTATAGTAAATGGGACTCCATGTAACCTTACAACCTCTTTAAATAATAATATAGCTAAATAGGATATATCATTTTATTTTGTGGAAGGTAAAAAATGCATCACCTCAAAAAATCTATCTCCAATTGCAAAATATTGTCACATCCTCTAGGTGTCCTGGGAAAGCCTAAAATATAATTCATGAATATGTCTTCTCAAGGTTGAGAAGAAAAAGACAAAAATGTCTAACCTCCTAGCCTTTTATTTTGTAGCCTTAGCTTGATGTCAAGTACAATACTAGGTTACTACATGTTCAACATCCCTTCATAAAGATGACTAACAAAATCTTTGCTCAATTAGATTTTTGATCTTTGAGTTACAAAAATGTTTTGTTATGCATCCAAAATGAAATTTAGAGATAAGGAACTCTCTCATGGATGTTCTAGGGATACATAATCTTGTCTTTACAAAGATAACCATCAATAAGGATAAAGAAGCTATTATAAGTTAAAGTTTTTTATTCATGATCTAAATAAGTCATGAAAATAAAGTAAAAATCTTATATTCTTCCCTAAAGTTTCAAATCTAGGAATTTAAAATTTGAAGGATGAAACTACTAGTGATACCCTAGATAAGTCATCTATTAGTTTGGTTTTTTTACTTTACTTTAGGTTTATGTTTAAGTACAAATGAAAATTCTTGAAGGTCTTTGACCCATTTAGCCTGCCTATAATTTAGTTTATTTTAGGAGTTGATGAAGTTTAGATCATGATGGTCTATATTCAGAATAAACTCTTATATAAAGGATAATTTCTTTGGTTCCTTAGAGTTTGAAAGTGTGTAAAACTCTCAATCATATGTAGAATATTTTTATTTAGTATCATTAAATTTCTAACTGAATGAAAGCAATAGGATAATATTTTAACTTAATACTTTACCAATTCCAACCTAAACAATTATAAGTTACTTCAAATATTTTTTTTAAATAAGAAAGTTTTAATATTGGTGAAGAGGTCATAATAATTTTTATTTCTTCAATGACACTTTAAATAGTTATAGTTGTGGGAAAATTTATGACACCACATAGAGTGTTGGAATTTCTTATTTATATAATCAAACTCATCATTAAGAAGTAAACATATTATCTTGAAACATAAATAAGTTATCCTATAATGGATTTGATCAATTAATAAAATACTCTTAAGGCTAATGGGTCTTTCATGCACGAGAGAGTTTTTCCCAAAATTGTATGGGATGTAGAGTAGGGTTTATTTTAAACTGGGCTCATGGTTCCCTATAAGGGAAAGCCCTCATAATTAAATACATCTTAAGAATGAAGGGTCTCTTCCTAAGAATATTCTTGATTAAGGAAATAAGTTATTATTTTTAAGGATTTCTAGGTTGGTTTCCAAAGGAATGATATTTGGAATTTCAATTGGGAATTATCCAAAGTGGAAAGACTTATTTTTAGAAGTTAATCACGATGAAGTAAGAAAAGCCTATTGGTACTAGGATATTGAGTAGGAATTTTAGCTACCCTATCATTGAGTTTTAAATTTTGAGATTTAATTTAGATTTTTAGTTGATATATTTTTTTTTAAATCTAGGGTTTAGATTTTAGCAGCACAAGATTACATAAATGCCTATGGTTGAAGACTTACCTAAAGAAGATGCTTTAGAGCCTAAGTCTATAAGTGCTTTTGACATAAGTTAGATGCTTGACCTAGTTTTATATTTAGGAATTATCAGCCATTCTTCTCACTTGAGGGAATAGACCTATCTTTGACTCTTCTAGGCTATTGTATTTTAGGAAAGAATCTAAGAACCTAGAGTCACTCCCTAATCCATAAGATCATATAGGGTATGAAATGTACCTAACTAATGCACATTTTTAGCTTTTTAGATATTTTGACTCAAAATTCTTTTAAGGTCTTGGGTATGCATTTTTATACCTAAATGGCATGCAATTAGAATTGGTTATGGGCCAAATAAGTTAAAGAAGATAGACTTCCCTAAGAAGCCCCTTATGTGCAATGGGTGAACTATCTAATTCAAGAGTTGAGAGTAATATGATTACATAATTTTTAAATGCTAATTATGTCTAATTGATTTTAGATTTTTCCCTAGGGCTTTAGTTTATATGAGATTTCCAATTTTTTATTTTTGTATTTGAGTTTATTAGATTTAAGTTGGGTAAAAAATTTAGTTTTTTCTAAGAGCCTAATCATCCAAGTATTCATCACAGGTACATAGCACAAAAGAAACCTAGAAAAGTAAGTTGATTCTATAATACACCCAAAATAAATCATGCTAATTTAAATTTAGAAAATGATCAATGTGGTCAAGTACCATTGTACACCCTAGAAGAAAGAGTAAATCATAGTTGAACTCTACCCTTATACAACTTGACCTAGAACTACAAGTTAAGAATTAGGGTTTTTCTAGGATAATCTCCTTCTTCAGGGACCACCATTGGGCTTCACAGGGGACCACTGCATCCATCTTCTAGTAGGGTCAGCTCCTAATAATCTTAGACCCATAGATCCTAACCTAATCTTATGCTCAAATTTTACATTTCAAATTTAAAATAATTGTTTAGCCTACAAAATAAATGTAAAGAAAATACAAATAGTGCATAATAGTTATATTTTATAAACATATGGACTTAGCATTAGCTGCTTGCCAAGCCCACTTTTCCATTTAGGCTATGCTAAGGGACTATTCAACACCTACAAGAAAACAACAATTTATAATTTACTTATAATGCCAGTCCCTTTTAGCACAGTTCCTTATAGAAGATAATGCTAATTCTAAAAAAATAACATCCTACCATCTAATCTAATGAGCAAATAATCCTAGACATGTAGTCTAAAATAGTACACCAAAAAAACATGAAAGCACATCACAACATAAAGTATCACAAAGTATCATAGATCAACATAACCTAAATTTAGGGTTCGTGACCTACTGATCTAGTGTGTGAAGGAAATAAGCTTGTGTGGCAAGACTTTGCTATGCCTTTTTTAGTTCAAATTTCAATTTGAAGTTTTGAAATTTGTTTGATTTTTACCTTTAGATAGTTTCAATTCAAGTGATTTAATGATTTATGATTTTGTTTTCATTTTTAAATTCACTTCTTATGTTAAAGTGAAGTTTAGGTTTTCAAGGATGGAGAATAAAATAGATTTCACTTTTTGTGGAACCCATTCTATTCAACATTCCAAACCTTAATAGAATGAAACTTTCATCCTAAGATGAAGATTCATCCTAATTAATTAGCTCTTTTTGGATTCATTTAAATGATTTGATTTAAGTTCAATTTTGGATTAATGTTTCAATTTTATCTTTGGAATTTAATTCTTCAATTCATTTTTGTTTGATTTTACTAAATCTTCTTGATTTAATTTATTTTCAATTTGGTTTGCTTTATTTAGATTGGATTAGTTTAATATTTTTTTTCCTTTATCTTGATTTAACATTTGTTTCCTTATTGTTTAGTTTTAATTATATTTATGTTTATTAAATTCATGTTCATTTGGTTTGAATTATGTTAACTTAAAACACTTTGATTAGTGCTTTAATTCATTCTTAAGTTATATTGATTATGGATTAAGATTTAATTATTTATTTATTATGAATTCATTAGCTTTAAGGTTTAATTAAACTTAACAATCATTATTATTTTCATTAAACCTTAAATATGTAAGGGATCAAGTTCTTTGATTTAAAATGTTGAAAAATTATTCTTAAGTCTTCTAGTAATGATGAAGATTACTTTATGTTACTTTATAAATTTTGTGTATTTTTTAATTAATTATTTAATTTATATTGACTTAGAGATTTGCAAATTCAATAATTTCCAATCCAAAGTATAAATATTTTTATGGCAGGTGGGGTTCCATGCCAATTCAATATTTCTAAACATTCATTTTAATTAGATGCATAATTAGGGTGTAATTAAGGTTTTAATTATTTCATTAAAACTAAAACATAGCATAATTTAACAAGAATTATTTGGGGATTTTATTTTTCTTTAATTCTTTTCTAGAAAATACATCCATTGTAGGTTTGTTCATAAATTTTTTACATGGTTGATTTATTATCATTTTCCTAAGTTCTACTCAATTGATTGAGTTAATTAATTCAATTAATTACAAAATTAGGTCATTTTGTGATTTATTAAGTTTCAGTGAGTTTCATTTGGTGTTTCTAAGTTCATTAGAGTTTATTATGTTACTTTAAAGTGATTTGATCAATTTTCATAATTTAGTTCATTTAATATTAATTTAGTTTATTAAAATTGAAGTTTGGAGTTTGAAATTTGATATCTTTTGAATTAGTTAGCAATAATTCATGAATTATTTTCCTAAGGTGCATTTTAACTTCAATTTTAGTTCCCCAATATTTCATTTCAATTGGATTAATGGTTTATGATTATTTTGAATTTGATTAAATTTATTTAAAGTTGAATCAATCTAAAATTATCTAAAATTAATTGGGAAGTTTGGGTTTAATGGATTCTACTAATTGAGATAAATCCAAAGAGACCTCATTTTCATTTTTGGATCTATATTTTATTTATTATGATTTTTTGAATTTTTTGATATTTGTTAATAATTTTTTAATCATTTACAATGGAAAATAACATTTTAAATGGTGGCGATATGGCACTGTTGCCATGTGTCGAGGTGCCATTGGGCCATGTGGAATCTGCATGGCGGCCACGTCAAAAGTTGCACATTGCAGGATGGATCCCAACTGTCCGATCGAAGAATGAATGGTCCTAATTTCACTTGCGGTTTCCTATAGGGATTGAATCAAATCATGCAGCTAGATCTTGGTCATCCATTCTAAATAGAAGGGACAAATGACGAAGATCATTCCCCATTCATCTTTAGTGAGAGACAGACACCATCTATTGAATTTGTCGATTTTGAAGATCCAAGGCCAAATTTGATGTGATTTTGATTGCAAAATAATCAAGGATTAATTTGCAATTGATCTATACAATTTGATCCTTTTGGGAATCAAATTCATTTCAAAAATGACCAAAACTAAAAGCTCAAAGGGTGCGTTCATGGCATACCTCAACTCTGATGGCCTCTGCAATGGGATCAACTTGAACACCTTCAAAATGATGATGAAGCTGTGAGAGGAAGGAATTAGGTTGCCTCCTTGTGGATTGGCTTTTAGATCAATTCACGGATGGTTTCCGACAACATTGGTCATTTTTTGGCTTCCTTATGTCTACGAGCCTCAGAGAAGGTTCATTGGAGGTAACCTCAACCTCTAGAATGTGTTGGATTGTTCAATTTAAGGTGAAATACTCCCCCTCTCATTTTTCCATTGGAGGTGAAGAGATTAGCCACCGGCTTTGACCAAATTCTAGCTTGGTAGTGGTGAGAGGTTAAGGGAATTCTCTTTTTCTTCTTTTCTTCACTTTGTGAACATTTTGGGATGAAAAGATAAATAAGATAGGGTCTCTCTTCTCTCTTTTCATGCATGGTCGAGCCATGTATGAAGGTTTCTAGGTGGCTATCATCCACCGACAGCAAGTGGCTTGGCCAGAGGGTGAATTGATCCTTGTCGGCCTTGTGAGTGTGTTGGGATAAGAAGTTTGAGGGGAGGAAACCATTTCCTCCCCTTTCCTCTATTGGCCGAGAGATAGATCTTCATGGAATTCTATCTTGCTTTCTCTAGCTATCCTCATGGAGGAAGCCAATTCCTCATTTGCTAATGAGCTGACCACTTAATTTCATCCTTTAGAATCATACTCTAAGAGGTGATCATAGATTGGGTAAAGTCCAAGGGAGTTTGGATGAAGGGAGGAGGAAGAATTCATAAAGCATCTTTACTTGGTATACTCCAACTCATCTCCCTTTGACTTCACTTACGGCTTTTGGCATCACCACCATAACCGTTAGGCTAGTGTTTGGCTACCCAAATCAAACCCAATGTGAGTTTATGGTTGAATCCAAATCTATTTGAATTTAATTTGACATTTGAATCCAATTCAAGCCATTTGGATTCAAAGTGTTTCAACTTTATTTATTTTGATTTAATTCATTTAATTGTTGGGTTCAATTATGTTTAATTGATGATTTATTATGTTTTGATCTAATTAATTTCTTTGGGTTTTGAATTAATTTTATATTTCATTTCATTTTAACCCATTTAGACTTAAATGTGTTAAGCTTGATTTCAATTGGGTTTAAATGACCCACAATTGAATTTTGTTTGGACTCCAATCATGCTTGATCACATGTGTTAGATGATTTGGAGTGATTAATTTCATTTGATTTTACTTTTATTTCAATTTAAACCCATTTGACTCAAATTGAGTTTAATAGGTTAAATTTGGATTCATTTGGATCAAATGACCAATTTGATCAAATTGGACCGAATTATGATTTGGATTATGTTTGATTATCATTTCCAAAATAATTCTGAGTAAACAAATTGAGTTGATTTCAATCTGATTTGGGTTTGAACCCAATAGGACCCATTTAGGTTCATTTAGACTAGGTGGTCTAATTAACCTAAGTACAACCTAAATAAATTTAAATTTATTTAGATTCATGATTAAAATATTTATTTTTATTTAGTTCATTTGGAATAATTTCATTTGGTCAAATTTTTGGTGGGTTGATATTTGACTTGGTGGGACACACATAAGTTAAATCCATGTCAAAATGTTGACCATTTGACTTTGATTTAGGTTGGATTTATTCATTTAATATAATTGGAATTTATTTTGATTTATTTAGATTTGATTTGATTTAATTTACGTTTGGAATCTAGGCTAGACCCATTAGGTTAGATTAAACCTAAGAAAAATGCACTAGATCACTAGGTATGATGTCCTATGTGTCTAATTAGAGGCTCCTAATTACTAATTTCATAAATCATGCTAACCTTATCCAAAAATGAGGTCAATAATAGTCTTAGAAATATTATCTTACTTTAAGATCTCAATAATGGGAGCTACAACATTACTGAAGTTCTTACTAAACCCCTTATAAATGGTGACCAATCCATGGAAGCTCCTAACATTCATAAACAATTTTGCTATTGACTAGTCTATAATATATTTGATTTATGTTGGATATGCCTTTAACCCATCCATAGACACAATAAAGGCTAAGAAGATAACCTCATACTAGCCAAAGAAATACTTCTTAAGGTTCACGTATAATTTTGTTTCTCTCAACTTCTCTAAAATCTTTTCAAGATGATGTAAATGAGACTCTACATCAGGTCTATAGATAAGAATGTCATCAAAATAGATCACAAGAAAATGATAAATAAAAGGTTTTAGATTAGTATTCATCAATTTTATGAATGTACTATGAATACTTGAAAGGCTGAATGGCATAACTAAGCATTCATAAAGACCATTAGAAGTCCTAAAGTTGTATTCCATTCATCTCCTAGTCTGATTCATTTCTAGAGATATTTGCTCCTCAAGTCAATCTTGGAGAACAAAGATAAGCTTGAAATAAAATCTAATGTATCATATAGCCTTAGTATGGGAAACTTTTATTGTGATCTTATTCATTATTCTACTATCAATACACATCCACCACATTTCATTTTTCTTAATGGTCAGAATGGTGTACTAGACAAGGACTTAGGCTTTTTTGGATAAAACCCTTTCATAAGAATTCATCTACTTGGCTTTTGAATTTTGTATGCTCAATTAGATTCATTCCATAATGTGGTAAATTAGTATCTATGAGCTAAAGAGCAAGTCTATGGCATGTTGTATATCCCTTAATGGTGGTAGCTCATCAAGTAAGTCCTCAGGGATTAAATCAAAAATATTAGATAACAGATGCAAGACCACAGTAAGTATGTGGTATTCTTTAGCATCAAGGGAAACCTCTTTAAGGCATAGGTTGAATAGAGAAGTAAGATTAGTGAATTCCCTTGCTAAATTCTAAACCCAAGATTATAGAAGATTAAAGACTCTTACGATGTAAATCAAACATATCCTTTCTATCCACTGGAAGGGGATATCATGATGAACTGAGTTTTGCATTTTTCTTCTGTTTAGGTTTGGGTTGTAATTCAAAATGGGTTTATGTGGAGTTATAAGAAAAATTGTATTTAGGGGTAACTAGCCTTTTTTTAATGGGATTTATTAGGAATATCTTAAACATCTTATCATTGTACTTGAATCTATAACTATTTTCTCAATCATAATGAATCACATTTAAATAATAAAGCCATGGTATTCTTAATGATATGTGTCATTGAAAGGTCATCACACTAGATTTGGTCAACATAGCTATCTACCTATCATAATAGAACAAGACATCTCAATGTGATAGGTAGAGATATATGGTTCATTCAACTAACATGGAATGGCTCAGGATGAGGCTTAGTCATGAGATTTTCTCTAGTAGTAGCATGGGTTAATATGATATTCATAGCTCTATATCCATATATTACTAGCTTACACCTCTTCTCCCTATATATAACATATATACAAAAATTTTTTCTCCTTCTATAGTTTTCTTCACCCTTAGATGAAATCATACACCTCATAATTGACACTTGGCTATCCATAATGGGATCCAATTCTTCATCTGATCAGGGTGTATCATCCTGTATATCTTCTATATCCTCCTCTTTCTCTACTTTATTCATCCAATATAAGAGCATGATTTTAGCGATGAGATAGTTGGTGGGGTTTGAATCCTATCCCTCTTGGGTAGCTAAGTTCATGTACATGTCCTTTAACTTAGTGATCTTCACTTCAATTTTCATGGTGATCTTATTCATTTTTCTAGTTAAGTTGTTTAGTTGATCCAAACTAACATACTTTGGTAGCATGATTGAAGTAAAAGAAATATAAGTATAAATATGTCAATCCCTAATGATTTTGTTTTCTTTACAATATGCTTTATGCTTAATGGCTTTGGAATATAATGAGATGTAAGATTTTAAAAATGAAGATAGCCTTCAATAAACATAATTTAACATTGGATAGAGTAAAGCACTAAGTAAACATGAAATAAACTTCCATAAAACCTTAAGGATATAAGTTTAGTTTCCATGTAAGTTTTTCACACCCTAGGTTTAGCTTGTTTAGTAAGCACTCCCTTACTAAATTGGCAACTCAAATATCATAGGTTATTTGTAAGTTCAAGTAAGTAAAGGAAAAGCTTTTAGATGGAGACAACTAATTAGTAGTAAAATAATGATTCATAGAATTGTCTACCATATGGGTTATAACATGAGTTTGCCATGTGAAATCACTAAAATCAGTAAAAGAAATTACATAAAACCAAAAATATAGAGACCTACTTGAATTCAATATAAATCACTTACAAACTTTCTCTATGCCTCTAAATCTTGGGTTCTCATACCAAATTGATGGTGTGGTAAAAATACTGAGTCCTATGAGCTCCATTTGCTTATGCAATTGATTTTGATAATAAAAAAATATATGATTGTATGAAACTAATATTTTATTTTAAGTGTTCCAAGAAGCTAACCATAATTAGCGTGCTCAGTAAGAATTGGAACGTCAAGATCAACCTAATCTAGGGTAATTTGGGAATCTTCCTAAGTTTTCCAATATTAAGACAAATAAGAGCTCAAGAATATAAAATTAATGGATTACATATTACCATATCATTTATTTGGATTTTTGCATATTATTTTTTAATATTTTAGTTGCATCATTTTGTTCAATTATTATAAGAATTATTATTTTTGGATAGTTTGAGTACTTGCATGAGATTAAGCCTTATCCATTACTTTTCAAATTGAATTAAATTTCATTTAAAAATCATTAAGTTATTTGTATTCTTGGATTAATTATTTATCCATTTATTTTAACAGAAATTATTAAATTATGATTTCATTATCAAAATTATCCTTTTTTTTCTCTCCTATTCTTTTTTTTCTCTCTCATAATAATATTCTCCTTCTAGTTTTGATTTCGGACAAATTTTTCATTGATTTGGGCATGATGAATTTTATGGCACTTATTCAAATTTTTATTATATTATTTATCTATATATTGAATTTTTAAATTTATAATTGTTTGAATTTTGAATTTGTGTAATTTTGAAATTAAAATTATATTTTGCCATGATATATTTCCAAATGTGTTGTAACAATTTTTTGGCTTGTGTTGAATGAACCTTAATGCATTTTAATTTTTATAATTAATTTTTTATAATTAATTTAAGCTAATTTAAATTTAAATTCAATTGAATTTTAAATTAATTATAATTTCTATTTTTTGGATTTCCATTTAAAGAATGAGTAGGCTGGTTCCTTCATTTTAATAGATTTTATTTTAAAAAGTTTTTTGATTGATCTCCCTTAATTTGTATTGATTAATTGCATTGATTGAAGATTGATTCCATTATGGAAACTCCCCTGGCCAAAATTTTCATTGATTTATTTTAATATATTTTATTCATGCATCTTAACTTCTTAAGTTTAATCATTTAGTTAATTAATCTCTCATATTATTTGCATGGATCATGATTGAATTCATTTAGAAATTTATTTGGACATCTGATGCTTCTAAAAATTTAAATTCAATTGATTTTGATTTAATTCAAATCCTTTCCTTAATTCATTATTCTCTTTAATGGATTTAATTCATTTATGTTATTTGCAATATCTCCCTTCTCGCTTTAAGCTTTGGCTGACCACACCTACTCTAATTTGAATTGAATTCATGCTATCATTATGTGATTGATTATTTAAAATCAAAATCTTGCCTTAAATGATTTTCCCTCCTAATTGTTTTACTTGACCAAGTTCCATACAGATTTATTTGTCATGAGATTGGTTAATTAATTATATGAAGATATATTTTCTAAAAAAAACTATAATGAAAGGTCAATTTTTACCTTCATCAAAATCTATATCCAACATTAGTTTATCATCATCAAGAAGGGGGAGATTATTGGCTTTATGAGCCTCATGTTCAATTCTATTAATTTTGATGATAACAAATATATGATTGGATGTTCTAATGTATGTTTTATGTGTTTCAAATATATTGATTGCTAATTTCATATCCAATACACCTCACAATATGTTTGATGAAATTGCAAGTATAGATCAAAATGGATACTGTGAAGCTCAAGATTCAATATTTTAGGTTATAAGCATTAATAACTATCTTAGAAGTTCATATGAGTTCATTGGCATGAATTAATTTTCTCAAAACTTAACATATTATTTTTATTTATTTTAAATAATGATAATGAGATTAATTTATATAAATCGTTATCAAATTAACATTCAATTATATGCTTCATACATAACATTTAAATTGTCAAAATAATAAATGATGATTAATTATGATTATTAAGTGTACTTATTCAAATTCAAAATCTCTCCAGTAAAGTTAAGAAAAAATTTCTTAGATTTTTCTTCCAAGTGTTCTCCAAATATTGCAAGATCAAATCCTTGGTTTGGATGCTTCAATATCTTCAACTAAACAATCCTTCTCAAATTACTTGAGTTTGTTTTTCTTGATCTTAATCTCTTTTAGTTGTTCATACTCTTTTCACCATCTACTTGTTCTTTCAAATTTTTACTTTTGGTGGATTAGTCTTTGGACATCAAAGTTTAATTTTTTCACATCAAAGTTTCTTCAATCAAATTTTTTTTTTTTGGAAAAACTTGTCTGATAGTTTGTAGGATTTATTTCATCTTGTTAAAATTTTTATCTTCCTACAAATTTCTTTTGCTTTCTTCAAATATTTCTTCATTAGTCTTATTTGAAAGATCATTTATTCATAGATCTATTTTAGAAGTATATTGTACTCATTTAAAATAGATTTTTTGTGTTTAAAATATTTTCATATTTGCTAGATCTCTCTTTTTAATTTATAGTTTACTAGTTTACTTAGATCTATCATATACTAATTTTATTGAAGTATTTTGTGATCATTTGCATAAATTATTTCTAGAATTTGAGAGTAAATGCTAGATCTATTATATATCAAGTTTCTTTATCAAAATACAATTTATAAGAAGTTAAATTATTTCATTTATCATATATCATTTTATTCCAACTAATATCCTTTGTTTAAATAACTTCATCTTGCTGAAATTTAGTAAAGCTTCATGTTTTTATTGTTTAATAATTTATAAAAAAATATTAGTGGTGATTTAATCATTCTTACACTATTATATACATACTAGTTATAGTTTCTCTTAAACTTAAAAATATTCTTTGCTGAAATTTATTTTATTATGCAATAGAGTATTGTGAATTTATTTTGAAATAATTTTTATATTAGTTTACAAATTATAATAACATAAACATCTGAGTGAGATTACTTTAAGAAATTTATTTTATTATTTCTTATCAAAATAAAGTGAGCATTCTATCTTATCAAAATTTGTATGTTGTAAAGTCATCATTTATAAGTTGTGAGATTACTTTTTGAATTAGATAGCTTGGTATATTTGTGAGAGATAAATTTTTTCAAAATTTATTATTTTGTACTTTTCTTTTATCGTAAAATTTTTTTTTGGTTGTACTTACCCTTTATTATATTACATCATATAGTTGTACACTGTTATAGGAGAGTATGATTTCTAAGCTATTTTTCCTTTAGTGGATTCCTAGATATGGTGGCTAGGCATGGACGTAGGCTAATTTTGGGGTTTAGTCAAATCACATAAAATTGTGTGCATATTGTCTCTCTTTACTTTACTGTACTTTATTTTTTACTACATTGAGAATTATATCTTTTCTTTATAGAATCAAAAATTAAATTTCTACTAAAAGTTAAAATTTAAGATTTATCTTTTTAAATTTTTAATAATGCATAATTCACCCCTTCCCCCTCTCTTGGGTGCTATAATGGCTCATAGTTTGCTTTACTCTTTTATTAAAAATTGATTACTCTATTTTATAATTAAGTTTTCATCAATATTTAAAATTCATTTTTAATTTAAATTTGATTTGAAAATAATTAATTCACCATCCTTGACATCGTCCTCTCCTTCTCCCTTGCTCCCTAGTCCCTTGGTCAAATCACATAAAATTGTGTGCATATTGTATCTCTTTACTTTACTATACTTTATTTTTTACTACATTGAGAATTATATCTTTTCATTATAGAATAAAAAATTAAATATCTACTAAAAGTTAAAATTTAAGATTTATCATTTTAAATTTTTAATAATGCACAATTCACCCCCATTTAAAATTCATTTTTAATTTAAATTTTATTTGAAAACAATCAATTCACCACCCTTGAAATCACCCTCTCCTCCTCTCACCCCCCCCCCTCTTGGGTGTTATAGTCTCTTACACGCCAAAGTAGAGCATTGAAGAGAGATCACCAAATCTTTCTAGTAGGTTGACCACCAAGCTGTCCTAAAGAGTATGTCCCTTCGACTATAGTGGCATGACACCAGAAGATCAATATTTAGCTATTGGAGTGACACCTACACATTTTAACACATGAAGGTACATATCTTCAACCATAACACACACACCTAGACATCACAAAAATAAATCATCTAAAATTAATTGGAACAAATAAAACATACAAAGTCTTATAAGCCTTATCTTATGGATTGAGACCTTACAATAAAAATGCTAGTTCATAATTATAATGTTTGGAAGATGTAAAAAGGAACACATTCTATACTAAACTTTAAATAAATAAATAAATAAATAAATAAATATATATATATATATATATATATATATAAACATAATATATGAAAAAAATCATAAAGAAAAGCTTATCCTAGATATTAAATAAGAATGTGGTGCATTGTTCTACTATAAATAAGAAGAAGAAAAAATATTCTACATATATCATATATGTCATTTAGTTTTCAATGACGAATTACTAGAAGATGAATTTAAAATCTCTTGATCCTCATCATCACTATGTTGACCTTTAGAATAAATAACTTCTTTATAATTGTTGATATCTTGTTTGCTTAGTTTTTGGCTCACATCAAGACTTCTAAGTTTCAAACCTATCATCTCCTCTTCTTGATGAGCAAGATCAATAATGGTTTGAACTTTAAGTCATGCTCTAAGCTTAATCTTAATTATTGTTGCCCAATTCCTTTTTTTCTTATATTGTTTAGGATATCTAAGGTAATACACTTTAGTAGTTTGATACACAAGGCTGAAGGGATCAAATTTAGCATATTTTATGCTCAATTTAATTGTGATGATATCTTTAAAATATCAATACATAAATACATTAGTATCATTTGCATAATAGCCAACCAAACAATATTATGATTTATGTGTCCTTATTCCTCTATTAGAAACATGATCTAATCATAGCTAAATAAAAATACATTTATCATGTTTGAACCTAGATACTAAAATTGAATAATCTCTAGTAGAGCACATAATAATCTATCTCATCATATAAATGTGTGTTACTTTTACTGTACAAACTAGAGTTATATATATTTTCTTCTAACTAAGAACTAGTGTGAAATCTATTGTCATTCAACTCAAAAATTGGCAACATATTCACAACTCGCATGGATCTCTAAGCAAGATCATGAAGGGCTTAATTCTTTATTTCATTACTGATCATGAACCTTTTAAGCAGAGCTATATAAAAATATAGCTAATGAATTTAATTGTAATCTAAATTATCATTAGAATTGCATACATGTAATCTAAATCATGTTGAGAATTCATTTTCAATCTTATTATTAATATTAGTAACACTGACAAATTGCATGAATTTCAAATAACTTTAAGTTAATATTAAAATTTATACAATTAAATAAACATCATATATAAGATGAAACCAAATATTAGATCATATTAGATGAATAACCTTACTCAAAAAAGTGTTAAATTTTATCATAATTAAGAAGAACATTGATTATCATTGCCTTGAATTCTTTATCATTCAAATATCTTGAAGTGTTTCTACCTAATATTTTTATAGTATTTGAAAATAGAAAGTATATCTAATGAACTCCAAAATCCGTCAACATCCTTTTGTGCATGTGTTTCAAAGTAGTATGAGTAAAAATTAATTGTCTTCTTAGCGTAAGAAGCTTAGTGAATTATTCCTTTATGTCTAATTTAGCATTCATATTATCTTTACTTCATCATTTAACATTCATCATAGTGTTAAATATAATATCAAATTTTTTTATGTATAACATCAAGACTATTTCTAGTCAAATTGGTCTTCTAATAAGGTTGATCTTAGTAAATACTTCTTTTTTATATAGATCTGATTTACACCATAACTTGAAGACAAATGTCAAATAACATTGCTTAATAAATTATTATCAGAATTGAACTAATAATTTGTCATAACTTATCCCCACTTAATTTTAGTAGAGGTTTAAAATTTTCATGTTTATGTTTTATGAAAGCATTCTTATTTCTATTAAAGAGGTGATCAATAGGTAAGAACATATGATGACAATCAAACCATGAATTCTTTTACTAATTTTAAACTTAATACCTTTGATAAATCCATGCAGCTTGGACATACCAACTTTTAAGTAGTAATCCACCATTAATAACATTCCATATGCAAGCATGTCATTGATAGTCCACTTGCTACATTTTTCTAAAAGTTTTATTTTTGTAGGGATATTATTTGAGAATATACTACTATCCAAAAGATTTTGAAATCATATATTGAAGGCTACAAAAAGACATCAATGTTTATTTAAGACTATGTGGTCTAAGTATGATTAATGTGAGAACCATAAATGGTGTGGTCATGAACATCTCTAGAGATAGTTTATAAGGGATAAATATTATTAGACAACATGAATAAAGTAACACATATTGACTATATGATTTGAAACCATCAGGACATAAGCCAAGTCTAATGTTGAATGGCTTAGCTACAAAGTCAGTATAAGTATGATTGGAATGCTTTCACACTTCTTCACTTGATACATGACTTAAGAAATTTGATTCACTTGCTCTCTCATGGTTCCATATCATATGCTTAGTAGAATGCATAGATGCATATAGTCTTCGAAGATGTAGAATAAATAATAAGTAGAACAAATGCTTATATGAAACTTGTTTCTATTTGCATTGTGTTTTTACTTTGTTGCTTAATTTTTGGTACTCCAAAATTTGCATTTAACCTCTAGTGTATCATCTTTGTAGTACACCATATAACTTTTAACACAATAATCAATTTTTTGTGTGCTCAAACCTAGCTAGGATACTAATTTCTTTTTTTTTTGTATATAAGTCCTCTAAAACTAAAGTTTCCTTTGGGTTAGTTATTTTAAGAAACTCTATAAATTGATTAAAATATTTCATCCACATGTTGTATTCAATTTTGATGCTTAACATTCTTACAAATAATTTTGAGTGATTAGTGAAACCTTCTCATAGTGGCCGCTATGTTTCCCTTAAAGGTCATAGAACATTTGGCGTCAATATTTGGTGGTTCCTCTTCCATTACTTCAACAAATTGAGCTCATACTACATTGAACACTATTTATTCATATCTTTTGGAGTCATGTTTAGTTGAAAGTATATAGCTCATCAAAGAACTAGTGCCAAAAATGATATATGGCTCATACTCATCATGTGAAACCCAAAACCAATAATTTTGTTAGAACCCCTTAAGATACAAGCTAATCTAACTTCATCTGGTGTTAAGTAGAAATGATTCTTATGTTTTACACATGAACATTGAAACTTTTCTTTTAAAGGATAAATAGAAGTTGAGATGCCATGTGCACATTGTGCTCAACACCATCTAAGAATTCATTAGTTAATATTTTTCTACTTGAATGAAACCTATTGTACATCAATGATTATTAATTACAAATTTAAATATGTTATATAAATTAAGAAATATTAGAAGAAAGATTTTTATGTTATAAATTATAAAATTAATTATGACTATATAATTAAGGCCTAATATGACATTAAGTGCTTACATGTCCAATTTTTTTACTTCTAAATATTCAATATAACATAATAAGCTTACAAGTATCTATCGTGAATGGATCCATCTATAGAAGTCCTTAATTGCCTTCTACTCTTAAACTAATTGAGTCTTCTTAGTGTGCATGAATTAGCCTAGCGTAAAGTTGCTTCACAAGATTGAAGGAAAATGGGAAAGGAGAGCTCAAGTGGGGAGTGAATAGAGTGCACCATGAGAAGAAGAGGGCTTCTTGTAGGTGTAATTTAGCCCATAATTGCTTTGATTGAGAAATTGTGGGTTTTTTTGGAATGTAGTGACAAAAAAAATCAAAGTCATGAATATAGGTGATATAGTGGACTATGTTTGAATCTAATTATTAAAGTTTGCATGAATTTAAAATAAAATAAGAGTGTGTTGTTCAAAATTGTGTAATGATAGATTTGTTCATAATTTTATAAAATTATAATTTTGATCTTTGAACTTATTTCAAAAAATTTCCCATAAGTAATAGTTGATTTTCTTATAGAGATTTGAGAATTAAGGGGCCTATCTATAAGATCCTCCAAGCTTAAACTGAACCATTGTTAAGCTTGGTTTATTTTACGTCTAGGATGAGTCATAGTTGGGCATAATTAAAGGAGGTTGTGGCTGATCAGATGAGGTGATAAACATTAATGGGAGGAGCTCATGCCACTAATTACCATTGGATAAGTTTTCAACCACTATGAAATAGACCACATATAGCCTATGTTACTCATAAACCCTTTAGACCCAATATGAAATGGGTTTAGGATTGTTTGAGCTAAAGGAAAGCTATAGGATTTGATCATTTGTTGAAGTTTGAATATGAATTATGAAGGATTTTGCTTAATGGGTCATTTTGACCAAATAAACCTATATCTTTGACCTATTAATTTGACCCATAAAGGTTGGTCAAATCACTTTGGTGTGAATTAGACCATTGTTATGAACATTCTCCTCTAATTTCATAAAAAGTATGGTTGGAAATATTTGGCCATTGTGTTAATCAATTTCAATTTCAAAGTGTGGTATGCCCATGTGGCTTCAATTTAGATATGTTGACCCATTGGATTTAATTGACTAACTTAGAGTGCTCAAATTGACTTGTGCTCAATTATAAAATTACTTGAGACATCCTTGGATATAATGATACTCAGTGGTTTAAATTGTTATAAAGAATAGGTTAGTCTAATTTAAGTCTTTATGTAGCATGTGTGTGTTAATGGTTAAAGCATATGATTAATAATGGAAGGCCCATTCTTATGGGTTTGGGTATGTGATAAAGGTTTGACTCAATCATGGGCCAAACATTTCCAAAATAATTTTGATGTTGACTAAACCAAACCTTAGAGTTTCATGATCAATTGCATAAGTAATCAAATAAATAAGACGGATTCATTACTCAAAAACTAATACTTATATTTACTAAAATTGGTTTAATCTATGTTATGAAAGAAGTCTAGCCTATGGTAATTAAAAGTCATAACTAAGTTGTAGAAAAGATTTAATAAAAGGCCCTCCTACATGGGTTCCTCTTAAGGGAGGTTATGAACTTTGATCCGTTTGACTTTTTTATGTCAACATTAATTAAATTATTTAATTTTATTTACATTACTTTAGTTTCACTTAAGATGACTACCTTATTTAGTGAGTCAACTTGTTAGGGAAACACATTACTTAGGGTCACCCCTTACTCAGCATGTTAGATATGATTAAATTTTGAACATACCTTTTAGATAACTGCATGCAGCATCATGGTATATCCATTACATTTTCAATGATTTAATAATTTATAATTTGCTAACCTTTTTTACAAATATCCCAATCCACTAAATAATTGTATTTTATTATATAAAACATATATTCTTGAATCACTATTCATGATATCCCCTAATCATGCTTGTGTGATTGATGAAATTTAAAGGGTTGATTATGCACACTTTTATTCAACTCATTCCTAATGTAGTTGCCTTCTTGTAACTTTACTAGATTTAATCAATGAATTTGACTATTATTTGGAACAAATTCATATTGAACAAACTAAAGTTATGTTCGGTTAGTCTTCACCTGACTAAGTCATACATGACAAAATTATTCCATAATTTTGTCATCTATTATATAAATATCATTAGCACTTGAGTATACATTTCTTTCCTCTTAAATAGATAGATTCTATTTAATATTACCCTATGCATTGGATATTGTAGGCTCTTATGTCATCTATATAGAATTTTCTATCATTTGGAACTCATTCTTTGTTTGAGTATCTAAGTCTCATTCAATAGTTGATAATTTCAACAACCCTTTTATCATATTGATGCATATGCATGAAGTTGCACCTTATGTTTAAATTATGCCCGATTAAGACTTGAGTTGAATTATGGTTAATTAGTCATTATTATTATATAAAATATTATCTAATAAGAAATCTCCTTAACCATCTATATATTTTATATAATCAATTAGCATATTTAAGTATCCTAAGGCCTACCACTTTCGTTTGGCACAACATATAAAGTGATATGTCTTATGATAATCAAAATATATATTTGACTTAGGTTGGTAAGTCATGGTCATATAAAATGTCCCTAGAATACAATAATTTGCACACATGTATGTACTGTAATAGTTCACAATCTCTTAGCATAAGGAGGTTGTACTTAAGCTATTTTGATATTAAATCCTTTTAGCTATTCATGATGATGTTGTTAGAGTGTGGCAAGTCATCCATAAGATTATTTATTTACATTGTAATGTGCTACATTACTCTATTACTATATTGTTATATCTCAAAGATATTTTTTTATAGATACTAAACATACAACCATATTGCTTTATTTTACTATGAGAAGGTTGTGCATTAAAATGTAAATAATGATATGATTATTTTGTGATGTGATTATACTATAATTATATAGGGTTGTGATGGCTCCATTTAGTTAGGAATTTTTCTTTCATTATAACATTTTTAGATCATACTTATGTAAAATAAAATATAATATAACTTTTTGGATCTAGTACATAAAACTTCTCAACCTTAAAGGACACAACTTCAGATAGAAGGGCTTAGAGTAGAGGAATACTTAATTTATATTTTATTCAAAAGAAATTTTTGATTTTATTGGCTAGAACTTAACAACCCTTTTTTTTTAATTTATCTAGTTATGTATAAGCTAGCTGCTAAGAGCACCGACCTATTACTCCATATTATTTTACAACCATCATGACACAATGATAATTTGATTACTTCATTTCATTTTATTTATTGTACCTTTTTTATTTTTGATTGTACTAAGGTTGTCAAGGATTTTTTTATTATGTCTTTATTAATTTTCTAGTTCAAATTTATAACATGCCCAAGTCCAGCAATATTGGAAGACTCACTTAAGAACATATAACCTATATATCATGCATATTTCCTTTAGAATAAAGCCTTAGAAAAGAATAAATTTAATTATGATTAAAGATTCTTATTATCTCAGATATTAGCCTTACTAGACATGTTTATAAGTCTAGTCTTGATAAATTTAGTCATATTACTAGGTTATCACTCTTCCTTTCCCTCCGTAAGCATTTCTCCAACCATATGGAGATGATTAGCCTTGCATCTTTCTAATTTTTTTTCCTTAGATGGATCCTTGAGATCCAAACTGAAGTCATTTCTAACTTTTTCTTAATCTCTTTTCCCACCAATTAATGATCATCATGCTCCTTATTGAATCTTTAGTGATTCAGAGATTATTTTCATATAGATACTCCATAAATTGAGTTCTTCTCTTTCTTTATTATGGTTATTCATCCTCTACATTGTAGGCTGGTACTTATTATATAGATTTTCCTATTATAATAATCATTGTTAAATGATGAACTTTTTCTTGGAAATTTAAGAAACAAAATCAATATTATGATGTGGCTACAATTATCAATAGTTTCTCGTAGAAGTGTTTACAAGATACCTTTCTCTAGAAGGATGGAAAACCCAGTCCTTCACTTCTTTTTATTTACTTGATGATATATCTATAGACAAATAGTTATCATAAGTTTAGATGAAAGATAGAAATCTTATTTGTATCTCCTTCACATTTCTATTTATCAGACATTTCATTCATAGTATATATCATCATGTTAGTATAATTTTCACCCCCAAAAAAATTCATATATGTGTGCCATTCAACTTCATAAAGATATTTATTTCTTACGTATATTATAACACTCCAGTTCTAAACATAGAAAGTGATTCATAAACAAGCATATTCATATGTAGGAAAGAAGGAAATTATAGGGAACTATTGATTTTATTAGTTCTCCTTACCCCAACCTTTTTTAACTTCATCAATTGAGTTTACTAGTTAATTAAACTTCCTAACAACAAATCCTCGAAGGAATTTTATTTTGGTTGGCTCTTAATTACCACTAAAAATTAAAATATCAATATTTTTTCTTCTCATATTATTTTTGGCAATTTTTTAAATTAAGTGTCATTAGTAATTTAATTAGGCAATTAAGTATCATTAAAAAAATTTAAAATATGTATAATCACCCAATTAGTGGGCAACTAGGTTGCCACATAGAAAACAACATGGTGTAAAGTTGCCATGATGTAAAGAGGTCAGTCGCCCACTTAGTGGGCTACTGGCTTTAGTTAATCTGAAGCCAGTCATCCACTAAGTGGGCGACTAGCATGCAGATAAAGGCTTGGTTAAGATGCATAAAAAATGACCATAGTATACTTGAATTAAATGAAAGTTGGGTACATAATAGGACACAATGGAGATGAAGGATTCATGTAGCCGACCCCACGTAGAGGGATAAAGGCTTGTTGTTTGTTGTTTGAAATGAAGACTTTTAACCTTAAGGTTGATCATCATAATTCAAGTTTCTCTTGAACTCCCTCTCTAGTCTTATCAACAAGAAGAATGTCATCAACAAAAAATAGAAAAGAAGGTACATCCTCTTGTAAATGTCTAGTGAGAACATCCATAACTAAAGCAAAAAGATATGGACTGAAAGTCGATTCTTGATGTAATTCAATTAAAATAGGAAAACATCTTGTCAATCTTTATTGTGTTTGAACAAACGTAACAACTCTAGTATACATATCCTTAGTGACTTGGATATAACCAATAATGATAGATAAAATAGAATTGATTATTTATAAGTTTCCATTTTAAAAAGTGACCAAGTATTTACATAAATTATTGATACAGAAATAAAAATAAAACAAATAAGAACTAATATAGTATAGATGCACAAATAGACTATCCTAAACATCTAACGCCTCTGTCATCTATGTGGAATCGCACAACTCCCAGTTGTGTACTGGTCAGGTTTATGGGATAGACGATCACACAGCTGATGGTGGCCCTCCAATGCAAGATCTTCGGCAGTCTGCGTCGGATCATCCTGTGATGGGAAGATAGGTGGTTGTGACTCATATGTAGGCTAGTATGTAGAAGGACCTGGATCAGCATACATAGATGGACCTGGATCAGCATATGTAGATGGCCCGGTGCTTCAGTCATGGTGTGGGACACCCTTTGTAGGCTCTGTTTCATAATGTTTGTATCTGATATGTACACGCAATCGTAAGTCTCTACATAGCACCTCATACCTATCGACGGCTCCCTGTAGCTCGTGCTCATCCACACAGTCGAAGTATGGCTCAAAGATGTGTGCTCCGCCTGCACTAAAAAATGGTATGTGAAATTAGCCTTCGCAACATATTGAATTCAAATGAATACTTATGTTAGCACTTACATATATACACTCTACTGATGCTCTAGCATAGTAAGTGGTCGGAGGATATGCCGGTGAAGCCAGTTAATAGAGAGAAGCCCACGATCTGAACTAACACATGTACTAGCTAATAGCCGCCATCCTGTCCACATCCTCATCTAAGACCTCGATGAGGTAATCCCTCGGCCTCTTCCAAGTGGCAATGTGCACCTGGTGATAATCAACCCAGTCGACATCTGCTTTACCCCGACCATCGACCCTTTTGAAACTAGGGTCAATTGGTGTCACATCTACCCTAGGAATAAGGCCAAACTAGCGCAACACTTGATATGGTAAATGCCACTCAACCCTCTTCCAGCTGTTCAAAGGGACTCGTGATAACCATATATCAGAGCCTACTGAGCATGTATATGATAGATCTAGTGATCGCTTCGATTGTCTGCTCTGATCACATGCACATATTAAAATTATGTTAAATTAAAATATGCATTATAAATATTTTAAAATGTAATATGCAATCCAACAGTATGCAAGCCATTCAACTTATTTTTTATATCTTTAAATTCACCATTGGTGTTGTGAACAAATTTCTCATTCCATCTATACACACAACGCTTAAATACATATATATAATAAAAATTTGAAAGTGCAAATAATAAAATATACCTCAACCCAATGTCGACCAAGATCGTGGGATGTAATTGACCTCCCCACATTAATATGCTCCCAAGACCATATCTATAGGTGTAGATAGGACCATGTTGGCCTGGTGGGCTAGTCATTCATCAGTCTCTATGGGCTAGAAATACTCCACCCATAGATTGACATATCAGTCCTTTAGAAGTGGTGAATATTGCAGGTGGACCTCTGAACTTGATGTATCCGGCAATAAGAAACACCCAATAAGAAATAAAATGTAAGCACGCAGGTGCCTGAAAAACTCCTTAGTGCTCAGATGAGCGTACGACTCCCTATAAAAAGACCACCTCAGTAGCATGCATGTCTGTGTACGGTCCATCCCGAATGTCAACTGTGTGATTGAATTAGTCATGGTACATCATCGTCATCCAATAACTCATTACAATAATCGCCATCCCCTCTCCTCTCCAATCAATTGGGCCAATGATAGGTGGCATCCCCCGTAGACCGGATCATCGCCACATCACATAGTCATCTCACCAATAGCTAGGTGAAAAGTGTTGGTCTATGGAGACTATCTCTCAACCAGTGCAGTAAGCAAATGATGATCTATGTGGATGAAGCGCATCGGCCACTACACAGCTCACAAATGAATTGTCATCTGGGTGATACCACTCCTTTAGCATAAGCAAGTGTGATGCAGCCTCTAATACAGTGCTCTACAAAAAAATAATGATCCATCATTAATAAAATAAAAAGTAAGCAGGCATAACGTATAAACATAAATTAAATATTACTTGATTATGGGGTGAGCTGCCATGTATGCTAGGATAAACCTCAGTAGGTGGCTGCTCTTACAATGGGTCTCAAATGCTTTAGTCATCATTGTACCATAACTCATTCCATCATCATGTACAAGTGACCATTTGACAGGGTCTCGCTCCACAAGCCATTTGAAAGCTTCCTCTTTCACATTTTTAATATCTAACATGAAATGATTGAACTCATGGATATCATTAGTGTTTCTTCCATATACATCTTCTGGCATAGAAATTCAATATCACCAATCCCAATCTACGTATTACCTTTTTAAAATTTTCACATAGATGATGTAGCCCATGGGAAAACCGACACCACAAATTAGCATCTTTATCAGATATTATACACAAATCATGTCTAGCATACACAACAGACATCATATCATGTAAGCATATCAAGAATCACAACCAGGAATTAGTCAACTCGGACTCCACATCAGCAAAGGAAAATGGAAATAACCCATTGTTTCCATCAATTTCAATAACAGTTAATAACATACTGTGATACTTGCCTAACAGAAATGTATCGTCTAAGCTCAGCACTGGTTGGCAGCTACCTCAGCCCATAATGGAAGGACCAAATTCCCAAAATAGTCTTTGGAAGTGATGTGTGCTGCTAGACTAATTTTGTATATTGTACTAGGTAAAGTACTACAAATAGATTCCATATAAAGACTTAAAGTCATGTAAGACTCTTCCCAGCTACCAAAGATTGCTTTTATTATCTTATGCCTTGCATCCCAAGCCTTCATGTATGAAACTTTAACATTAAATTATGAATCCATTCTATAATCTCCCTATTTCGGATCAATCGATGCTAATCCGTGTTTAATGAAAATAAGCTATGAATTTTGAACTACATTGTATGATGACTACATTGATACATCTATGGTTTTCCCTAACTTGGGCTATTCTCCAAGCACCCTCTAAGCATCTGCTGCTGCTGCAATACAAACATCAATTACATGGTCTTGAAGGACTATCATGTTGTACGCATACAACTGTATAATTCTTTTGGTTAGAGGTAACTATTTGGAATTGAACATTATTTATTATGCACCATCCAACAACAACAAATTGAAGACTCTATTTACTTGCGAAACACATACCTTCGACAAGGTCACACGGATTTTAATATCTATTAGACAGTTTATCGATGGACAATCAAAGTAAATATCATTGTCCCACTCTCTAGTCTCATGCATACTCGTTTGTGGACAATCATCGACTTTCACTATCAATATTTGAGTGAATGATTTTTTATAAATCGACGGTCTGCTACAAACATGGCTTCTAGCCTGAGTAAATAGTCATCATCACTAATATCCTGCTCAAACTCACTACTTGAACTATTGCTCATAGTATCACCTACTCTCGCACATATGGTTCCCGACGATAAACAACATCATCACGCCCCAAGAAAGTTGGACAAAAACAAATAATTATATTAATTATTACAAGTATAAACAGTTGATAAGGTATTACCTCGAAAATCAACTCATCAAAATTTTTGTGTCAAGAGGTGCATGCGATGAAATCTTGTATGTGTCGGTGGTATATCTCGCTTATTACCGGATCAGCTAATGTGGATGTAACATTAACATTCTCCACTTCGACATACAACACTAATATCTGACGGGAAGCTTCGTCCAATGTAACCTCACAAATGTCATCGTCAGATTTAACAGATGCTATAAATCTGTTACCCACCAGATAACCACATATAAGAGTGATTGTGACGGTCTGAATCAATGTGCAAAGACCTCATAACTCTTTGCTTCAATTCCAGTAAGGTGCTGCGACACATAACCTTAACTAGACGATTTCAACCTCCCACATAACTTGGACTGAATTGTTCATCGATACTTAGTTCGTCTCCATAGAAAAAGATCAATGAAACTAATTCTCTATTCATTCTTGTAAAATAAACTACATAAATAATCAAAATTTATATCAATCGACACCATAAATAATACTATACTTGGCATCTTATCACCTGAACCGCAACGCTAACACAAACCTACAAATTAAATCCAACCATAAAATTCCAAGCATACAACTCTAATCCCTAGCACACATACTCTATTAATTCATAAATGAAATGAAATAGGGATTTGCAGTGTGTTCACGAGCGGAATGTGGGCGAGAATCCGCAGAAACTTCCCGAACAAAATGGTGCCGCCGGAATCATCGCCGAAAGCTAATGTTGGCTTCCAATGACTGCTACATGGGAGAGGGAAGTCGTCAAACACCTTGGATGCGGCTGTCGGGAAGAAAATGGGTTTCTTTTGAATAGAAGAGAAAGGCAATCGGGTTGGAGCAACGGACCTAGGAGAAAGCTTAGACGGAGAGCGTGATCGGAAGGACAAACCTGGTCAGCGGCAAGATTGGAGGCGTCGGAATATCATCGTGGGAGAATCGAACAAAAACAGATTGTTGCGATAGGTGATTCGGGTTCGATCTATTTTATTCTCTGGCACTAGTGGCGCCACAACATGTGACTGTAACTTTACCATGCGTGGTTTCATGTAACCTGTCGCTAATTGGGTGTATATCTATTTTAAAATTTTTTTTATGATACTTAATTAGGTAATTATTTTTTAATGATACTTAATTTAAAAAATAAGCCATTATCTCTCTCTCTCTCTCTCTCTCTCTCTCTCTCTCTCTCTCTCTCTCTCTTTATATATATATATATATATATATATATATATATATATATATATATATATATATATATATATATATATCTATATCATATATATATCAACAACACTTTAATTAATTAGCACGAAGCATGGTTAATTATATCAATGGATGGTAAAGGCGAAATTTTCAAGAACATGACACCTGCATTATTAATTAACAGGTTTAACGTCGGCATCAACTTCATGAGTAGCTTATATTAAACGAGAATTGTATGTGCAAAGTAAGATTATAAATAATGGTCATGGAAGTCCATATAATGGCGTATCAAAATCGGTACCATCCCTTAACTGAGACTAATTGAGCTGCGCAACTTGCAGGTAGTACGTGGACAAATGTTGACCTAGCTTATAAACTGTGGAAATATATGCCTTTATTTTCGGTGCAAAAAATCAGAAGTTGTTATGGTCTGAATTAAATTCCAAAAAAAGTACCGAAACAAAAGCAGAGATTAATTTAAACTGTACTTATCATGTTGTTGCTTGACATAATATTTGAACAGCATATAATTTTTCTTTTTTCCTCAACGACCATCATTGGTGTCACTTGAAAAAAAAAATCAATTTAGAAACCAAGATAATATATAATTCTAAACATATCTTTTTAAGGTTCTGTGAAGGTTGAAAATGGCACGCCTTATAGGAGAGGATGAATAATAGTGTAATTAGGTAAATTCTGTATGCATTGAGAAAAAGTGTCCTTTAATGAAGGTATTTTGAACTCTTGAAAAAAAGTAGAAATAGTTAGGAAATACTCAAATAGATCCGAGTCAAAGTAAAATTTTTAATCATTAAACATTAGAGTCAATATCAACTTTTTTTATAATAATAATAATAATTATATTATATTATTATTATTATTGTTGTTATTATTATTCTTATTCTCTGATTATTATTATTATTATTATTATTATTATTATTAAATGCATATAATTATTATTTGAAGTGAGGTATATTATTGTATCCTATTTGTGGGAGTAGGTTCTAAAGGCTTCTAAAATTATTTCAAAAAAATATTAAACGAAACTTGAGATTAATACAAGAATAGCCAAATGTTTTGCGAAGGATCATGTGATAAGTAGAGATCGAGAATCAAATAGAAATCCTAGAAGGGGAATTGCCAATGTGGAGGCTACATGAAATTTCAAATCTCCTTCATCACATCATAATTCATTATACAAATACTAGATATATTATATAGGCTTATAACTCAAAATATTTAACCCAAAATATATTAAGAATGCTACAAGAAGAAACAAATTGTCTTTCAAACATATAAGAAACATGTCTAAAACATATTTTGAAACTCTAAATACATCTAATGGTTAATCATTATGCTATATCAATTCTTCTAGACTATAAAAAACTCTACATCAAATAGTTGAAATATGATTTAAGAGAATAAAAAAGATTTTCATTAACTATGGAGTTAGTTAAATATTTATAAAAGGAAAAAATGAATAAAAAGTCCATCATAAAGAAAAGTGATAAATGAAAAGTCCATTCTAAAAAAAATATGACAAATAGATAATCCATCTCATGTTGAAAAAGATGAAAAAGAAGAATATTACCATCATCATTAATATCAATATAGATGCATTGTAGATCATCAAGAACATGATTAAAATGGAAAAACATTTAAAAGCCCTCTAAAATTGTCTAAACTTAATATTTATTTTCATTCTTTTTAATTTAAGTTTATATTTAGGTTAGAAAAATCAATATGTTTTGATTTAACCATATAAAGTATGTAGATTAATGAAATGATAGGAAGGGTTTGCATATGTAATGGGGGCTATAAATGAGTCATGTAACATATATCTTAGAGCTCAATTAGTTTGCAATTGAATATATTTTATGTAATTACATTTAAATGAATACTAAGGATTATCCACTATGTCAACATTAAACTAGAGCCATTTACTCTTTGCTTTCTTAATCTATGATGAATTTTCATGGATATTAGTGATCGAAGGCTCAATCTTAATTAAGATAATAAGAAAAGAGTATGGTGCAATAAAAATGACTGAGTATGATGTGTTCACCCATGAATGAATAATCATATAGGTTGTCTTAGTGATCAAAGATGATTACTTGACTAGAGGCTATGTCTAGATTTTCATTGTTAATTGAACTTTCATTTTAAAGATATGGAGGTGAGTTATAAGGCTCAGTGGCAACCTCATTTTGAATATTGGATGAATGATAATACATTAGATTATCGAAGTTTGATGATGTCACACATATACAGAGAGCATTAGAATTTTAATGGAAGTTAAAAAGGTATGTGCATATTCAAAAAAGAGAATTATTTATAAATATATTGAGAGATTTTATCTCCTCTTAAGTCATAGTTATTTTATCATTCACTTGTTTGGATTGTCTACAATAGCTTGAGATAACCATTAGAAGTGGTTAGTGAGCTTAGAGATAAGCATCGGGCATAGAGAAAAAGATTTAGTCAAAGTTTTAAGGAAAACTAAATGAAAGCTTTGGTTGCCAATTTAGTGTGCTTGATATGGCCTCAAGTAGTGGCCAACTTGTCCAAGTTGCCAAGTGGTAAGTGGTTAAGGTCTAAGGGTAGAGCTATGGCTAGGAACTAATTTGGTAACATGACATAAGAAAACCAAATAGACTCAATTGGAGTCAACTTGGTCTCCCTTGCCATGTTCAATGTGATTAACAATATCAGATTAAGCTAAGTTAACTCAACTAGAGTCTAATGCACCTTTGATTATTCAGGTCAAGGTCAATATGGGTTTACTTGAGTTAATTTGACCTAATTGGTAGTGATATATTATTATGGATCAACTTAAGTCAATTTGGTTAAGTGCACCAATATTCTTAAAGTGGTTTGATCTAAGATTTTATGGACATTAGGGATAAAGCCAATGGTGGCTTACAAATTAATGGAGTTTGTAAGGGTAATTTCATCCAATTTGCTCAATTATGTCAAATGAGTCAAATATTTTTAAATTTAAGCTCAATGTATCAAATGAATAAATTTATGCATAACTTTTATGCTACTATAACCTATAGTAATCAAGTTTAAAAGAATTAATGTATAAGTTTATATAATAAGCCTAATTACACCAAAATGAGTTATGTGAATCCATTTGAGCTAAGTTGTGTCAACCAAGGGTCAATGCCTAGTCAAGTCATGATAAGAGAAAGAGTCAAACTATAGAGAATAAATTAAGATATCTATGGGTCAAGGTATCTTATAGAAACTATGGGCCACGTATATAAACTAGGTCACATAAGACCTATGTTGAATAGGTTTAGCATAGTTCGGATCATGTGACTTTAATATTTTCAAGGCCTCGATTAAGTAATCAAATAAGTTAACAATCAATCTCTATACAATGTTAACCATGTTTAATGAGGATAGACCAAGGTGGGTCTAAGGTTAAAATGTTTGAACTATGTTGGGTTAGTTATGGCATTTAAGTATTAAAAAGGTGCTAAGATCTTAGCAAGTCATTTATTAAGACAAATGATATTAAGTGGCATAGAAAAAAATATTAATATGATGTACAAGCTTCATCTAAAATATTATATGTTAAGACATGAGAAAAGGATCATATAAAGTTATCACCTCTTATCTTAACTCATGATAAATATATATATATTTAAAGACATATGATCAAGTTAGTAAAAAGAATCGAGAGAATATGGGTACGAAATTTTCTAGAAATACTAAGCTCCCTTTGGTTAGTTAAACTTGAGGAAACCTCCAATAAAGACTTTAAATAAATAAAAAAATGTAATTATTTTGTTTTAATTTTACTTGATTTAGTAAGGAAGATGCAATAAAATAATAGTCCATATATGAGATGTTGATATATAAGATAGATGGTGGATCACCATAACCAGCAAAGATGATGGACCAATATATAGAAAGCTTATGTGATTAGAATCACTAAAATATTAAGAACTCAATAAGAAGTTTAATAATCTTAAAGAGAGAAGTGGGTAATAGAAAGAAGAAAATGATAGAAATAACCTTCGTATAGAATTAATAAATCTATCATCTTAGGTTGTCAAGCTCATGATCATTTAAAAGGTAGTTTACTTAACCAAGCTATGATATCCTTTATCAATAACCATGAAATATTTTATCAAAGTTTATCTCATAGCCTAATACTAAGGATGAAATATTTGAGGATTTCTTAGACAAAAATTATTTACAAAAAGGTTTGAAAGATGTAGTAAAAAAAGCTACAAAAGAAAAGGAGATAAGACATACCACTTCTTATCAAGCTAAGACTCCTTAGGCCTAATTAAAATCTACTTAAAGTTCTATCCCAAGAAATATGATATACTATGCAAGTTATCCATCCTTAAGTGAGAAGACTTCTAATAATGCATGCTTAATTTGTCCATGTTATAAAGGTTCACTAGTGTTTGGGGTTTTAGATAACTATCTAGCTCTATCGATACATTCTATAAGAGATAAAAGAGAACCAAAGTAAATAAAAATATTTGATTAAAGGAATTAATATTTAATTTGAAAATATTTTTACATAATTTTTAGAAAATTTATTTTTTATTAAAATTGATAAAAAATATTTTGTCCAACGTACTTAATAATAAATCATGTTTAGCCCAAAAGATCTCATTACAATAAAAAGTAAAAAAAACTCCAATTAAACTGAATAAATATAAATAATGAGTGTGTTGTGATGGAAATAAAAAAAATAGGTAATGGGCTAGTCCAACTTGAACTTTGCTTATTTATACCAACAATAAATTAAAAAGTAGCTCCGCTTTACTTAAGAAAATTGAAGAATTTAAAAAATAATGTTTGAATATCATTTTCCCTCTGCCCTTAGTTTTTTCTCCGTTTCCAAATTATATACCTTCAACCAAGAACTAAATTACCTTGCACTATATTGGTAAACTTCACTTATAATATATAGTACATCAAAATTTTGAAATGTTTTAAATAAAATGTCATGAACCTAAATGGAGCCATCCCAAGACTCTTCAAATATAATATCATAAATAATAATAACATATAATATTATAACATTTATATGTTGATGCAAATCTCTATAAAGTGGAGGTAAAAATAATATCCATATATTGGGCACCTATAAAAGAATATCTCTATCTTAATGTAGTAAAACAATTAAGATGGTTCATCACATCATAAAGCAAATATATTAATTAATTTTGAATCATAGTGCACTCAAAGACCCCTCTCTTTAAGCATCGATGATTGAACATTAAAATGATCTAACTATACCCTCCCTCTTCTGAGCAGCAAAAGGGTTATAAATTATCACAACATCTAACTATGTGTAAGAAGTAAGCGTATCCTAAGGTTGACTCCTGATCATGAGGACTTGACAAACTAAGTCATTTATAAGTGTATGAATATCCTAAAGTTTATCACTTTATTATCAATTGAAGTGGTTTAGGCTAACTAAACTCATTAAATAGTCATATAAGATATTATTATGAATAAAAAAATTTTATTATCCGATAAATTTTTGTATCTTATAATATTAATAAATTAATTTGAATTAATCTTTTTAGAATAAGAAATTTTTTGACCTAAAGTATTGATAAGATTTTGTATACTTGAACATGCATCAATACCATGTAAATAGTTAAAACCATCAACTTTAAGGTATGAGACTCAAATGTTGAAGTTAGCTATGAATACTTGAAGAAGGAAATATTAAAGGTGTATAAAGAATATCCAAAATCTCAAAGTTTAAGGTAAGAATATGACTAAAATCCATCTATTCATGAAAGAAAAGAATGAAACTAGATATAAGTGTATACTTGAAGCTAGAGATATTCAATCATGGGGTGTGGCTAAACTATAAAATAACTTCATCAAAATGGTATGATTCAATTAGGTAAAAACTTGAAATGTTATATTGGCCAAACATAAATTAAACTTGGTCTAAAAGAATACCAAGTTTATGAAAGAGATATTATGGTAATCATAATAATGTAATTATATTATGAGTAGATTAAGCCATTTGAGCATGAATAATCTATTAGAACTTTTCAATCAAGCAAGCATGAAAGAGAGGTTATGACAAATATTGCCCAAGAGTAATAGGGAATATAAATAAGTATACTCAATCAAAAGACTTGACTAAAATTGGACACTGGGTAAACAATGTTATACTAAGTTATTGAATTAGCGTAAGAAAATGGAATAGTATGCATGATTATAGTAATATGAAATATAAACATAGTTTAAAAGATTATCAAATCAAAACTCTAAGATACTTGGTAGACTGATCTTAGAATGTGTGTTCCCACTAGATTGTCTCACTTAGGCTATGAGTTTATGAGCATAAATATGAGTGTGAATAAGATTAATTGATATAATTGATGTCATATAAAGAAAAAGGTTGAAATAAAATTAGAAACTTATCTGATAGTGCAATGAATTGAATGTTTCTAGTATAATACATGAATGTAATAATAAAAATACAATCATATTAGTGTAGTGTTTTAATAAGATTTTTTAATAATAATAAATTTTATCTCAAATAAAAGAAATAATGACTTAAAATTTAGAGTGATTAAATATTTTAATAAAATTAAATAATAATATTTAAAAAATGGGATTATTGTGTTTTAAAATTTAAGATAATTCTAAATTATATGGTTATTTATTTCTTATTTTAAGAAATTTTTATCTTATTTGAAAATTTTTAAAGAGTTTAATGACATTTAATATATTTCTAAATATTATAATTAGATGAATTACTAATTTTCTTATTAAAATAAAAAAACACATTCAATTATTCATAATAAAATTATGCAAATATCATACTACACATCGAGAGAACACTTTATGACTATAATGACAATTTTATAAATATAAGTATTTTTGACTTAAGAAATATAAATAATAAATAAATTGCATAACTAAATTCCAAGAAATTTCATAGAAGTTTCTCTGTTCGTTAGGAACTTATCATAATTTATTAAAAATTTTTATAATTATTAGATATCTTTTAAGAAATTAAAAATAGTAAAAGTAGTTTGTTTTAATTAAAAAATCTTTTAAATTTCTTATAAATTTTAAATTTTATTTTTATTATTATAAATTTTGAACTTAGATTAATTACTTACAATATCATAACTTTCACATAACTATTCAAATGAACCTAAAATTTCTTATGGGAGGTATAGCATGCTATTTAATAATTCTCACAAGATTTGAGAATTTTTAATATTATTTAAAGTATAAATAATTAAAATAAAGAACATTAATTTTTAAAAATTTTAAATATAAATATTTTGAGTACTAATACATTTCCTAAATTTCTTATTATAAATTACACAAAAGCTCAATACTTCATTAAATTTAAATTAATGATTAGTCCATAATAAATAATTATTATAAATAAATAAAAAAATCTTATTAGTTAGACAAAATCACAGTCCAGCATGATCTAGATGTTTGAAATCTCTTTAAGTAGATTGAAAGGTCATAATGGGCACTATCAAGAAAAATGCATTAAGCATAGGTTAGCATGACACAATCTTAGCCCATTTAGTTTTGTATCATTAGTGGCCATCTTCGAGAGCTTAAGGAAATTAAAAGCATGGCTAACCAATGCTTAGAATAACCTAGACACACATTGACCAAGCCATGGTAAAGGAGTTTTATGGTTTTAGAGAGTCACTTATAGGTAATTTTGGCTATTGAAATTGGTCCAAGAGTGCCTTATCAAGTTGAGTATCTTCCCAGTGTTACTAGTCTTATCTCCTTATTGATGAATATGATTGCTTAAGCTTGAGTTCACTTGGATGAATATAGTGGTCAAGATCATTGGGAAAGTATAAGAATATAGAGACTAGAGAATTAAGATTCTATTATTTCCAAGAAGGAAAGTTAGCTCTGTCATTCCAATGAGAATAGTTGGGATCTTAACTAATCATATGGTATGACAACTACCATGGCTTAATTATGGTTGGAAACCTCTCCCAACTAGTTGGAGAATTTGGAGTAGCTATAAGCAATTAAGGATTAAAGTATAGATATACAGATAAAGGAATGGCTTGATCTTATCAATCCTTCCATAAGTATCATAAATTCTCTTCAATTTGGTCATATTCATACAAGTTTATTTGTATGTTATCCTATTAGGTGAGGGAAGCATACCTTAAATTTCTAGATAATTGTTGAAATTATGAATTTTAAAATTTTTGCTAATTTGAGTTGATCAAATATTTGTTTTATTTTATTTGACTCAATGGGTTAACTTAACCCATCCATTGAACTAAAAATATGTTTCCAAGACTTATGGATTTAGTCACGTTTAAGAGCTTAAATTAATTCACCCATTTTATAATTTTAAATGTCTTATAAACATGAATATTCTCATTTATGTCCAAAAAAATATAATGTTTGTTAAATTGATCAAATTGACTATCATAAAGGTGCCAAATCCATGTGACAAAGAATTTTTCAATCACATCCTTGAATATGTTCACTCTTAATAATTTAATTGAATATTTTGATTAGCTTGGTTCAATCAACCATAAAATAATGGTGTTGGCCTTAATGGGTACAATGACATTATTGGTGTAGTTAGACTTGGACCATGAGATAGCTTTCCTAGATAAGGATTCTATCATGTTGGACATAATAAGAAGTTTTATGTCCAATTTGTCTAATCAATATGATAGTTACATCCAATTTGGTTGAATTTCAAATTTTGGTTGACTTTTATTCAATTAACCCAACTGATAAATCAAGTATTCATATTAGAACTACTTTAACAAATAGGCACATTTTTTATCAATCTTAGATGGATAACACATTATTTATGTAATTTGACTTCAACTTGAGCTTAAGGTTAACATGGTGCCAACCTGATTTGACCTCACTAATCTTTGGTCATCCAAACACACATCAAGGGATTTTACTGGCCATTTGAATTATGAATATTCTAAGATATCCTAGGGCTGAGAGTCTAGGGTGGTTGTTCAACTTAGCTAAGTAGGATTAGTTAGTTGGTTGGGGACTCAATAGGGTAAGGACAAGTGAGTTTCTCTAACTTAGCTAAAGTCAAATTCTAATATCAAATTTAGAGATAGTCAAGTCAATCCTCAGAGTCTCATGAAAATTATATAAATAATTGAGTCAATAAGATATATTGATTACTTGATTTTAGTGTTTACATCCACTAATGAGTGGTTGGACCAAAGTAGTGAAAATGGTTTATCTTAAGGCTAATTTGACTCAAAAATTATGATAAAAGAAAGATTTACAAATAACTCTATTCTAAAAGGTAGCTATGTCCCACCTAATGGATTAGGTTAAGTTGAGATTTTTGTACTTAAGGAGGATGAGACCAAATCCTTAATGAGATATTTTGATGTTAACAAAGGACTCCCAATTTTATGACATAATGATAATATGTGCAATAAATATTGAAATGATTTTCTAATTTTAGAACTATAAGTTTTGATTATTAGACTTGATCAGCAAGTCCATATCTCTAAATCCTTCATATTTTAAAATCTACTAGTAACTAGTATACAACTACTAACCACTTTTGGAATGTGGTTGACAACCATCTCCTTAGACTTATGATCCATCTAAGAACTTAGGTTTTCGTAAGGCTAAGACACTTCTAGTGGTTAGGAGAACACTAACCTTAAGCTTAGAAGACTCATAGGGTTCAACCCTAAGGTTAAACCTTGGCTTATGTTAGGCAGAACCCATATATCCTAAATCTAATTAATTATCTGAAGCCAAAACCAATTGATTTCAAACCTACCTTGACCCACTAAAGTTTAATTTGGCCATATGGTTAAGTTAAAAATTTAACTCATTTGGCTTAAGATGGATAAATCCAAAATTAACTCAATCTATTTGAAATTGAACTCTTCCAAACCTCATGTATAACTCAATTGAATATTATTGTACCTTTAACCCAATTGGATCAAACCAAGACAAATTGGCCCTTAACCCAAGTTGACCCATTTCAACCTTATAGGGCCAAAATTCAATTCAACTTATTTTAAGCCAAATGGAATCAATCTAAGCCTCATAATTATTCCCAATTCCTCAAATAAATAATTCAACCCATTCCAACTAACATAATTCCATCAATTGGTCCAATTAACCCAACTTGACCCATTGGCCTAAAAGGTTCAAATGAGTCAAGATTCAATCCAACCCAAATTGATTACAATCAAAGCTACCAATTAACTCCAAATTCATCATGAAAATGTTCCAACATTCAATTGACCCCAATTGAACCTAATCAAGATAATTGACTCACTTGACCCAATTTGGTTTAAAAGATCAATTTAAGTCAAATCTTTATTCAATCAAATTAGATCAAATCAATTGATTCAATCACTTCTAAAATGATTATTGATCATGACCAATCACTCAATTGCAATTAATTGAACCTAATTAAGCCAATTTAGTCATTTGACCCAAGTTGACCCAATTGATCTAAAGGGCCAAATTGGACTAAAACACATTCCCAACCAAATTGGATTGAACTAATGCCTCCAATCAATCTTAAATTGATTATTAAGAATTCCTCAATCACAAATTAAAGCTAATTTAAATAACCCAATTGACCTATTTAGTCCAATTTGGACTAAAAGGTTAAATTGAACTAAAATCAAATCTAAACCAAAGCAATCTATACTAAATCCTCCAATCAATGTCAAATGATCAAAGAACATAACTCAACCCCTCATCCAAACCAATTTGACCACATTGGTCAACCTAACATTTAACTCATATGGCACATATGAGTCAAATTCAATTTTAAATCAAATCAAATCAAATTAATTGAACCAATAAGTTCCAAATGATCATTTGAACTTAATCTAGTACCTCTTTTGACCTAATTTGGCCAATTTGTCAACCTAAATCATTTGAACCCAATTTGACCTATATGGGTCAAATTTAGCCAAACCAAACCAACCTTGGTTTGACTCATCCTTAGGTCCCCATTGACTTTCCTAAGTGGACCCAACCCAAGGTGAACTTGCTTCAGTACAAACCAAGTGAACCAACGGTTTCAAATAGAATAAAAACCCAAAATAAAAAAGGACCAAACCCTCCATTTTCCTTGGGCAACCACCTTAGGTTGCCTTGAGCTCCCCCATGCTAACTAGACTTGACTAAAAGCTATTGGGCTCAGCCATTAACTAAAGTGAAGTCCCTCTCATCATGGTTGACCATTAGTTTAGCCCATGGACTTGTTATTACCACTGGTCACCAAACTCCACCATCCCCTAGGGGATGTCTACTTCACTAGTCCCATGCTATTTTTGGGCACCCTTGCTAGTTAGCTTCCATTTTCTTAGTCACTCATTCTAAGAATCCTAGTGTTTAGAATGGTCCTGATTCCCTAAATGAATTCATTCAATGGTTTTCACTAAATCAGCTTGGCCCTCTAGCTAAGTGTAGGCACTTCTTGCTTTTCACCTCTAGCTAAGTGTGAGGTGTGCCTTGTAAGTTCCACCAATCCTATTGGGAGTTCCTTTATTGAGCTCACTTTTGGAATGAGGTTCACCATCTTATTAGATCTAGGATCCATCTAGGCACAAAGGTATTCCTATGGATAAGAAACTTCTAGTGGTTAAAAGAACACTAACCTTGAACTTAGAAGACTCATAGGCTTCAACCTTAAGGTTAGACCTTGGCTTAAGATAAATAGGTTATCCAAAATCTAATTAAACCCTATGCCAAATCAGTTTCCCAAAACTAAGACCAATTGATTTCAAACCTAGCTTGACCAAATTATGGTTAAATTTGTCCAAACTTGATCTAATTTAACTCATTTGGGCTTAAGAGGGTTAAATCCAAAATTAACCCAATACATTTGAAATTGAACTCATCCAAACTCATGTCAGCCTCAATTGAATTTCATTGAACCATGATTGCAACCTAATTAGATCAAACCAAGCCAAATTGGCCCTTAACTCAAGTTGACCCATTTAAACCCTTAAAATTCATTTCAACTTTGTTTAAGACAAATGAAACCAATCTAAGTCTCATGAATATTCCTAACAAACAATTGAATATTCCAATCCATTCCAACCAACCAAATTCTATTAATTTGTCCAATTTACCCAACTTGACAAATTTGGCCTAAAAGGACTTAATGAGTCAAGCTTCAATCCAACCCATTAATTGCAATCAAAGTTACCAATCAACTCCAAATTTATCATTGAACATGTTTCAACATTGAATTAATCCCAATTTAACCTAATAAGGCTAATTGACTTAACCTTATTTGGCCTAAAAGAACAAATTAAGCCAAATCTTGATTCAATCCAATTGGATCAAATCAATTCATTCAATCACTTTCAAAAGGATTATTGATGGGACCAATCACTCAATTACAATCATATGAACCTAATAGAAAAATTTAGCCAATTGACCCAAGTTGACCAAATTTGACCTACATAAATTGGTCTAAAACTCATTAGTAAATAAAACTAGATTGAACCAATGCCTCCAATCAATGTCAAATTGATTATTGAACATTCCTCAATCACTAATTTAAATCCAATTAAATCAACTCAAGCCAATTGAGCTATTTAGCCAAATTTGGCCTAAAAGGTCAAATTGAAGTAAAACCAATTCTAAATTAAATCAAAGCCTCCAATCAATGTCAAATGATCAATCAAACATAACTCAACTCCTCACTTATTTTGGCCAATTTGACCAAGTTGATTAACTTAACCCATTTGACCCATATGACCCGTATGAGAAAATTAAATTCAATTCAAATTTAATCAAATTGATTGCACCAATAAGTTCCAAATGATCATTTGAACTTATTTCAAAAGCCCTTTGACCCATTTCATCAATTGATCAACCTAAACCATTTGCACCTAAATTGACTTATCTAGTTTAAATTGAGCAAACCTAACCAAACTTAGTGACACATCCATAGGCCCCCATTGATCCAACCCTATGTGAACCTGATTTAGCCTAAACTAAGTTAATCAATGGTTTCAAATAAGACAAAAAGCTAAAATAGGAAGGTCTAAACCCTTCTTTTGCTTTAGGTAACCACCATTGCATGCCTTGAGCTCCCCCATACTAATTGGACCTAACTTAATGCTATTGGGCTCAGCCATTGACCAAGGTAAAGTCCATCTCATCTTGGTTGGTTCTTGGTTCAACCAAAGGGACTTTCCCCATCACCACTAGCCATCAAATTCCACCAACCACTAGAGGATGCCCACCTCACCAATCTCATGCCATTTCTTGCCACCCCTGCTAGCCAACTTGCTGCTATGGTATGAACCAACCATTTTGGTTGGTTCATGGGGAGGAAGTTACTCTTCCTCCCCATTCAAACTTACACACACACTTGTCACAGAGAGCCCCTCAGTCCCCTATATTTATGGAGCCTCTCGAGCACCTCATCACCAATGAGATAGCCTGAGCCTCCCTCACACCCCTCTTCACTAAATCAACACCAAAGTCAAATTAACTCTTTATACACCTTCCCCTCACTCAATTACTTGATTCGACCACCAGAAGGCACTCCTAAACCAACTCTAGAGAGCTTGGTCTAGAGGACTATCTGCAAGGAGGCAGATCATGATCTTATCAGCAAGGCTTCAACTCTTTAAGATGAAAGCTTCTTAAGTCAACGAATTGCTGATCTTTAGCTCCAATGAGGAAAATTCTAACAAACTATAGAAAAATAATTAGGTGGTGGTCTTCCTCAATGTTAATGTACATTTGGTGTTGATCAACATAAGATCCCCTTAGATTCATTGTTAAATTAATTTACACTTGATTATATCATTAAATGAGCTTTGGCATGCTCGAGATTGAGTGGCAAATGATCAAAGGTGTTTATCTCAATGTTGGTTGACAATGGATCATCTATCATTCATTTTTCATGATGCCTTAGATGAAAATGTATTCATCGCCATTGAGTCAATAGCCATGCAAGACATTTTAAATAATCAATCTCACGGCACCATGTGAAAAGCACTGCGACATCAAGGCCAATGAAGCACCGACTTTGTAAATTGATTAATTAGGATTAAAATTGTTTAAATTAGGTAAAACTTCCAACAATCATAACTAATTATAGAAAGATCTTTATAATATAAATAAACCCATTTTTGAAAGCTTAAACAAAGAAGAATTTAGAAAAATAAAATCTTTAACTTTTGTTAAATGAAAGTGACTAATTAGGTTTTAATGTATTTTTTAATTTGTGTAATTAAGCTTTAATTAATTGGCTAGTTAACTTAGAAATAGTGTGATTATTCAATTGGATGATCTATGCCATACTTATTTCAAGTTAATTTACTAAGTGATTTAAAATCCAAATTTTCAAATCCAAATTATGCATTTTGGGCATTTAATATTTATATAAAATAAGAAAAGTATAAAATTAATCATGTTGAAAATGGAAAGGTTGATCAGAGAAACTATTTAGGACTCTTAGGCCTAATTATTTCTCAAAATCATTTTAAAGGGGCTTTTATTTAATTAATTAAATTAGTAATTGATGTAGAGCTTAAAAAATTGTAATAATTAGTGTAGATTTCCAAAAAATTTAACCAAGCCCTCTGTGTGCTAAGCTAACAAAGAGTTTTTCCATGAAATCAAAATCCTCAATTGGTTTGGGATATTTTGAGTGTAATGGGTGATTTTGGGTTTGTTTTCTATTTATTTAATTAACATTTAATTATAGACCTAATTGTATTAGAATTTTATGATATGTTTATATCAAGTTTATCATTTGCATTAATTTTATCATTTTTTAAGCTTATACTTAGGGCTTAATTAAATTTATAGGCTCCTTTGGGATTATTTAATAAAGTGATTAATTAATCTTAATTAATTCATAAAAATCACTTAAAACACTTTTAAATCATTTAATAAATAGAGATGGGTGGTCAAGGGATTACTTTAATAATTTTCTCTCCTCTTTTTGGTCAAATGATTTAGATTCTAAATATTGATCCTTAATGAACTTGATTAGGCTTAAGAGTGTTTATCTTAATTTGAGTGTCCTTAGGAATTAATAAATTCAAATAGGATATTTGATAATGTTTAATTACTTTACTTTAATTATTTATAAATTTATATTATATATGTTTCATGCATTCATGTTTCAAAAATAAAACAAAAAGTTTTATTTAATTGCCTTTTGAATTAAATAGTGTGACTATTATCACCAATAAATTTTAACTTATTTTCTTAATTAATTAGAAACATCTATTAATCTAAATATAAATTACTATGAATTATTAAACTTCAAATCTAGATCCTATGTATGAGCTTGAATTTGAAGGTATATAGTATGGAAACCCGGTTATAGGGCTACTGGCCCAAACGGGGTCTTGATACCTCATACTTCTAGTATAACAATGTCACATACTTGAAAAAATAGTCAACCACATATTAAGAATAAACTATTTTTACCCATATATTTAAAACATTCTAAAAGTTTTCATAATTTCATCATTATGTCTATGTATGTATGTATGTATACAATTATAGTCTAGACATCCCATGAGTGGAGACTTTAAGTAGTTCCTAATTGGGTCTTTGATTACCTCACTTCTTGTGTATGTGCATAGTATAGATGTTAGAGAAATATTAGACTAATGATGCTTTCTATAAGGGATTATGCTTAGGAGATCGATGTAATAAAAAAAATATAAATTCTTTTTGCATGTAGATGTTGCTTAAGTCCCTAAGCATAATCCATTAGGAAAAGTGAGCTTGGAGAATTAAGCAGGTGCAAAACCTAAATGTTATTCAACTATAGCACCTAAGAGGGGTTTTAATTGGGTTTTTTAATGAATAATTTCAGAAAACATAAGTTTAAACTTTTATAGAAAGTTAAATCTTTAATGATAATGATGTAGAGAAATAAAACAACAATCAATAGTAGTAGAAAAGTAATGTGCGAGAATGCATAGATTTTTACGTGGTTCGGCTAAACCCCAAAAATAGGTCTACATCCACGCCTAGCCACCCAGGCTAGGAATTCACTAAATCAAAGTTGAGATTATGAAAATTCTTTTGTACTCTCTTTCATAGGCAAGTACAACCCAACAACATACTTACATGAACGGGCAAGTACAACCCAATAAAAATAAGAAAGAGGAATATGAATGTATCTAAATTTCAATTTAAAAATATTTTGCTCTCAAGTCTATCTAAACAATATTAAGATAAATAGTAAAGAGAGATCAATGTGAATAAATTTCTTATTAAATTATAGTTAAAATAATGATATGAACTTTATATGAAACACTTGAATTAAACAAGTCTTGAAAAAATATTTTACTTTAAAAGAAGTAAATAGTTGAAATGAAAAGAACTTAAAAGACTATCAAATCAAATCAAATAGATGATAAAAATATTTGCATGAATATGTAATCCAAAAAGAGTTTTACAATAATTGCTTTCAAATAAACAATCTAATGTCTATTCCTTATTTGTGAAATGAATTTAGAAACTTTTCTCAAAACTTTGATGTATGAAAATAAAGTTCAAGAAATCAAAATTTATGAAAGCTTTATGAATATAAAATCAATCCAATCAAATCAAATAGTATTTCAAATATTTTGAAGGAAGAATGAAATGAGATCAAAAGAATATTTTGATAATAAAGTACATAAGACTTTTCATTCAAATCAAACCAATGAACATAAATATTTAATAGAATAAATGAAAGCACGTTTTCTTACTTAAGCCTTTTATATGTTTTCAAAGATATCTATGACATGGAAATTTCTTGAAAGAAGAATTAAAAGATTTTAGAAAATATTTGCCAATGTTAAAGAAAATCCTTTTTAATTAACATAACATGAATGACAAATATTTTGAATATAAGATTTATGAAAGATAACAAATGTGAGAAGGCTTAAAGATATTATTTCAAATCAATCAAACAAAAAAAATCACTTGAAGATGACAAAAAAGAGATTATAGAAAAACCATAACCATAAAGCACATAAATCTTTTAATCCAAATCAATTAATAAAACCAATTAATCAAAAGATTGAAATAAAATAAATAAACTTACAAAAGCCTTTGTATGTTAGCAATGAAATTAATTGACTTGATGTGAACTCTCTAAGGAATAAAATACACTTGAAAATTTTAAGGAAGATCTCCACTTGAACGTAGTTGAGAGAGTCAATAAGAAAGATGAGCTTAGCACTTTAACTCCAAGAAATTGACTAGCATAGGTTCAGCTAAGGTGGAGATAATCAAGAGAAATTAAGTCATGAACCACACTCTTTAATTAGAGTTTTTTCTCAGGAGAATTTGGGCCAAACCTAAGGAGAAGAAGAGGGAAATAATGAAAGGGAAAAATCAATAAGGAAAGTATTTGATTTGAAACAAATGAGCACATGCAAACTAAATTCAAATAAGGGTATTTGAAGTTGAACCAAGAGAAAGATAGATAGAGAGAGAGAGAGAGAGAGAGAGAGAGAGGAGTGAAGAAAATCAATCAACCCAATTAAATGATACAAAGAAAATAAACCAATGATTTTCGGACATGCATGAATAAAGAGAAAGAATATTTATTTGGTAACAACTTGAATTTTAAATTCAAGAACACATGGTAACCATTTAAATTAATCTCCAAATAAACACATAAGAGGTCAGCCAAGGCAAGAGAGACATAGATTTATGCATTTAATATTATTGATTCAAATCCATTTAACAAAAAATTCAAGGAGGGAATGAAATTGAATAACTTCAATATTGAATTAATTTGAACCTATTTATTATATGGAATGACCAATAGAATTTCCAAGGATATATTCAATCAAGAGAAATCAATTTAATGCATATTTATTAAGATAAATTTAGGTAAGGTAAATAAATGAAATGAATAAAATAATTAATAATAATATGATGAATTTCGGCCAATGCATTCCAAACATGGATCTAATCTTCAATAAGTTCAATAAATAATATGTAAATGATGATAAAATAATTTAAGAAACTTTTTCATTAATTGAATAAATTTATTAATAGAAAACTAACATAGGGGGCCGACCAAAAGGCTTTCCTAAAATGGATTTAATTTAAAAGGGAAAGATTATTAAATCAAGCCTCATTTGAATTCAATTTTGAGTTAACTTAAAATAATTCAATTAAACTTTAATTACATAAAATAAATCATGCTAGGGTAGGCCAAATCATTCCATAAATAGTTAAAATTAATTTTTCATTGATATGGCAATGAATCTTCAAATTAAATTCAAAATAATTTAAATTCCAAAGTCAAATGAATGAGTTTTTAAATTTTAAATAATGAGGGAATTATTATGGAAATAATTTGAATAATTCTCACATAATTTATTAATAAATAATCACTAAAAATTTGGCCAAAATAATCTTAGTTTGATAATTATGGTATGAGAGAGAAAATAAAAGGAGATGAGAGACAAAAGGGTAATTAGACTAAGTCTAGAATAATTTTATTCTCATGCTTGAAATAAATAAATAAATAATGTTATTAAGCATAGAAATAATTTAGTAAAGTATAAATTTAATTTATCTTGCTTTATATCACATTAAATAATATTTAAACTCATGCATTTAGTTTATGTTATCTAAAATGGATAAATTAATGAATAATGCAATTTTTATATATGGAAAGGTATGCAAGAATTTAAATAAATTATTTTGAAATGATTAAAATTAATTTTATTTTATTGAGCCCTTATTTATCTTATATTGAAAATCCTATAAAAATTTTCAAATTACCCAAGTCCAAGCTTATATGACTTTCTTGATCTAACTAAGCAAGCTAAGTGTGGTGAATTTCCTAAAACACTTGAAATTAAACAATTAATAACTTCAAGAATATATGTTTATCATCAATATGAATCTAAATTAAGAATAACATTCATAATGATTAATGTTGATAATTTATCATATAAATAAATAATTAGTTATTATTACACAAGGCTTATTATCATCAAATCAAATGATGAGATACAAAATGTGTATAGTCAACACCAAATGTATGAAATATAACTGCTTGGCTCGAATGTGTATTAAACAAATCATTATTTTGCTAGTGTAGTTAGATTTTTATTTTATAAAATTGTAATTCTTGCAATAGGCTTATAATTAGAGCTATGTGTTTTAAGATGAGCAGTGGCAAAAGGTTTAGACTTAGGAGGTCATGATGTCTTGAGTATCAAATAAGTCAAGTGAAGATGAAGATGAAGGTTGAGGGCCCCTATAGCTATATTTTCATTTCTAAATTAATTGTAATTTAGGTATATAAGGTAAAGCTCGACTACTGATTTCTTTTTTTTTAGGATGTATGAAGACACTCAGCAACATCACCCTTTTATTCTTTCAATCAAATGGTGTTTGTTTGATTTTTTTTACTTTTATTGTGATATAAAAATAATATACTTTTCATAGGTTTCTTAAAGTTTAATTGTTTATTGTATGGCCCAGATATAGTAGGCTATTTAGAAAACTTAATTTTTTACTTCTATTAAATATCTTCAATTAAATTTAACAACTAATAACCTCACTTTAAAGCCTAAGATTTTATTTACGAAAAATAAAATATTTAGTAACCTCTTCACTATATGGGTGTATATTAACATCATGCATACATTTTTTTTTTAATAGCCTAACTATCATACATTTAAATAAGACTGGCTCATACGGTTTTGAATCATTGGAGGTGTTATAATAATCTATTATGATTAACTTACATTCTAATTGCTCATTGGACAACTACATGTAGATGAAGGAAGTTGGTAGTCAAGGCTCCAATAGTGCAAAATGTTCTAGTGCGCAGTCAAAGTATTCAGAGCATGATATATGGAAAGTGACTATTGGAGGAAAGATAAAGGGATAGATTTATGGCCTAGGCTTATAGGGATTAGCATTTGATGCATGCCATTCATTCTCTATAATGAGCAATCAGTAAATCAATGAGATTGCGTAAAGGCATATTGCAATGGTCAAGGAGATGGAAGCAAGGTTGATTACACAAAAGGAGGCCTGGATGGTTGTAATGGAGGCTAGAATGGAGAAGATGCTTAGAGGCAGCTGTAAGGAGAAAGTGCTAGTGGGGGAGACGGAGGAGGAGGGAGGAGGAGGAGTAGGATGATGAGGAAGAGACTGATAAGGAGTTGGTCTCATTTTACTTTATTTACATGTGTAAACAATTTATTTTGATATTGATATTTAGAATGCCTCGTTTAATTGTTTTGAAATTATTAGTTCATTTTAATGTTTTTTAAAATACTAGAATAAAATGAGAGAAATGCTTGAGATTAGCTATTTATTAGTCTTATGTGGATGTTGAGTGTATGTTATTATCAATTAGAACATGATAAAGCTATTTTATGATTGTTCTCCAAGTGTAAAAATATTAGAGCTTATGTGAGCACTGAATTTTTTTCATTTTCCTACAGTTAACTTCTGATGGATTTTTTGTTGGTAAGTTTGATACAAGGCATTAACAAAAAAATTGTCAAAAATTTTAAACAAAGCCTTTTCCAATGGCATTTCTAGTAGACTAGCTTTGTCATAAATTTTTGGCGAACTAGTCTACCAAAAATGCCACCGGAACCTTATTGAAAATTTTTGGTGGTTCACTTTGCCGGTAAAATTTCTAGATGATCTTTCCACTGATTCTTCTTGATTAACTATTCAGCTAAAAATCCACTAGAAAGCCACTAGAAACTCATTTCCATTAGATTTTTTTGCTTGCTCAAAATCATTTCCAACTAGGGTTTTACTATTTGGTTAAATTCCTTCAGAAAATTAAATTACTAATATATTTTTGTCAATTATCGATGGATTATTCTACAAAAAAATGTAATTTTTCTATAGTTCTACTACCACACTTGGCGATTGTAAGTCCAAAAGAGTTAGGATCGTTCATCTTTGTAGTGGAAGTTAACTAATATGTCCCATTTTCCCCCAAGTAGATTTAGGTTGAGCTCTCAGCTTGTGCTAGGGCACTCTAGATATAGATTTATGGGTTGCTTATTTCTCTTTCGCTACAAGCATAAGTTCTCACATCTTAGGCATTTCTATAATTTTGTGTTGTTGGAATTTATGTCTAACATTCTAATTAAATATCAACTCAAATAAATATAATTTTCACCTTCAAAAATATGAAGGCTCGCTATAAAATAGATTACATAACTCATTAGGCTTCTTAGTATCATGAGCACTTCCTATTCAATCTCCTTTGGAATCTGCTAAGAACTCTCTCCATTTGAACTTTCCTCATTGATTTTATAATAATCATTAATCTTTTGATTTCAAAACTTTAAAATCTTTGAAGATATTAGTTTTCTACTTTAATCGATAGTATATTATTAAGGGTCCATTTCCTAAGATGTAATTAACTATGGGGGTTTTCTCTATAGGGAATTAAAGAACCTGACATAAAATAAACCCTAATTTGCTTCATCCATGTGAAGTAGGGGAAATATCTATGGTACGCGTAGACCCATCTGTCTTAGAAGTCCTTATTAAATGATTGAGTCTATTATTGGGTGATGTTTCTACCTTTTAAAGGAGTACTCTATTTCTTAATGATGTACTTGATCATTTCATTAAGTCTCAAAGATCTATTTGGTATTTATATGAATCAAAATACAAACACCACAATAGCTCAATTAAATGATTGTGTAATATAGGACAAAATGTCCTTATGTCTGTTAGCTCAGTTTTTAGTGCTACAATTCTTAATATATAGGGGCACAAGGTTTCATTTTATATGTTGGGCGATCCTTATATGAATCTTGATCATGAATCCTATAAGCATAATCTATAGGCCTATTAAAATAGAAAATCATTTTGTCTTCATGTTGAACCATAAAATTGAATATTCCACCTTATTTATACTTATTGACAACAAATGAGGTAGAAAGAAGTACCACAAGCATATAGATTTATCCTCAAAAAGGAAAAGGTTTGACCTAAATATTCTAATTTGACCTAAATATGCTAAATAGGATATTTAACTTTAAGAACTTTCATGACTATAGTCAATCATATCTAAATAATCTTTAGAAAAGGCCTTCCTAATATCCAAAGTCTATATCAAACTAGAGTGGTTAACTTACTAGTAGTTGACACACTAGTCCAAAAGGTTTTATTTTAGCCTAGGTTACCACTTCTACTTTTTCAATGAATGTATTAACAACATTCACATTGACCTTTTTTATCTCATATATTTAGCAAAGTTGAGGACAAATTTTCAATCTAATATGTAGCTTTAATTATATAAACTAATTAACAATACTATATTTAATACTTAAAATTGATTATCAACTCGCTATTTTGATCACCAATATAGATATACAATTGCACTAGTGTTAAGACATTATGTGGTAGAGTGAAAATTATTGTATCCAAGTAGTTTAAACATTCTTACAAAGTAATCTAGCAAAGTGATATCTGAAGAAGATGGTGGCTTCAAGATTTTGGGTTTTCATTTGATCAAGTAGACCAATTTAAGACATGATGTAAACTCAAAATAAAAGTCTTATTATATAAAACTAACTGGTATTTCTAATGACTTTGTGTGGTTATATTTATGAGTTATTTTGGATAATAATATTCATAATACTATATATGTACATAGATCATAGTGATACAAGGGTGTATTATAACAATATGGATGTTGGGTTCACATGATCATAATATAATGGTTTTCATTAGTGAATCACATCATAAAGAAAAGTCAATTGTGACCTTGTAGGTTAGGTTATACATCATCAAAACTTTTATCACAACCTTTTCTTAGGCTTTAATTACTTAAACCCAATCCTAATATTCAACATTAAAATAAAGTTTCAAACCTTTAATGATGTTATAATAGCCCTATCTAAGTTAAACATGTTTGATGACCTAGATTTAGTCTTAAAATCTAACTAAAATTAATGTTATAGACTTTCAAGGATGTTCAGTAACCCTAGCAAATTTAAATGTGTTTAAATAAATGTTGATAATCTAGACTTAGTTATGAGCCCCAATAATGAAATAAATTTGAATACTGTAGGAGGACATTATAGCACATTCATTTGATTTATTGAATTAATTCTCAATTTTTTTGTAAAGTCAAGAATAATGGGTTAGGTGATGAACTATGAAAAATAATGATATTAGGAGGAATCCTAACTCTAATATAAGTAAGATTTTCTTATTAACCTTATTAGAAGAAAATTTAAAAATAATTTATTTTTATCTATTCATGTATTCAAAACTATATATAAAATGAATAAAAATGGATTATTTTAGGGTTCTTGGGTAAGCATACACCATTACATTTTTTTTCATGAGAAACATGATGAGATAAATTTTGTTAAATAAAAATATCTAATGATATTTTCTAGAAAGAAAAAGCTAAACATCATAAAGAATTTTACAACCACCATTGTTTGAAAATGGATGAGCTTTGATTGAACCAAATTCGTCCTTGAGATTAAACTTGGTTTGCATTACTTATTAAAAATTATTGGATAGATGATGTTAATATTTTCCAATGAATTTGTTTGTACTACTTACATGCAACTCCTATCTTATAGAAATTTAGATTTGTGTGAGTTACATAGTTTTATTTCATGTATAAGCTAGTTAGATGTAGATAAGATTGTAAAGATGTGTTAATGTACTAAATTGTTAAATTCTTTCAAATATATGAAGACCTTAACTAATTATGAGAACTAAACCTAAAAAATATACCAAGCACATAAATCATGAAGTGTCAATATCTTATTAACTATTGTTACTTTTATTAAGTCCCCACCCTTAGTCAATATCTTAGGTTTGACTTTTGACCCAATTTAATTGATTGATCATCCCATGATGATTGTTGATCATGATGAGAGGCATAGGTGAGTTTGATTCAATCCAATTTGGTTAGGAATAGAATTTGGCTCATAAGGGTGCTTTAGGTCACTTTGGGTCAAGTGAGCCTATGTGGGTCAAATGGCTTGGTCAAAGCTTGATTTGAGTTTAATTTAACTTGTATATGTACTTATGATTGAAATATAAATCTATTTTCAAGTATTTTGAAGTCAAATGGGTTTGATTCATTTGACAATTTCATATTCAAAGGAAGAACATGAATGGATTTAGGGTTTGATTTTTGAATTGGATTTTGGAAAAGTGATTGAAGTTTGTATTTATATTTAGGTTCATGATTTTTGGGTTAATTGAATCATGAAGAAAAATCAAGAGTTTGGCTTGATTTGAAATTGATTTGGCTAAGTTAAAGGTTTTGACTTGAAAGGCTTAGGTTGGATTTTGAATGGGTTTGAGTTTGATTTTTGGAAGTGGTTTTGATTGTTTAAATTTATATTTCATCTATATATATGATTATAAATGAGAATATAAATGGATTATGAGAAAATTTGATGAATTTGAAGTGATTTGGTCATGATCTAGGCTAAGTCTTTGAAGGAGGATTTAAAGGACTTAGGAAAATTTTGTAGTTTGAAGCTTGAATTTTTGAATTTAAATTTGATTGATTTATATTTATATTTCATTTATATATGTGAATAAAAATGATAATATAAAAGATTTATGAGAAAATCCCATGAATTTGAATTGGTTTGATCATGATTTAGGCTAACTCCTTAAGAGGGAAAGTAAGTACTTAAGAAGGATTTTAAATTTGGAATTAAATTTTTGGGTTTGATTTGATTGATTTGTATTTATATTTCATTTATATATGCGAATTTAAATGAGAATATAAATGAGTTATGAGAAAATATCATGAGTTTGAATTGGTTTGATCATGATTTTGGATAAGTCCTTCAAGAGGGAATTTAAAGGATGTAGGAATTTCATGAATTGATTTTGAATTTTGAGTTTAGTTTGATTGGCTTGAACTTATATTTCATTTATATATAAAAATATAAATGAGAATATAAATGAATTATGAGAAAATCTCATGAGTTTGAATTGGTTTGATCATGGATTAGGCTAAGTCCTTAAAAGAAGATTAAGGACTTAAGAAAGATTTAGACTTAAGAATTTCATTCATGGGTTTCAATCATGGATTTCAATCATGGATTTAAGTCATGGATTTTAATCACATGGAATTGAATTGAGTTTGGAGAAAATCAAATAAGATTGATTTGGAGTTTGACTTGAAGTAAGGAAGGTGAGGAGTGGTTCAAGCTAATGGTAGGAAAATTTTCCTAACACCCCTAAGGCATGACCTATTCCTATAGCTGACTCTTCTAAGTCTCTAAGGCAAGGTTGAGTGTCCGCCTAATCACTAGATGTGTCTTAAGACTAAAGAACTCTTAAAGTCTAAGAGAAGTCCTAAGTCTAAGCTGGAGGGGTTGAAAGCTCATTCTAAAAATGAGGTCAACACAATCATTCAAGTATGCCAAACACACACACACACACACACACACACACACACACACACACACACACACACACACACACACACACACACACACACACACACACACACGCACACACACACAGACACACACACACACACACAGATATATATATATATATATATATATATATATATATATATATAATTGCATGTATAGATATGCTAAATTAAAAATCACAAATAATAAAAATGAAAGCATATGCATGTTTTAATGATGAGAAAGAATGATGTAATGTTACCCATGTCATAGAGATTCAGTCTTATTAATCCTAAGATGCCTTTCATGTTTGAATAGGATTCTTTAAGATTGACCTAAACTTATGATTAATATAATGTTTAATAAATCATTCACTAAGAGAAACCAAAACCATAATAACATAGAGTCAAACCTCTTTCCTTTCTTTATAATAACTAGATATTAAGTAAATATCAAGGGAAACAAATAAAAAATATATAAATTAAAATCCACTAATCTTTTTAACAACTTGAAGTGAAACTTACCCAATGTGTAACTTGAACATTCCAACTTTAGATAATCACAATTTTAAGGCCTAACCAAGACATACCACACCAAACCATATCGTACACATTAGAATACTAAGTCACCAATTCTAGCCTTAGGTTAGGTCGGTGTATGTTGTGTTGTTATGTTTTATTTTATGATGTAATATTTTAGACTAGATGTTAGGATTCTTTATTGGTAGACTAGATGTTAGACTATTGTTAGCCTAATATTATTTTCTATGGGGATTGAGCTAAAGGGGTCCAAATGTGTCAATATTCAATCCAACTCAAATTGATTGTAATAATTGCCACCAATCAACTCTAAATTCACCATTGAACTTGTTCCAACACTGAATTGATCCCAATTGAATCCAATCAAACTAATTTACCTATTTGACCCAATTTGTCCTAAAATACCAAATTGACTCAAGTCCTAATTAACTCAAACTAGATCAAACCAACTCTTCCAATCTTTGCTTAAATGATTTTTGATCATGGTCAATCACTTAATTGCAATCAATTACGCCCAATTGAGCAATTTAGCCATTTGACCAAAGTTGACCTAACCTAACCTAAAGGGACAAGTTGAGCAAAAACTCACTCCAAACTAAATTGATTGCAACCAATTCCTCCAACCAATCATAAATTGATTATTGAACACTCATCAACCACCAATTGAAATCAATTTGATCAAACCAACATTGATTAATTTAGCCCAATTTGGCCTAAATGACCAAATTGAACTAAAATCTATTCTAAACCAAATATATTCAAATAAAATCTCTAATCATTGCCAAATGATTAACCAAACATTGCTCAACCCTCGACCCAGCTCAATTTGGCTAATTTGACCTAATTGGTCAACTTAACCAATTTGACCCATATGACTCATATGACCTAAATTCAAATCTACTTCAAATTAGTTCAAATCAACTACACCAATATATTCCAAATAATCATTTGAATATAACTTAATAGTCCTCTTGACCTAATTTGGTCAATTGGTTAACATAATCTAGTTGAACCCAAGTTGACCTATGTAGGTCAAATTAAGCCAAACCACCAAACCCTACCAAACTTAACATGAATTATCCTTAGGTCCCCATTCACCTGCTCAAGTGGACCTAACCTAAAGTGAACCCAATTTAGCTCAAACTAAGTCAACCAAGGGTTCTATATAAGATAAAAACCCAAAATAAGAAGGTCCAACCCCTCCATTTGCCATAGGCAGCCACCTTAGCATACCTTAAGCTTCCTCATGCTGACTAGTCCTGACCCAAAGCTTTTGGGCTCAACCATTGACCAAGGTGACATCCCTCTCACCTTGTTCACCTTGGTTCAATCGAAAGGACTTTTCCCCATCACCACTTGCCACGAAAATCTACTAACCACTAGGACATGTCCACCTTATCAGTCCCTTGCCATTTTTGTCCACCACCACTAATCGGCTAGCTACCATGGCCTAAACCAACCATTTTGGTATACTATCCTCCCATGCTCAAATTAAGCACACACCTTACACACAATCCCAACCTCAATCTCTGAACTCCCTAGAGTTGCTCATGCACTCAGTCACCGGCAAGACCAACTCCTATTTTAGCTCAAGGACCTTCTCCGTCTAACTCCACCTAAACTTCACTAAATCTAAAATAAAATCACCCACATTCCCCAACCTTTAATGAACTAAAATAAATCTATTCTCACTAATTTGACCATAAGAGATCACTCTTAGATCAACTCCAATGAGCTTCACAGTGGTGTCTAGTGTAGATGATGATTGGTTGGAGGTAGTTCATGATCATATCAATAGGGGTTCATCTCTTCAAGATGAAGCTACCTCATTTGTTAGGCCAGCAATCAATAGCTATGGTAAAGTAAGTTTTGGTAAACAATAGAAAATAATTTAAGCATTGGTCTTTATGAAGGTTTTTTGCACATAATGTCGATCGAACCATAGGATCCCATTAGAATCATCCTTTAATCAATTTGGAATCAATTCCATCATCAAATAAGCTTTGACAAGCTCAAATTAAGAGGTGAATGATGAACAATGTTCATCTTTTATGAGAGATCAATGATGTATCATCCATTCCGTGTGATTAGAATGGGTTGTTGTGATTAGTCACATTAGAATTTTGATTTAATTTGAAAGTTTAATCTCCACCATCTGAACCATGTTGGATAGTTAAAGAGAAAGCACATCTACCACCACTGAGTCAGTAGCCATGCTGGATGATTTCAGTAGCCAATCCCATAGCACCACATGGAAAATGCTATCGTGTTAGTGCGACGGGGCGTAAACTAAGTAAATGAATTAATTAAGGTTTAAAATTATTTTTAATTAGCTAAAACTTTTTGAAAGATGATAACTTATTATAGAAAAAACGAAAAATATAAATAAACTCATTTTAGAAAGTTTAGATAGAGGAGAATCTAAGAAAATTAAAAGCCTTAATTTTTATTAAGTGAATAGTGAGTACTTAAGATTTCAAGTTTTACTTAATTTGCTTAATTAAGACTTAATTAATTAGTTAATTGATTTGGAATTTTTGGTGAATGTTTCTTGGGATGACCTTTACCTCCCATAATTTTCTCAAGCAATTTTTTAAGTAATTTTGGAAATTTAAAATTTCAAACCATAATTAGCCATTTTATGCATTTAATAATTACATAAAATCAAGAAAATTATGAAATTAATTATAAAATCCTAATTATTCATTAAAATGGTAATGGTGACTAAATTAATTAATTAGGACCCTTGGTTCTAATTATTTCCTAAAATCATATTAAAGGGCTTATATTTAATTAATTAAATTATTAGTTAACCTAGAACTTAGAAAAATCATTATAATTAGTGAAGATCATTAAAAATCATTATATTTAAAATTTTATTTCAATTTATTGGATCTTTTTAACTTAATTGAATAAACTAATTAATTAATCATAATTATTCATAAAAACCATCTAAATCACTCAATGAACAAAGAAGGGTCAAGGGATAATTTTAATGATTTTCTCATAATTATTTTTTAATTTGTTAAAAGATGTCAAATAATTTATATATAAACTAATCTAAATAATTAAAATTTTAATTTAATTTTTATGTGTATAAACTACAATATTGAAGGGTATATAGTCGGAAACCCAAGAGCATGAGACTTTAAATATCCCCAAAGGGGTTTTTGATTATCTCACTTTCATGGTCTAATAAAGGCACAAATCTTAAAATTTGTAGTGAATTATATATTAACAATTAATTATTTTACTTATGCATTTAAAACATTCTAAAATGTTTATAATTTCATTCTTATATCCATATATGTATGCATATGTATATGAATTAAGAAGTATATATAGTTTGGACATCTTAGGAGTGCGAGATTTTAAGTAGTCCCAAGGGGATCTATGATTATCTCACTTTCCTGGTTTATGAATGGCATGTACTTGTACAAATTCAATATACTAATGCATATGTATATGTTTAAGGTATGATCACATTAATTTCTTCTACAAATTCAGGCATCACATCCCATATACTAATTAATTTAACCATGGATATTAATTCATTCATGCATTAAGTATGAAATAATCAAAAGACATATATATATATATATATATATATATATATATATATATATATATATATATATATATATATATATATATATATATATATACTAATTTCAGCTACTTAATTAAGGGTATCATTTAGTCAAATAGATATTAAAGACTAACGAAGGAAAGTCAAGAAAGCATTATTAATTTAACCATGGTTTGTTTTATTAATCTTAAGATGCCATTCATATTTAGATAAAATCGCTTAAGTTAAATCAAAATAAATATTTTAGTAAAAAGATTTATAATCTTTCATTCAAAAGATTACAAATCATAATAATCCCTCTATGATTGAAACGAAGATTGGGGATTAAGGTGGATCTTCTTCTTCTTTCTTCTCTTTATAACCTTAAGTTAATAATGAAACTTAAAGTAAAATTAAAAGCCTAAGTTAAAATTTATTTATAATTACTAATCACATAAAATATAACCACTCTTAATAATGGACTTGAACATTCATCATGAGATAAGTCCAAACAATAAAGGTAATCATGGAATACCACACTAAGCCTAGAACACACCTTAGAATGCTAGGTCACCAATCTTAGTTTTAGGGTAGGATGGTGCTTGTTGTAATATTGTGAAGTTTTGTTTTGTGATGTATTATTTTGTACTGAATGTTAGGATTGATTATGCGTAGTTTGGATCTTAGGAAAATTTTAGACTAATGATGTTTTCTATAGGATTGTGCTTAAGGGGCGTTGTAATAAAAATTATAAGTGCTTCTTGCTTGCAAGTGCTATTTAAGTCCCTAATCATAATCCATTAGGATAAGTGGTCTTAGTGACCCAAGGTAGGGTGATGTATGAAATATAATTATTTGGCATGAAAGTATGTCAAGCTAAATTCTATTTTGGAGGTGTAGTAATATTTTCATTTCATAAGAATATAATTTTTATAATAGAATTAGGATTAGAGATATGAGATTTAGGATGAAATAGACTGAGAGAGCCCTGCGGATAGAGCACAAATCCATGAAATCAAGATGGAGATAAATATTGAAGATCCATATAGCTTTATTTTCAATGTAATTTAATTATAACTCAGGTTGTATAAGGATCTAGCTTAACTACCCATCTCTTTTATTTTCTTTTCAAAGTGTACTATGATACCCAGCTGCATCAGCCTTTTATTCTATTAATCAATATGGTTTAATTAGCTTATTTAATTTGATTGTGAAATTGAAATGGAATTCTTTTCATATGGTTCCTAAAACTTGAATGTTTGTTGTATGGCCTAAATGTGATATGCTATTTAAGAAACCTAATTATTTGCTCTAATTAATTAATTTTAATTAATTCTTAATCAAATCACCATAAAGCCTAAGATTTTAATCAAGAAAATAAAATATTTAGTAATCCCTTAGTTGTATGGTTGTATGCTCTAACAACATGCATGCAAATCATTTGCTTTTGTGAATACCGCTCTTGCCACAAGAGACATGGCTTGACCTATGAGAGCAGTCTCATGTAGTGGGGAGCACCCCTTTTTATTGATTTGGCCAACAGCCTATCTCAACGCTTTTAAGCATAAATTCTCTTAAGTTTAAGTCCAAAATGATATAAACTTAAAAAAATTTTATTACATTAGTCTAAATCATAATTTATAGGCCAATCCTGACTTGGTCTCTTAGGGAGTGAGTTTAGAACTCTAGATTCTTTTTTAATAAATAAAAGTAGTTATCTGAATATATATATATATATATATATATATATATATATATATATATATATATATATATATATATATATGATTCGCCAATATGGTTTTGAGTTGTAGGAGGTATTAGCTAGCATCCACTCTAGACGGTTATAATTTAGAAGAGTTTGGATCGGTCCAATCTCTCAAATGGAAGTAAACAAATATATCCCACCTTTCTCAAGTAGATTTAGGTCAAGCTCTTAGTTTGTGCTAAAACATTCTAAATATAGGTTTAAAGGCTGCTTTTTCCTCTTTAGCTATGAGCATAATTCGGTTGACTATATACCTTGTGTACCTAACCATTTGATTTGATGATATTTGATTTAATGAATATAAACCTTGTGTAATAAGAACTAATTATTTTTTCTAGGATAAACCATCCACATTAATTATGATAAATGTTATTCTTAGTTTAGATTTTAATTGATGATAAATATATATATTTTTGAAGCTACTAATTATTTAGTTCAAGTATTTCAGAAATTTCATTGGGCTTAACTTGCAGATCGAGAAAGTCCTATTAACTAGACTAGAGTAGTTTGGGACATTTTTATGACTTACAATACTAAGTAAAATAAAAAGCTCAATATAATAAAATAAATGATTTATTTATTTCAAGATATTTTATTTAAAGTTTATCTTTATTCTCTACATGTTAAAATTGCATTATTCCTTGAATTATCCATTTTGGATAACATAAACAAATTACATGAGTTAAGTTTCCTTTAATATGCTTACAAGCAAGAAAAATTAATTCATTCTTCATTAAATCATTTCCATGCTTAATCATATTTATTATCCATTTATTTCTTGCCAAGAATAAATTTATTCTAGAATTAATCAAATTATACTTTTCTCTCTCCTAATCTTTTATTTTCTCTCTCCAATCATCCTTATCATCCCAATAATGTTTTGTCCAAATTTTGCATTAACATTTGACTAATAAATAATGTCATATTTATTCAAATCATTTCTACAATAATTTCATGTTTTCAAATTTAGAAAATTCATTCATTTGAATTTTTGAATTTAAATTATTTTGAAATCAATTTAAATATTCATTTCCATATCAATGCAAAGTTAATTCTAATTATTTATGGAATGATTTGGTCAAACCTAGCTTGATTTATTTTAGGTAATTTAATTGAATTATGTTAAGGTAACTCAAAATTAAATTCAATTAAACCTTGATTTAATAATCTTTCCTATTTTAATTAAATTCATTTTTAAAAAGTATTTTGGTCAGCCATATTAAAATAAAACATATTATTTTAAAAAATGATTATTACCTAAAAATCATAATTAGTTATCTTGAATTTGAATTAATTAAATGAATTTATTTGAGATCATTCTTATTATGGTATATATTTTTTGTTGAAAATCACATTAACTTTATTGTATTTATTTTATTTAAATTAATCATGGTATTTCCATCTTTAATCTTGCTCTAATTAATTCATCATATATTCATATCATGCATCAAATTAAAATTGAGTCCCCACTTCAATTTTACCATGGCCGACCACCCTATTTTGCGTTTCAAATTATCAAATTACTTGCCTTAATTGAATTAAATCATATTTACTAAGTTTGTTATTATTTTTCCTCTTCTTAATCTCATCTTGATTGCTCCACTTAAAATAAAATCTCAATCAATTTAAGTTTTCATTTTAGATCTAATTTATTTGAATTTTAAAATATTGTGTTAATTAATCATCCCTCCTTGGCCAATTTTCTTTAATGGATCTTTAGGTTAATAAATTGATCTCTCTCTCTCTCTCTCTCTCTCTCACCATATTTTTCTTTAGCCAAAAATTGTTGAAGAGATGTCTCATGATTTTATTGATGATCTCTATTCAAATCTTGAATACTTTCTATACTTGGATTTCCCTCTCATGCCTTGGTAGATCCAATCAAACTTTTTTTATTGATTTAAAAATTCAATTTATTACCTAATATATCTTCCCTCCTCTTTCTGTCTTGGCCAAAAATCTTAGAATAAAATCCTTGGTTATTTGATTGTGATTGTGTAAATCAAAATCAAATTGTTTCTTAAATAATTTTTCTCTCCAACTATATCATACTTGGCCAACACCTTAGCCTCTCTTTTCTATTTAAAGTGGCATTGCCTTAGGGTTTCACTCTTCATAGCTATTTCTCCACTCTTATCCAACTCCTTGCTACATCATTCCCTTGTATATTCTAGAGATTCAAGTGCTACAACTCTTTGTACATCTATTCTCCTCACTTGGTTGAAAGTGTGTTGAAATTTTCTTAGGAGATTTGAAGGTTTAGTGGAAGTACATCCATGGTCTAAAGTTTGATTATTGTTCTCAAGCTTCTAGAGTATTTAACTCTTCAGCTTATCTATTTTTCTTCTTGGTAGATTTTGATCATGATATGCATGAAAGAAATTGCATATTGATTGAAGTCCTTCTCTTAGCCTAACTACTTGTTTTGTTTGAATAAAGATTTGTGTTTAAATTCCTCTTCCTCTCTTCTCACTTTTATAAATCTTTAAGCATAAGACATCTTTTATTTTATTTCAAATTACAAGTGATTAGTAATCTTATATTTACAAATTATTTTATCACTTGCATACAATATAGTTATTGTAAAAGAGATATTAAGTGAACATGTTTGATTTAGTTTTTCATATCAACTTGCTTATTACATAGCACAAGACTCCATACATCATTTATTTTTGCTTTATCTTTCATAATTCAAATCAATGTTGCGTGGTGTTTTGTATTTTTAATTCAAGTCACTTTGATTTTAAGCTTTCATATATTTTAATATAAATCAAACTACTTCAAGAACTTATTTGTATTTAATATTCTATTCAAGCTCTTACATTAATTTTAATCTTGAATAATTAATAAGTGATCTCTCTATTTTATTGTTTGTCTTAATAATATTTTTGTTTAGACTTGAGTGTGAAATCTTTTTAAGTTAAGAGTTATATACTTTGTACATTTTTCTTCTTTTGTTCTCTTGTACTTTGTTGGGGTTATATTTCCTCATGTAGAAAAGTATAGTGTTGGGTTGTACTTTCCCTTATAAAAAGTCCATGTTGGGGTTGTACTTGTCTTGTATAGAAAAGTACATGTTGGGGTTGTACTTTCCCACTGAAAGAAAGTATAGAAGATTGGTGGTAATCTCATTCTATTTAGTAAATTCCAATGTGACTAGGCGGAGACGTAGACTGATTTTTGGGTTTGGCCGAATCACATGTAAATCCTTATGCCTTATATTTTCATATTTATTTTGATTTATTATTGTGTTTCATTTTAATATCATAATTTATAACTAACTTTTCTATAAAATTTAAGTTTTAATTATTAATAATCTTTGAAAATACCCAATTCACTACCCCCACCCAACGCTATGGCACCCAAGAGAGGGGGGAGGGGGGGCATTGAATTGGGTATTTTGTATGAAACTTAAATCTTTAATGATAATGTTTTAAATAAATAAAACAATAATTACAAATAGTATAGAAAAGTAAAGTGTAGAAAAATAAAGAAAGAGAACACAAAAATTTTTATGTGATTCAACCAAACTCCAAAACTAACCTGCATCCACGCCTAGCCATCTAGGCTATGAATTCACTAAATAAAATTGAGATTACAACAAATCTCTCAAATTCTCCTTCATGAAGTACAACCTAACACTGTACTTTGCTTAATGGACAAGTACAACCCAACACCATACTTTTTTTAATGGGCAAGTACAACCCAACAAGAAAATAAGAAAAATAAATATGAAAGTATCTAACCCTTAATTTAAAATTATTTTACTCTCATAACCCAACTACAACAATATTAAGTCATTTAATTCAAAGTAAAGAAAGATAAAACTTGAATAAAGAAAGTGATATTTAAATTTGAAAGTAAAGATCAAACTTGAAAGATGTTTATGATGCAAATGAATGTTTAAACTACTTTATGTGAATATAATAACTCGAAATCAAGGTGATTTAATTTATGATTTAAAATATAGCACAATAATTATTTGAAACTTGAATCAATTATTTGTTATAAGGAGATTTACAGTTTTCCAAAAGATCATATGAAAATGAAATCTTAAATCACATAAAATAAATGAAATCCCTTTTTTAAAGGAATATCACTTATGGAAAGTATGAGACTATTTAAGAGAAAATAAAACTTACAACTTACAAGTATTTTTTATGAACTAATTATCGCAACATAAGTTTCACTTAGCATATATAAAATTAAATAGAAGAGAAGAGTTTGCAAACACAAAATTTTAATCAAAATAAAATAAAGCATTTGGCCTACCTGAGAAAGTGTATGAATAGATGTGTTAAGAAAAAATTAAATTGATGAAATACTAAATAATTTTAGCCCAAGAAAGAAATCAAAGTTTCACACAAAAGTAGCAATAAAATAAATTAAAGGAACCTTGAATAGCTTTCAACCAAGAGGGATTTCCACCAATCCACCAACTTGTTTTCTGCAATTTTCAAGCCAATCACTTGTATTTTGGAAGATAGAAGAAGGATGGAGAAATTAGTACTTCATTCACCAAGAAAAGATCTCCAAGAGTTTTGCAAGAATTCAGCCAAGGGAGGGTTTTCCTAGGAGAGATTTTTCCAAGAGAGATTAACCTAGTCTAAGTACATTATTTATAAGACAAGGGGTCATGAGGGTTAGCCAAGAGAAGGAAAAATATAAGGAAAATCTTTTGTAATTAATTTAAATATAAACCATTAAAAATAAAATAAATGGCATGAGATAAAAAAATTGACCAAAGGAAAAAAGGAGGGAATTTAATATGGAAGGTTGGTTTAATTTAAAATTTATTTTGAATTCAAATTACATGAGAGGGATTTCGACCAAGAAAGGAAGAGGAAAATATATAAGGTAGGTTATTTAAATTTAATTCAAATCTATTTATTTTTTCAAGAAAAAAAATTCGCTAAGACATTACGGAGGGAAAATTAATTTTGAAAGAGATTTAAATTGAATCAATTCATCATATGACCTGATCTCTAATGTAATTATAAAGTTATTACTTATGAGGGTAAGCCAAGAGAGAGAGAGAGAGAGAGAGAGAGAGAGAGAGAGAGATGAATTTGAATTACTAGCAACAAGTCATGACACAATTAATTGTCCACATGAAAAAGAAAATAATTCAACTATTGATTAATTAAATTAAGCATTACATATGGTTGACCAAAGGAAGTTTCCATGATGAAATTCAATTAGTATTTATTCCAATATCAAGGAATATTTAATCTATTAAAAATGATTGAATGAAAGATGGAAAGATATTATTTTAGAGCATTACAAATTAAATATAATGGTATAATGAGAATTTTGGCCAAGCTACAATCCTAAAATAGAATAAATTTAGTTTAATGCACACAATTCAAATTAAATAATAGTGAATTAGATCTTAGGAGAATTCAAATCAATATTCATCATCAGATTAATTTGAATACAATTAAGGGTATCGTTGGCCATGGGAAGTTTCCAAAAATAAAGATTATATAAAGGATAAAAGGATAATTTCATGGCTTATTTTAATTGAATTTGAATTAATCCAAATAAATTCAAATAAATTCAAATTAGTTCAATTAGAGTGTTATAAGATCAGCCAAAAATCTTACATAAAAAGCTAAGTTTGAATTTGCACATGTAATCAAGAGAATATTTAATTTGAATTCAAAATAATTCAAATTAAAGATTCAAATAGATGAATATTTGATTTAAACAAATATGGGATAATTATGAAAACAATTTGAATAAATTTCACATAATTTATTTAGTAAATAATCATGAAACAATTTGGCCAAAATGGTTTAGAATAAAAAATATGATTTGAGAAAAAATAATATAAGGAATAATTTCATGATAATTAGATTTTATGCATGTAATAAATGGATAATGAATATATTTTAGCATGAAAATAGATTAATGAGATGTAAAATTAATTTAACTTGCATGGAAGCACAATAAATGTAACATGGTTTATGCATTTAATTCACATTATCCAAAAATGAATAATTTTAAAGAATACTTGTAAATATGAAATATAAGGTTTATAAATAATTTAAATAGATTATTTTAAAATGAATGAATAATATATTTATTTTAGTGAGAATTTTATTTACCTTAATATAGTTATTCTAGATAAATTCCATAGTTAATGTCCAAAGGTTTTAGCATGATATAACTAAAGACTAGGAGTTGAAGAATTTTTCTCACACTTGAATTTAACCGATTTGTAGCATCAAAAATATATATTTATCATCAATATTAAATATTCGACATTCATAATGATTAATGTGAATAATCTAAGAAGAAATACTTTATTTTTTATTACAAGGTTTGTTAAATTAAATTAAATGGTGTAGATAACATGTCTTTCAGAAGTCTTCACCTTATAGGCATTTTCATAATTTTCTCTTATTGGAATATAAGTCCTAACATTTTAATGAAATGTCAATTAAAATAAATAAAAATTTCACCTTAAAAATATTAAGCTTTATTATAAGATAGATTAAAGCACTCACTACGCTTCCTAGTATCATGAGTGCTTCCTACACATTCTCCTTGAGAATCCACAAAGAATCTCTCTTTTTGAATTCTCCTACTTGATTCTTAATAATTAATGATCCTTTAACATCAAACTTTAAAATCATTGGAGACATTAGTTGGCTACTTTAATCGAGAGTATTCTTAAGAAATCCCCATTTCCTAAGATATAATTAACTGTGGGGGCTTGCCTCCATAGGGAACTAAAAATTCTGGCTTAAAATAAACTATGCTTTACTTAATCTATATAAAGTATGGAAAAGATATCAGGTATATATAGACCCATCTAACTTAGGAGTCTTTATTAGATAATTGAGTCCATTGTAGGATGATATTTCTATCTCTCGGGATAATACATCATTCTTGATATCATACTTGATCATTTCAAAAAGTATCTCTTAAGGTCTACATGATGTCCCTACAACTCTAAATAAAAACACCACATCTAAGATAGAGGATTCTCAACCTTAAATGTAAACCTTAGTTTCAAGAATAACATGTTGTGGAGATCCTTCCTAGAAATATCCATGGTCATATTGCCTTTTTATTAAAATGCTTTACTATTAAGACCTTTGAGAAGCTATTAAGTAAAGCATCTAGTCTTCAGAAGGATGCCCCAAGAATGTCATTCCTAAAAGACCAGTCTACCACATAGTCCTTTTGACCTATGAAAGTACTAAAAATAGAGCAGGCACTGTCTCCACAATGGACAGGGGAATGGCTCCAATCCAAGTCCAAGTAAAGCAACTTTCACCTCAAAGCTCAAAACAATAGCAATCATCACCACCTAAAAAATAGCTTACAAGCACTTTTATTAAAAAAAAATGAAGAAGAATCTGACTTATTATTTCAAGAGATGTTATAAAGAAAATACTTAAAAATTTAAAGAAAAAGTCAAATTTTAAGCTTTATGAACTAAAAAAATCCAAAAGTAGTTGGCAAGGTTAATGACCCAAACTATTATCCATGTCATCAAATGTTAGGTCATACCATTGAAAACTTCTTCACCTTTAAAGACTGGCTTGAAAAGAGTTATAAGAAAAGGATGGTGATTATTCCAAAAGAATACTTTGTGGACTCTAGGTTGGGGTCCATTAAGGTGATTATAGGTAAATCTTCCACCTCTTCTTTAGAATATACTTTTCTTTGAGATGATTAGAATATAGATTTATCCCACTCTTTTAAAAAGAATTTGATGAGAAAATTTAAAAATTCTATGTAGGATTGTGAGAATTTTTATTTGGAACATCACATAGATCTTGAGGATACTTATTTAAGTAATTAAATACGTCTATAAAAGATAAATATATTACCCTATAATAGATTTAATTACTTAATAAGTACTCCTCAGATTAATGGGTCTTCGATGTACTAATGATTTTTCTCATGAACTACATAGAGGAGTAGAATAAGATTTATTTTATACAAGGTTCATAATTCTCTATAAGAGAAATCCCCTATAGTTAATTACATCCTAGAAGGAAAGGAATTCCACCTAAGGATACTCTTGATTAAAGATATTGACTTTAATTTCTATGGATTTCAAAGCTTGTTTTAAAGGAAGGTTAATTCAGAAATTCAGTGAAGAATATTTCAAAGGGGAAGAGTTCCTTTCTAAGGCCAATAGGGATAGGGATTAAGTAGGAAATGCCTTTACATGCTAGAATGTCCAGTAGGAAGTTTAACTATTCGATTATTGGGCTTTACATTTTTTAGATTGAATTTAATAAATTTTTGAATTGGTATTTTATTAGAAATCAAAGATTTAGATTCTAGTAGCACAAGAATATAGAAACACCTAGTGGTTCAATACTTATTACAATAGGATGCTTCAGATCGTAAGTCTAAAATGCTTCTAACATATGTCAAAAGCTTAATTTAATATAAATTTTGGGAACTATTAGCTCTCTTTCTCACTTGAGAAAATGAACCTATCTCTGACTCTTCTGGACTTATTACTTGCATGGAAAGGTTGCCAACTAACACCACTTAAGTAGTTTTTAAAACAATGATTCTAGTCTTATGTATGTATCAAAGTTGGGATGTTGTATTTAAAATGGAAAGTAAGAACCTAAACTCACTCCCTAACCCTAAGATGATGTTTGGCATTTTATGCACCTAGCTAATGCAATAAATTTCATCTTTTATGTATTTTGACTCATAATTCATTTTAAGGCTTAGGTATGCAATTTATTCCTATAATGAGATGTAGTTAGAAAGTGGTTATGGGCCAAATTAAAATTAGAATACACACATCCCCAGAAAGAGTGATCATCCTCAAAGGTCAAATGCCCCCGCATGTATAATCGGTGAAGCACCTAATGCAAGAGAAACAAACAATATGCTTTCAAGGTTTACAATAGCAAGTAGTTTATAATTGCTTTTAAATTATTCCTAGGGCTTTAATTAAAGTGAGGTTACAAGTTTTTTTATTTTCTATGTTTAAGTTATTTAATTTTGGAGGGGTAAAAAATTTAGTTTTTCGAAGAGCTTAACATTTTCAGGAAATTTCATCACATAGCACATTGAAGAAAGAAACCTATAAAAGCATACAATTATATTGCACACCCTAAAATAAATCAAGCTAAATTTAAATTATTTAAATAGGCTAATGCGATCGGGTACTACTGTACACCCCAGAAGAAATGATAGATGGGTAGTTGAGTAATGCCCTTATACAGCCTGGCCTAAAACTACAAATTTTGATCTGTGGGGTTCTTCATCTAGGATTATTATGTTCTTCAAGGACCTCTATGAATTTTAGAGGGGACCACTATCTAGTAAAGCGAGCTCCTGCTATTTTTAGGTCCCATAAATCTTAACCTAATTCTAGGCTAAAATTATATTTTGAAAATTTAAAATAAAGTTCTAATCCTTACAAAATAGATGTCAGGAAATACATACAGTACACCAGTAGTTTATAATTCAAACATACGAATTTAATACCAATGTTTACCAAGCCCACTTATCCTATTGGGCTATGCTCAGGGACCTAAGTTGCACTTACAAGTAAATAATATATTTTTATTTTTATTATAGCAGTCTCTTTAAGTACAACTCCCCTATAAAAAACAATATTAGCCTAAATAGAAAACTCTAACATCCAGACTAGCAAGCAAATAATTCCTAGCCATCTAGTTTAAAATATTACACCATAAAATAAGAAAAATATCATTTCATATCATAGAGCATCGAGATCATCAACCTAACCTAAATCTGGTGACCTAATAATCTAGTGTGTGAAAGAGGAGCTTGTGTGGTATGACTACACTAGCCTTTATTTTAATTTGAATTTGGTTTAAGTTTAAATTTTGTTTAATTTACCATAGGGTGGTTTCATTTTAAATGATTTAATTAATTTATGATTTTATTTCATTTTAGGTTTATTTTTAATGTTAAGGTGGAATTTAAATTTTAAGAATGAGGAATAAGATAAATTTTACTTTGGGTGAAACTCATTCCATTCAACATCATAATCCTAATAGAATGAAATTTTCATTCGAAGATAAAAAAACCTATTATAAGATTTTGAGTATCTTAATTAAACTTCTTTGAATTCATTTGAATAGTTTCTTTTGATTAATGTTTAATCCTTATTTTAAAGTTAAAGTTTATATTATCCAATTAATTTTAAATGTTGTTAAGTGAAAGACTTCAATATTTTTATTTAACATGATTAATATTTCTTAGTTTAATTTATAACCTTTAATTAAAATTTAAAATGTTTCTTTAAATTTTTATTAAATGGTTATTTATCCAACAATGACTAAGTTCAGTTCAATATTCATTTTGATTTGATTTTGTTTCAAATGGTTTTTTTACTTATTTTTTATACTAATTTATTTTGCTATTTATTTTATAATTTCATAATTTAGGTTTATGTTTAATCTTATATTCCTTTGATTTGATCAACAAATAATTATTTGATTTTATATGTTTTAATTTAATTAATTTAATTTTGATTGGATTGATTATATTCACTTCTTTCATTAATGCATGATCCAATTTAGTTGCTTCACATGTTTTTTTAGGCTTACTTTAAAAGCATTAATTTCATTATTCTAGTAGTCCATTACATGTAAATTTCATGGCTTAGGATGTTCATTAGTTCATGCATTTTAACCATTTATTTAGGTTGGTTTTAATTGGATATTATATATTAAAAGTTCATTATCTAAATAAACCTCTTATGATAGTTTATCTATTAATCATAACCTAAAAAATTTAAAGGATGAATTATTTAGGTGCCAAGCCTAATCTAGGTCATTCTTATTCTTAGGTCATTTAAGTTAAATGATTTAATTTTAATCATTCATATTTATTAAACTTTTATTATTATTAATCCATTTGATGTTAAATAAATTAAAGATAGCTTTAATGTTAATGAATTCCTAATTTAGGGATGAGATCTAGAGATTAATTAATTTTAATTTTTTGTTGAATGTTTATTTTATTCTTCATTTATTAATTTAATACTTTAGTGTTTAATTAATTTCTTGATTTTAATTAATTCACTAAGCCCTAAGTAAAGGATCAATTAGATTTTTTTACTTCGTAGGACTGGAAAAATTTTCTAAAGTTCTCTAATGTTGTTTAAGATGTTTTAAATTAATTCCACTATTTTTTTTATTTCTATAATCTTTTTGATTTGGTATTTGACTTAAATTGACCAAGAATTTATAAATTCTATATCTTCTGATCCATAAGTCATTTGTCTTTGAAATTTTTAGGAAAAGTGGGGTTCCTTACCAATTTTATTTCTCTAAAGCTCTATTTTGATTAGATATGTATTTTATGGTTAATTAAGTTATTAATATTTTTAATAAAACTTAAATTAAGCTTAAATTATTAGAAATTAATTAAGGCCTTTAATTTTTTTTTATTCCCCTCTAAATGATGAATCTAGAGAGGGATCATTTAAAATTTTTGGATTTTTATTTGACTTATTATGAATTTCAAAATTCAAGTTAATTAATTAATTTATTTAGTTCAATTAGTCCCTAATTAAGATCATATTGAGGATTAATGGGTTTCAATGAGTTTTAATATTTTCCTAGATTTATTGATGTTTATTATGATGTTTTGAGTTAATTCCATAATTTTTCTCTATTTTCTTTAATTATTATTCTTTTATTTTTTTAAAAATAAAGTTTTGTGATTAAAAATTTTATATCTTTTCATTCAATCACCTATAAATCCTCAAATTTTTATCTAAGATGTGTTTTATCTATTATTTTAATCACCTAAAGTTTTAGGTTAATTAGATTATTATTTTAGGTTTAATTTCAAAATTAATTATTTTTAATTAAACACCAATTAACTCAAAAATGCTCAATAAAATTTGGGGATTAGGGGTTTATTACTACCATTGCCGGTCCCAAGTCCGGATGCAAAAAGTGGAGGGTTGCATTAGGTAGTAATCGAGTAAAATTTGTCTAAATAATAATCCGACATGAATCCTTTAAATCATTGTGTTAATCTAGGCGTCCCGGAAGTGACGCACTATATGGCTTGAATAGAGTGAAAAATGTGCTAGAGCCACTGCATCAGCGCCCGGGTGCAGTGTTAAATAAGTAAGGGTTCCCACATTTTGGATGGATGCGGGCAAAGAAGATAGTCCATGAAACTAAAATTAGGTTAGGATCTTGGAATATAGGTACTCTTACAGGTAAATTAATGAAATTAATAGATATTATGGTTCATAGAAAGATAAATATTTTATGTGTTCAAGAAACTAAATGGGTTGGTGAGAAGGCCAAGGAGATTGATAGTTTAGGTTTTAAACTTATGTATTTAGGTAAAAGTCAAACTAGAAATGGTATAGGTGTGATTATAGATAAAAGTTTGAAGGATAATGTTATAAGTATTAATAGATGTGGAGATAGAATTATAGCTTTAAAGATTATTGTTGATACTAAGATTATCAATGTTATAAGTGTCTATGCTCCTCAAGTAGGTTTGGAGGTAAGGACAAAAGAAAATTTTGGAATGAATTAGAGGATTAATACAAAAGATACCTCTTGAAGAAAAAGTATTTATTGGAGGAGATTTAAATGGACATGTTGGTAGAGTGGTAGAAGATTTTAAAAGTATTCATGGTGGTTATGGATTTGGAGTGACTAATGAAGAAGGTAGGATTATATTAGATTTTGCTTTAGCTTATGATTTTGTAGTTTCTAATACTTTTTTTTAATAAAAGAGATGAACATATTATTACTTATAAAAATGGATCTAGTAAAAACAGTTGATTATTTTTGATAAGAAAAATAGATCATTTAAATTGTAAAGATTGTAAGGTCATACCAAGTGAAATTTTAAGTACCCAACATCGACTATTAGTTTTAGATTTTAAGATGTAAGAGAAAAATAAACTAAATTATTATCCTAGAATTAGATGGGGACACTTAAAGAGCATAAATAAAAATATTTTTAAGAGCAAGCTACAAGATATTAGAATTTGGGGTGTTCATAAGGAAAGCTAACGTTATGTGGAAAAAATATCAAGTGAAATTAAAGCAAGTTGCTAAAGATGTGCTTGGAGAATCAAAAGGAAAAGCTTTTTTAATAAGAATAGTTGGTGGTGGAGTCGAGTGCAAGAAAAGATAAGAAATAAGAAGAATTATTATAAAACTTGGTTTAAAAATTGAGAATTAGGAAAGATATAAAGTGGTTGTAGAGATTCTAAGAAAGCAATATATGATGCAAAAAAATTTAGCTTTTAGTGATTTATACAATAGATTAGATACCAAAGAAGGTGAAAAGATGTATGTATAAGTTAGCCAAGAGATAGGAGAAGTAAAGACATAGTTCAAGTGAGGGTATTAAGGATGAAAAAAAATAATGTGCTTTTCTTAGAAAAGATATTGAAAATAGGTGGATGAGGTATTTTGATAAACTTTTCAATGAAGGATCTGAAAGTATGATTGATTTTAGCAACCTTAATACCCTAAACAAAAAATAGAGAATTTCATTTTATCGTCATTAGTAACTGAAGTTAAGCTTTAAAGAAAATGAAATGTGGAAAAGCAAGATGACCCAATATTCCAATAGATGTGTGGAAATGTTTAGAAGATCAAGGAATTTCTTGGACACAATCTTTTAATGTTATTTTAAAGACTAAAAGATGCGATGATGAGTGGAGAAAGAGTTTGTTGGTTCCTATATTTAAGAATAAAGGTGATGCAAAAAGAGTGTGCAAATTATAAAGGGAATTAAGTTAATGCCATACATTAAAATTATGGGAGAGAGTAATTGAGCATAAGTTACGATGTGATGTTTCTCACAATCGCTTTGGTTTCATGCCAGGTAGATCTACTATGGATGCTATACATTTGTTAAGAGGTTTGATAGAGAAGCATAGAGAAAGTAAGAAGGATCTACATATGATATTTATTGATTTAGAGAAAGCTTATGATAAAGTCTCAAGAGATGTTCTTTGGAGAGTTCTAGAATAGAAAGGAGTTAATATTGGTTAAATTCAAGTCATTAAGGATATGTATACTAGAGTTTACTTGTGTCCAAACACAAGGAGGATTGACAAAATATTTTATTTTAGTTGGATTACATCAAGGTTCAACATTAAGCCCTTATCTTTTTACTTTAGTTATGGATGTTCTTATGTGGCATTTATAAGAAGATGTACCTTGGTGTATGCTTGTGATGATCCTTCTTGTTGATAAGACTAGAGAGGGAGTCCAACAAAACTTGAATTATGGAGGTCAACTTTAGAGTCTAAAGGCTTTGGTCTAAGTAGATCTAAAACTGAATATATGGAGTGTAATTTTAGTTGTAGAAGTTTTAGTGATAGTGTTGTGACTTTAGGTGATCAATTCATTAATAAGAGTGAAATATTTAGGCTCTATTGTTCAAAATGATGGTGAAATAGATGGAGATGTTATTAGTAGAATTCTAGTTGGATGGTTGAAGTGGAGGAATGCATGCCTATTATGTGATAGAAAAGTTCCATTTAAACTTAAGGAAAATTTTATAAGATGGTGGTAAGACCCAATGACTTATGGTGAATGTTGGCCAATAAAAGAGAAGCATAAGACTAAGTTAAGTGTTAAGAGATGAGGATGCTCGTGGATGAGTGGCTTTACTCTAGAGATAGAATGCAAAATGAGTATGTTCGAGAAAAGTTGGAGTAGCTCCAGGGTAGATAAGATTAGGGAGAGTCACCTTAGATGGTTTGGCCACATAAAGCCTAGTCCGGATGACCCTATTAGGAGAGTAGATGCATTAGATTTGCCTTATGTTAAGAAAGGTAGAGGTAGACCTAAAAAGACTTGGTTATGATGTATAAAAATGATCTTAGTATACTTGAATTAAATGAGAATTTGACACATGATAGGACACAATGGAGACGAAGGATTCATGTAGCTGACCCCACCTAGTGGGATTAAGGCTTGTTGTTGTTGTTGTTGTTGTAGGGGTTTATTAGATTCCTCTCATTGAGTAAATCCATAGAGCCTTTATTTGCATTTGTTGGTTTAAGTATTTTATGTTCTATGAATTTTTAAAGTTTCTAGTATTTTTTTGCATTGTTTAAATTAAAAAAATTCTTATCTTACTTAATCTAGTCATTACCTATGCCATGTTGACTAGGCGCCACTTTACACATGGCACTAGCACCATTGGGTCAGCTATATCTTCATAAATCTAGTTCAAAAGGTGACGAGGAATGTGGGATTAGATATAGCTATTTAATCAATGATTAGATGGTCATGATTTAACTTATGATTCCTATAAAGATTTTAATCAAATCATCTAACTAAATCTTGACTGTCCATTCCTAATAAACGGAATGGACAGTGGAGATTTCATCCCCTACCTCTTCTCGCTAGAGAATTGAGAGTCGTTGGATCTCTAGAGTTGATTTTCAACAATTGAAGTGGTGGGGATGCATGATTTTAGTTGTAAAGTGATCATGGATTGATTTTTGGCCTATCTAAATAGCTTGAAAGTGCCAAAGTATGAACGAGGGTGGCTATTTTGAACCCATACCTCATCGACATCATTCCTCAGTGACCACCATGCTTCAAGCACCTTCACTTCATCAACATGAAACTTTTGTGATGAAAACCCAGCTTGACTCCTTACCAATTTCCTTGAAGGCCAAGTTCCACCCATCTTCCATCAAGTTTGGTCATTTTTTTACTTTCCCGTTGTGAGAGACTCAGGTAAAGGTTCAAATAAGTTTGTCTTTGCCTCTTGATTATGTGAGGAAGATCATTTGTGGGGAGGATCACTCCTCCCCTAATTTTATGTTTATTCAGCCTCTAGCCATCACCCATGGTAGAATTCTTACATGTTGATGGTAGAGAAGCCTAAGATGAGCTTGTTTGAGCTTCTCTTCCCTCCAGAGTGTGTTAGAATGTTTGGGATGAAGAGAAGATCTCTCCTCTCTTATTGTTGGTGTCCACTTGGTTTAAGAGCATAGCTAAGAGCTCTCCACCTCACCTTTGTGATTCCACCTTATATGGTTTTCTTTAAATGGATAATTTCCTACCCAAGTCAAGCCATCGAAGGTGTACTAATGGTTAGATAAAGTTCATTTTGGATTGGGTTTGGTTTAAGTGTTTGAATTCATGCCATTTGGATTTAGCTTTGGTTAAATTTATTTGAGTTAACTTGGTTGCTTTATTGGCAATAGCCTTGGGTTTCAATTATTAATAGTTATTCATTAAATGATTTAAGGATCAATTGATCCCTATCACATGAATGTTTGATGTGATTTAGGCTAATTTGAACAATTTGTCCTAAATAACTCAAATTGGATCTCCTATCCTATTACACCATTTTAGGATTTTAATTTAAACTTAATTGTGTTTAAATGGTCATTTATGATGAATTTGGATAACTTGTTTCACTTAATTTTAAGTTACATTTTAATATTAACCTAAATTAACCCATTTGGATTCAAGTGGGTTAATTTGGATTCAATTGAGTCAAATAAACAATTTGACTCAATTAAAGTGTATTTAAACTCCAATCATATTTTATTAAGTGGTTAAGATGGTTTAAAGTAATTAATTCCAATTTTTTTAAAATTGATTTTGAATTTAGACACACTTTATCCCAAATTAGGCATAACGGGTCAAGTTAAGGTTAATTGGGTTAAATGACATAATTGACTATCTTAAACTCCATTTAGATTTATTTTTAGGTTCATTTATGTTCATGCATTAATTCTATGCTTTTATTTTGGCTTGATTTTAATTTATTTTGATTTTATTTGAATTTCTTTGGGCTTGGGGATTTTGGGCTTAAATGGGTTAATTGGGTCAACCACCCCAACTACCTTAATCTAAGCTCAACTGGATTTATATTTCAATTTAAATGTGTTTAATTCAGATGTGTTGAATTTAATTAGATTTGGGTTTGCTTTATGTTCACCTAATCCAATTGGGTTAGGTTAGGTCCTATAGGGGTTTATTATGATAGCCTAAGCCTTAAGGTATTGAGTTTGATTTACTTTTAAATTTAATTTTAATTTCAAATTAATTTTTAACTTTAAATTTGTATTTGAATTTAATTTGTTTATATATTTGGTCACTAAATGTAGTGTCCTAATTTCTTAATTAAAAAATTTCTTATTTAAGATTAGGTGTCCTAATTACTAGGATTGGAGATGATGTAAACGTTATCCAAAAATGAGGTCAACAAGGATCATTTGAATACTCGAAGATGATCATCCAAGCTAATCCACTAATGTCAGAGATAATTTCTCCTCAACCCCATTTAGCATAGTCGATGATCAAAAGTCTAAAGAGAGTGGTGAGAGAGGGGTAAAATATTTTTCATATAAAGTGTTGTATAATAAGGATGAAAAGGCTAGTCCCTATGTCCCTTTATCCTTATATAAATATTTTAAGAATTTGAAAAATAAAATTATACTAAAAAAGGCATTTTGATTATTTTAGTTATCTTTGATGATTATGATACAAATGAATTTGAAACGAAAGAAAATAAAGTAAATCATTCTCATAGTGAATGTAACGTGTTTTATGAATCAAGATCAGAAAATGATAATTCTATAGATAATTTGTAAGGTGATCCTGTTAATATAGAAATAGAGTTCTCAAATTTTGATCAATCCTTGGGAAAGCACATTAGTGACAATGAGGAACAGGTTGACATGGCCCTTATTTCGAATTTAAGAGATATTATTGAAGTTAATCTCCATAGTGAAAAAGTATTACCAGTTCATTTTTGTTTCTCCAAGGAGCAAGGCAAATAAATTATAGATCAATTTCTTGATCTCTTATAGAATGATCCAGTAGCTAAAGGAATTTCTCCTAAAGTCAAATACAATGACTTAGCCCATCCTAAGAAGTTGTCTGCTAGGTTAAGCATTTACGATGCTTTTATTTTGTCTAAGAAAATGAGGGAACCATTCATCAAGGCATTACTTAACCCAGGGATTTGCCTAAAAGAGTTGGCTACAATCTTCTATGATGAGGCTTCTTATTTTAAAGAAGTTCTTGGATTAACTTTCCTTGATGAAGATTTACTTTTAGAGGCTATTAATAGTAATTAGTCCCTCTACTTTTTAGTCAAAGTAAAAAACTATAGATTATCAAAAGTTCTTATCAATATTAGTGCTTCAATCAACATTATTAATTTCAAAACATTATCATTTTTGAAGTTCTATATGAAAAGGCTTAGTTTTAATATGTTATTATAGGGATTTAATGAAATATTAGAAAAAACTTTAGGTTCAATCACTCTATTATTAGAAATAGATGAATTGAAAATCAAAGAAAAATTTCATATTATTGACTCAAAGACATCTTTCAATGCTTTTTTAGGTAGACCTTGGATACATGAGTATAAAATAATTTCATCATCACTCCACAAATGTATGAAATATACAAGGGATGGAGTAAAATAGGTTATTGATGAAGATATACAATTATTTTTATATTCATGAAATTGAGCTCAATGAGGATGACAATTATTATATGCCTAGAAGGAAAATGCCTGATTCTATAAGATATAGTATTATTAAGGCATCAAAGAAGATAAAAAAGATATCAAAACAAATGAAAAATAAAATGAGAAAGAAAAGAAGAAATAGAAAAAGAAAAGAAATCTCTTGTAATTTAGAATGATTTGGAATCTAGCTCTAATGAAGATTCAAATCAAAATGATGCCTTAATAAAATTTGATATTTCATTAGAATCAGATAATAATGAAGAGAAAATTTTTACATTCAAAGATAAATCTGAATTGTCAACACATGAGAGATTAAAAAGGTATGTGGACACTTTGACTCTAACACCCTTAACTTAATAGAAGACTGCCCACTTAGACGTCAAAGTGTGCCCTAACCTTTTAAGAGAGGTTGAAAACTTATCAAAATTTTATTCTGTACCCAAATCTTTAAGCTTAAAAGTAGATGTAAAGCTTGAAAATTCATCATCTAATGTAATAATAGAACTGTCTTTCGACTGGTATCCTGATCATGTTAAAATTGCAATTAAACATGGTTTAATTGCTCATTCTTGGTCCAAAGGTATAGTCAAATGCATGGAGAGCTTATGGGACACTAAATATAATAACTTAAAGTTTAAAGTTGGCATTAGGTTTGCTACCATTGGACCTCTAAATGATGATGAGTATTGTTTAATGATAACTAATCATGTGGAATATGATAAACCTTTTAAGAATTCACCCAATTCCATGGGAAAATTCTATCTTGAAACATTAGATAATCCAAATAATTATTCAATTCAAAATGCACCCCAAGTACTTGAGGAAGAAATAAAGTCTACTATTGATGAATTGAGAAATCAACTTAGGAACGAGGATAACCCATGACCAACTTTTATAAGTTATATATTAGGTCCAAAAGATTCCAATGAGTTGATTAATTTACTTTCAAAATGTAAAGATTGCTTTACTCTAAGTACATCTCCAAATATTGTAGCCCATAAGTTAGAGATTAAATTAAATGTTAGTCATGTAAAATAATCCACCCATTTTGAAATCAAATATCAAGTTATTATTGCTATGAGGAAATTGATTAAAGTTAATTTTATTTTAAGAGAGTATATTGGTTAGTATTGAATGAATAAAAAAGAGTGGTCAAATATGTATATGCATAGATTTTAGAGATTTGAATAAGGCTTATCCCAAAGATGGGTTCCCACTACTGATACCAGAACTTATGATGGATATAGCCTCATTGCATGAAATTTTCTTATTTATGAATGGGTCATCTGGATACAACCAAACTAAAATGGTTTCAAAACATGAGAAACATATGGTGTTTAGAACCCCAATTTGAATATTCTATTACACAGTCTTTCCATTCGATCCCATAAATGCTGAGGCTACTTATTAACTAGGATCATCAATAATTTGATTCATAATCAAGTTGAGTGTACATTGATGATCTAGTCATAAAAATAAAGAAAAAGAGAGTCATATCTATGATCTTAGGATTATTTTCAAATGGTTACACCATTATAACCTAAAAGTGAACCCTTTAAAGTGTACCTTTGCAGTAACTTCAAAAAGATTTTAGGATTTGTAGTGAGACACCATGGCATAGAAATCAATCCAAAAAAATTAAAGCCATTATATAAATGTCGCACTTGGAAGTCTTATACAATTAAGATTATTTCAAGGTTGGCTTGCATATCCAATAAGATTCATATCAAACCTATCTAGGATGAAAAATGTCAAAATGTATTTGAGAGTTTAAAATAATATTTAATGAATCTTCCTATTTAGCTACCCCAATTCTAGGAAAGCCATTGAGTTTATACGCTAAAGCCATGGGGACATGCATTATGGAACTTTTCCATCAAACCATTGATTTCCTTTTTTTTTGTTAAAGGCTTTTTTCACAGTTTTATCCCAATGGATGACATACTCAAGCTTAAAGGATTATAAATACCATCAATATGTTTATTATGCAAGCAAGATGAAGTGAGCAAACCACATTATTTTATGCACTATAGCTTCAACACATAGATTTGGAGAGTATTTGCAGACCTTTTATAAGTTGACATGAATTATAAAGTTGAATCAATATATGAGAAAATCAATAGCTAGAAAATAAAGGATAGCTAGAGTATAAACATCATGTTGATCACCCCTCTGATTATCTTATGGTTCATATGGATGTCTAGAAATGAGATGAAGCACAATCAAAATACCATTACAACAGAGAATGTTATATGGAGAATTAAAACTTATTTGCACATGGAAATCTATAATGGGATAATAAAAGGTCACACTTCATTGGGCTAAAGTAACGCTCAGATATACTATGTTCATGTGAAGACAACACCAAATAGAAATGGAAAATCATTCACTAGAAAAAACCATCCCATGGCATTATCAAAACAAACATTGAAGGGAGCTTTAATACTAAAATTAGAAAAGCCAGAATTGGTGGACTCTTCAGAGAATATGATGATAAATGCTCAATCCACTTCTCTTTACCTTATGTTGCATTCTCTCCCCTCCATGCTAAAGTGACAACATGCCTCCATGCACTCAATATTGCCTCCATCAAACCTCATAATAAATGCTAAATTGAATCAAATTCCCATGATCCTTATGTTATTCAACTATGTATAAAAATATTTTAAAATTAATACTTAATTTGAATACTTTGTATTAAAAATAAATATTCCTTAAATTTTCACAGTAATTATAAGCAGCAATAAAGGAAAGTAAATGTGCAAGAAAAGTGAAAAGAGAACATAGAGATTTTTACATGGTTTAGCCAAACCCCAAAAATGGCCTACATTCACGCCTATCAATCCAAGCAAGGAATTCACTAAATCAAAATGAGATTATAGTAAATCTCCCATACTCTCCTTCATGGTCAAGTACAACCCAACACATACTTTCTTACAGCAAGCAAGTATAACCCCAACATGTACTTTCCTACAATAGGCCAGTACAACCACAAATCAAGAACAAGGCCATAAGAAAGATTCAAATGTCTATCTCTCAATTTTAAAAAGTTTTTGTGCTCACAACCCAAACTATACCAATATTAAGGCAAGTAAATGTTATTAAAAGAGAGTTCACTTTAATTTAAATTAAATTTTAAATAAGATCTTCAATCAAGTATTTAATGCAAGTAAGTAACTTAATGTTGCTTCGAATAATCTTTAAAAAGTTTGAAATGATTTTCTTATATGACTTTGAATTTCAAACTAAAATGGAATATGAATCAACTTAATATGCAATGTTAAATCACAAAACTTTAACTTGAATTCTTTTCCACACAAGATAACTTTTATTGAAATGATAAGTGAATTTGCAATTAGGATAACTAAACAAACACTAAAATAAAGATTTGAATGATATCATAAAAAAGCTATCATATATATATATATATATATATATATATATATATATATATATATATAAACCAATTGAAGAAAAGTAATCAGCAAGCACAAATTAATTTATGCATGAGTTGAAGTGGCTAGAAAATAGAAAAGTAAATGAGATGTGATGTTAAGCATAATCAGATTTAACCAACCTAGATGAAACTTTTAGCCAAAGTGATAAACATTAGATATTCAAAAGATTAAGCACTAGATATTCAAAAGACCTTGTAATGGCTTTCAGCCAAACAAGAAATAAAGCTTATGAAATGAATAAGCATAATTAAACTTGAGTAACCTATGTGTAGTTCTTGGCCAAAGAAAGAATAAAGAAGTCATGAAGTAATTGAGCACTAAGCAAATAAAAATTCATTATGTTTGATTTTGGCCAAACATGAACCTAAAGATTATAAAGTGAATAAGCACAATATGTTTGAAATAACCTTATAAACATCAAAGCCAAGATGAAATAAAAGTATTAGAAGCACTTAGGACTTTAGGAATATAAGGCAAAGCTAGAACCTTTTGGCCAAGGAAAGAACCTCAAGTCCTTAACTTTTCCCAATCAATCTTCAAGCCAATTAATTTGTCCAAAGAAATGTGAGGGATGATGAGAAAAGTTTGCACTTGAATCACCAAATCATTCTTCAAGAATTCTTGTAACTTGGATAGCCAATGGTGGAGAAAGGTGAGCAAGAGAGTAAGAGAGAATAATAGCTATTTAGAACCTTTTTCAAGTTGAAACATGACTCCTAAATAGAATATGAAGGAGTATAGGTTCAGCTAAGCATGAGGGAATGAGAAGGAAATGAAATAGGCAATATTTTGAATTTTAGATCAAATGAATAATGGATCAACCAAGGGATCTCCTTGGAAAATTTGATTCAAACCAATATGGAATGTTTTCAACGTGAATCATAGCTAGAGAGAGAGGAGAAACATATTGGAAATTCGTCAAGGAGTTTTGATATGAAGGAAGGAATTTTTAATAAAATAAATCTATGGAAAATACCTTTAAGAAATTCGGCCAAGAGAATTTCCATAATTAGGAATTCTCAAATTAATACATGAATCAATTAAGATCAAGACTGATTATATTATATTATTGAATTTTTAAATAATATATAAATTTATTTATATTTAAAACAAAGTGGTCGAACCCAAACACTTCCTAAAATGGAGTAAACTAAAAAGGAATTATTTCTAAAAATGAGGGTTGATTTGAATATAAATTTAAAATAACTTGTAATAAATTAATAAGACTCTAAATAATCATAGTAAATCATGCTTGGGACGTTCAAAATGTTCTATAAAATATTTGATTTAATTTAGCAAGAATATATCATGAAAGAAGTGTGAATTCAAAAATAATTCAAAATCATTCAAATTAATGAATTTTTAAAATATGAAAAATAAGGGAATATTATATGGAAATAGTTTGAATGAAATTCACACATTATATTACACAAAATGCATTAAAAAAATTTAGCCCAAATAGTGTTAAGATGAAAATGATTATAGGAGAGAGAATAAGAGAAAAAAGATAATTTTAAGATAATTCAATTTTCATGTAATAAAAATACCAATATAAATTATGATTAGCATGGAAATCATTTGATGAAGTTTAAATATAATTTATCTTGCTTGAACACACATTTAATAGAACTTATTTTATGCACTTAGTTCATATCATCCAAAATAGATAATTTAATGAATAATTACAATATTAAGATATAGAAAATATATATGACTTTAGAATGATGAATTTAACATTTAATGAATCAATTATTTTATCTTAGTGAACTTTTCATTTGTCTTAATATAGTAATTCTTAGAAATTTCTCACCCAGTTCATGTCCAATAGTTTCAGCATTTTGAATTAAATGAAAAACTTGGAGTTGAAGAATTTTCTCCGCACACTTGAATTTAACTTGATTAGTAGCATTTGAACATGTGTTTGTTATCATGAAAATTAATCTCATATGAGGTGGGGCTCTTCAAGTCAACACCTTATCCAACTACTTAAGGAGAACAAGGTTCACTACACACCTTGGTTTTTATTAATGATTTCAAAGCCTTGAGGAGCTTGCAAAAAAAAGTGCACGTCTCTTTCTACCATAGATGGTGAGAAGGAAACCATCCTGCTTATATGTTAACCAAACAAGGAACTGTCTCTCAATCAATTTGCATTTCTAAGAATAGGGACAAAGAATTAACCTTCATTATGAATAGTGATAATATTAACTTACTTTACATTAGATCTAATTTTGTATTACACTTCTCTTCTTTTGCCATTTTGGATTACTTGTATATTTAAAGTGATCAATGAAATCTTCCTTTTATGAAAGAAAATGAATCCCTCGAGTCTTACTAGCTTAAATTAATGAAGAGGGAAAAAATGCTCTCTAAGTCATAGACTCATCTCAATGGAAATGCATTATTTGCTTATCGAAAATCATTATTTAGCATTTATTTTTACTACCCAAAATTGAGACATTATATGCTTTTGCATAAAGCAAATTTAATTTTAAGAATAAATCCTTTGCAATATCTCACGACCAACCCGATATTGTCTTGATGTTTTCCACATTGGTCTATGATCTTTCTGTAATTTGAATTTATACTTATTGTTCTTTATGCTATAAAAGGTCAGGTTGTAGCTAATTTTTAGCAACACCCCCACTCCCTAAAGATTATCCTTTGGATGAAGATCTTCTTGATGAACAAATTATGATTTTAAATGATTAAAATAGTGCCACCTGGGAAATGTATTTCGATGGTACAGCCTCCTCTCAAAATGGTAAATAATTCAATTATTTTATCTTAGGGAAAGAAAAGAATAAGTTTAATTTCATAATAGATAAAGGAATGATGCGATATTCTTTCCATTTATTTGAGCCTTGTACAAACAATGAAGTTGAATATGAAGCTCTTATAGCTAGTTTGGAATTATCCATTTTCATGGATATTAAAGAAATTAAAATCTTTGGAGATTTTTAACTAGTTATTAACCAAGTGAATACTATCTATAAAGAATTACATCCAAAACTTGTTAACTATCACCAATATACATTTAAATTACTTGAACATATTCCTTTTATGACTTTGTATAGGATATCACATAAAGATAATTTCATCATTGATGCCTTAGCAAAGCTTGCAAAAGAGATTGTGTGCCTAGAAAGACTTTGTCACTTATATATTTAGACTACATGAATAGAAAGTAGAGATTGAAGAAATAACCACTCTTACTAAAGGACAAGAACAAAATGATTGGAGATAGTCATTTATAAAATATTTAAGTGAGGGGAGGCGTTAAAAGATAAATCATCAATGAATCAAATTATGAAATGAGTTATATCTTAATCAATGATGATGGTGTGTTGCATTATCAGTTATTTGATTATATGTGGTTACTTTGTTTATAAAAATAGGAAGTCCACAAGATTATAACTGAGGTATATTCTATATTATGTAGTGCTCACTAATATGGGGCCATAATGAAATTAAAAATTAAAAGACTGGGATATTATTTTCTTTCGATAATTGATGACTACATGAAAACTATACATCATTATCAGCAATGCCAAGTGCATGATGTAGTTTTACATCAGCCTCCTATTATATTACATCCAATGATCACCTTCTAGCCCTTTGAGAGTTGGGGGTACTAACATCATAGGACCTATTAATCTTCCATTATCAAAAGAGAAATATTTTATATTAGCTATTATTGTTTGATTTTCTAAATTAGTTAAAAGTGATTCAATTAAGAGAAGTTAAAGCATGCCACTTAAAATGTTTTTTAAAAAATTGTAAATTATTTTAGTGTTCCTCATCGAGTTATATCCAATAATGACCCAACATTTAAGTCTACAAACATAAATCATTTTATGGATAAACATAACATTAATTAGAGATAGTCAACCATCTATTACCCAAGGGAAAATGGATTGGTCAAGCATTTAATAAGATACTAGTGCAAATTTTGAAGAAAGTCTTCGATGATAATAAATTTTATGGAAAAAATTTGAAACACCACATATTTTAAGACTCTCTTATTCATGTAATCAAATTCATCATTAAAGAATAAACATATTATCTCAAAAGATAAACATGTTATTCTATAATAGATTAATCACTTAAATAAAGACTCCTAAGGCTATTGGGTCTTACTAATATTGTAGAGATTCTTACCTTGAATTACATGGAAAAGTAAAATAAAATTTATTTTATATTGGGATCATAAATTCTATAAAGGCAAGCCCTTATAGTTAATTACATCTTAGGAATAAATATCTCTTCCTAAGAATACTCTTGATTAAAATAATAGGCATTTATTTTTAAATATTTCTAAGATAGTTCCAAAGGATGGTTAAATTGAAGTTTCAAAGGGATCATTGTAAAGTGGAAGGAGTTATTTTAGAAGCTAATTATGATAAAGTAGGAAATGTCCATAAATAATTGGATACCTAGTATACATTTCAACTATCCTATCATTGGACTTTAAATTTGAGAATTTAAATTAAATTTTGAGTTAAAATTTTATTAGAGACTATAGAAATGACCTATAGTTGAAGACTCACACTAATATGATATTGTAGATCTAAGTCTACAATTGCTTTTAACACAAGTCAAAGTCTCACCTAGTTTGACTTTTGTGAATTATTGGCTCTTTCTCTCATTTGAGAAATAAACATATCCTTGACTCTTCTAGACTTGTAACCCATTTGGAAAGGCTACCAATTAACACACCTATGCAAAATTTAAATCCATAATATTAAATCTCATGAATGCAAGAATTGTTAGGTTGTTGTATTTTAAAAAAGAATCTAAGAACCTAGATTCACTCCCTAATCCTTAAGATCATGTTTAGTATGTTATGTACCTAACTAATGTAATAAATTTCAAGTTTAATATCTTGACTCATAATTCATTTATGGCTTTTGGGGCATGTAATTTATTCCTACAATGAGATTCAATTAGAAGTGGTCATGGGCCAAATCAAGAAGGAAAGCAAACTTCCTTAAATAGATGCCCCTTATGTGTAATGGGTGAAGCCCCAATTCAAGAATTTAGAACAATATGCTACCATGATTCATAAAAGCAAGTTGTTTTAGTTGATTTTACATTATTCCTATGACTTTAATTTATGGGAGAAGTTTTGAATTTCTTTATTTTTGTTTAAGTTGCTAAGATCTAAGTTGGGTAGAAAATTCAGTTTTCCTATGAGCCTAACATCCAAGTATTCATAACAAAAAATACAAGACAAAAAGAAACCTAGAAAAGTAGGTTGATTCTTTTATGCACCAAAGGTAAATCAAACCAAATTTAAATCAAAAGAATAGGCTAATGCAGTATCAGAAACCCTAGAAGAGAAACAGAAAAATGAAGCTCTAGCCTTATACAACTTGACCTAGAATTGCAAGTCTAGATCTATGGGTCTTCTTCCAAGATCATCTCCATCTGTAGGGACCTCCTTTAGGCTTCACAGATAACACTAGAATAGTATAGTCAACTCCTGCTATTCTTAGATTCCATAGATTATAACCTAATTCTAGGCTTAAATTACATTTAAAATTAAAAAAATCCTAAGTCCTAAAAAATAAATGTTATGAAATGGAAACAGCACACCAATAGTTACATTTGCAAACATACAGACTTAGCATTAGTTAATTGTCAAGCCCACTTATCTTATTGGCCTATTAGGGTCTTAAGCAAACCTGTAAAAAAATAATATTTATATATAATTTATAGTCTCCTTTTTATTAGCTATAATATTAGTTCTTACCATCACAAAGTCAAGTCTAAAAATATTACACCACAAAGTAATCACATCATTCTAGCTATGAAAGAGATGGGCTTGTGTGGTAAGATTATACTAGGTCTTTTTAAGTTCAAGTTACAATTTTGGTTTTCAATATTTAATTTAATTTAATTTTGATATTTTTTTTACTTTTTATAATTTTGCTTCATGGGTATCTGTCATTGTTATACCAGAGATTTGAGGTATCACGACCTCTTCAGACTAATAGCCCTGCAACCTCAAGTGTCCAAACTATATACCATATGTTGATAATTATAAAAAAATAATTTTTAATTCTTTTGATTTCTTTTCATCTTAAAATTGGTTTAATTTACCATTGGTGGTTTCAATTTAAATGACTTAATAATTTACAATTTCATTTTATGTTTAGATTCATTTTATATTAAAATAAAATTTATGTGTTTAAGAATGAAGAATATATTAAGTTTCATTTGGATGGAATCCATTATATTCCACATCCTAAATCCTAGTAGAATGAAGTCTTTACCCTAAAGTAAAGATTCATTCTAAGGGTCAAACTAAGATCCTAAGTATCTTGACTAACCTCTTCTTGAATTTTTTTTAAGTTGAATTTGGTGTGATTAAAGTTCTATTTTGATTTGGATTAAGATTCATTCTATTTTTTATTTTTTTCAATTTGATTAATGATTCTTAGTGTGATTAATGTTTAAATAATTTGATTTATTAATTATTTTAGTTTTCATTTTGTTTTGATTAAATGTTTATTTATTTTCATGTGTTTTAATTATTTAATTTGTTTGATTTAAATTGATTTCATTTATTCATTTCATTTATGTTATGTTAATGGGTTTGGATAAATTAACTTAATAAATTTCAAGTTATAATTTCATTCTTTTATTTTATTGATGTTATGTTTGTTAATGTTTATGCTTTATAACTTAATCTTTGTATTCAATCCTTTTGATTTTGTTCATTATTCATTTAATTATCATTGTTTTATTTGATTTGTTTAATTTTACTTAAATTAATTTCATTCATTACTTTCTTTAAATAATTTGATTATTATTTTAATTAATTATTTTATTAAGATTTATGTTCATTTAATTTATTTGAATCTAAATTAATTCTTTAAGTTAATATTTTGGTTTAGCTTTAGTTTAGCTTTTATTTCACCATTTGTTAAAATTCATTAATTACTTCAACCCCTTTAGATTAATTTTGATTATCAAATCATAACCAAGGGACTTAGGTTATTTTGTGCACCAATCCTAACTTAGGCCATTTCAAGTTCATAAATTATTTTAAGTTTAGTTTAATTTAGTTAATCACTTTTTTTTTGCATTTAGAATTATATTATTCATTATCTTAAATGGACTTAAGAACTTTTCCTATATTTATTAAATTAATATCTTAATTCAACTTTTAGTTTGATTTAATTAATTTATTATATTTAAATTTCATAATGTATTGATTTAATTTATCATTTAAGTTTACTTGATTATTAGTTTTCACATAATCATTTCATTTGCATTACATTAATGAATTTGGATTTGATTAATTGCTTTCAACTTATGATTCCATTTTTGGGTTTAGCTTGATTCATTGTATGTTAAAATTTTAATTTCTTAAAGTGAGTTTTTCATAATCTTAATATAAGTCATTTCAAATATTCAACTTACGTAAGTGTAATTAGTTTATTTAATTATCATTACTTATGACTTAGGATTATGTTATTCACTAATCTTGAATGAATTCAATGATTTACATGTTAATGAATTTTGTATTTAGATATGAAATTCATAGGCTAATTTTGATCCTAATTGATTAAATTGATTATTTGAATTTTTTATTAAAGTTTATTCCCTTAGTCACTTCATTAAGTTTTAAATGTATAATCCATTGATTTCTTTAATTTCAAGGGGTTAGGAAATTCCCTTTAAGTGTTCTCATATTACTTAAAATATTTCAATTGCTTTTTATAAATTTTTATAATTTTTGTAATTTCTTGATTTATTAATTCATTTAAATTAATCTAGAAACTTGGAAATTCAATAATTTCCACTCTAGAGATCAATTAGCCTTACACATATATGGAAAATGGGGTTCTTTGCCAATTTGATTTCTCTAAAGTTTCATCATTATCAGATGTATAATTTGCATTTAATTAAAGTTTTAATTACTTTATTAAAATCTAATTTAATTCTAAATTAATAAAATTAATTAGGAGTTTCAATTTTCCTATATTTTTTTCTAAAAGATGAATCTATAGACAATTTGTTTGAAATTTTTGAAATTTAGTTGATTTATCATGATTTTCTTAAGTTCATGTTGATTAATTTAATTAATTATGTCAATTAATTATTCAATTAGGTTATTAAATAATTTATGAGGTTTCAGTGAGTTTTTGTTGACCTAAAAAATAATAAAATAGATTAACTTTTATTCTTCTAGCTACAACACTGCAGCGCTATGTTCAAGGCCCCGCAACATTTCTCTATCCTTCTAGAAGGATAACCACTTACATCTAGCTATCAAAATTATGGTACAGTGTTGCAGCACTGTGATGTTGGCATTGAGGCATTGCACCGACTTTTAAGATGGAATAATTTTAGTCCATTGATCCCTTCTTACTTTTCTCTCTTTGAACACTCTTGCTCTCACTACACTTTAACATGCTCCCAACGATCTTCTTTCATTCTGAGATTCTCTATTCTTTAGGTAAAATATTTATGTCATTTTTTCATTAAAAGATTGTTAAATCATAACCCCACTATTGATCTTGGATTTAGTGAGGAAAAGAAGACCTCGATCATTGAACTTTTTTCTGGTGCAAGATGAAAACTCCTCCCCTCCATCAATCATAGATCCAGAACAAGAAGAGTGCTTCACACTATAATTTTGAAATCTTGTATTGCTAAAATGAAATGTTGCTGAAATTTCTAAAAAAATTTCTAAAATCTCATAAGAAACTCAAATTTATCTCGCAGCAATTCGACGCTAAATTATAGCATTGCAACACTTTTCTCTCGGGTAGGCCTTTTACAACAGGCAGTGCCACAACGTCCAGGCTCTAGTACCACAGTGCCTTACTAAGATCCCCCTAGTATTGCCACACCATGGCACCAGTGCTACGACCCCATAGTCACTTAGTGCAAGAAATGTGACTTAGAATATTTTCTTATAAAATCCCCTAATGCCTCGGTGCTATATCTTCCTAACACATGTAAAAATGACTTTGAAAAATTTTTCTAATGGGAAAAAATATCACATTAGTGCCATGACACCATAGGGTTTAGCATTGTGGAGCTAAGCTTATGGGTTTTTATTCTATTTACAATGTTGAGGTATTGTCACTTAGATTTCATTTTTATGAATATGTCCGAATACGTTAAATTTTTTTATTTAAATCCTATAGTGATAAACAATAATGCTAACCACATATAAGCATATAACACAAAGGTAATAAAAAGGGAATTTTATTATTTCAAAGAAAATTATAAATTATAAATTACAAAATAAATTTAAAAAGGGGACAAATACATAATGGGGAAAACTAGTAATCATACACTCCTCTTCCTCCTCCGTGCCTAACACCAGTGAGGTAATCACATATTGATATTGAGGTGTCAGGGAAGGTGTCCTAGCTTAGATCTGCAAGATTATAATTTTGAAACATGGTCACTAGTGTAGTGTTGAACTGGGCCATGTAAGAGAACTGCATTTGTTGTTTACCCATATTATGATCAAACTTGCATTCCATGATCTTATGTCCTATGACTACTTCGGTCTGCCCGCCCTTGTTCTAAAGTCTGTGACCTAATTGCTAATTTCTTGGACTTGCTCAGTCAGGGAATTGCAAGATTAGGGTCAAGGTCATGGGGCATGTGAGCCTTCCCCCACTTCAAACCTTAGCACAATCCCCAGAGTACCCTCTTTAATAGAGGGTCCTTTCGAATGAGTATCTCTTCATCAGGCCCCCTACCGCTCCCACAGTAGAATATAAATTATAAATCAAGGAAGGGTGATCATACTTGACAATAGTACTCTTCAACATATTATAAATAGAATTATAAATAACTTTCTCGATATCGATTGTAAACCCCCTATGAATATCAAAATTCAAAATACCCTATCTTTGGTAACCTCACTAATGTTACTAATGGGCATATGGTTGGTGGAAATGAAATAATGCCAAGATTTAGATTCAAACAGTGAGACCGATAGTAGAAAAGTTAATAAACCTTTCCTTCCATCATTTTCACTGCATTGGCATTCCCATAAAATAGAAAAAAAAGAATCTCATCAAAATTAGAATGATAGTTATAATAAGCAAAATATTGATCATAACCAATATCTTAAAAATTGTAATATGCATTCATAGCACTATTGTCAAAACTAACCAATTTTCCCTATATACACTTTGTTGTCCTGGCTTTCATGCACATTCAAAAAGAACTCATGATTGATCAGTACAATGCACGAGCTATTATCATAAGCTAGTTTGGCCCAACTTTGCATCACGATCACCCCTTCAATGCTACCATTGAGATCATGGAATCCTCTCCAAGATTAGATGCTTGTGGATGAGAGTGTGTGGATTCTATTCATCGGCATCAGCACTGATTAAGTGGCCATCATCACTAAATGCCCTCTTCTTACTCAACACCCTTCTAAGAGAAATTTTGAATATGTTAATTGGATGAAATAAGAGAGCTAAGAAAGAAATAAAATCTATAAGGAGAGAGACCGCTGAATGATATCTTTAACTACCCCTAGGTCCTATTTATAAATCAACAAGCCCCATGGCCCACGCCTCTCAAGCTGTAACGCCTTAGTGTTCATATATAAGACCGAGGTTGGTCTATCCCATCGTTATTAGTCAAAAAAATAAATTTAATAATAATAAATTTTATAATTAATGTGTACAAAAAGCATTACAGCACCTGACACCCATTAAAATGAGGTTGTTGTTTCTCCTTCAATCACTGCATTAGGGAATCATGACCAATGTAGCAGTGCTACAAAGTGACACTGCAATACTATTTAAATGGTCAAATAGACCAATAATGCATGCACCATGGTGCTACCCATGCATCACCGAGGCACTAGACCTCATTGCTCACATGTACACCTAGACTGACACTAAGTAGTGGCACCTAAGTGTTGTGTCCTAGTGCTAAGGTGCTGCCCCTTAAATAAAATATAATAAAAAATAAGAGAGGGAATTTGAATATAACTTCTAATTCTGGCATTCCAAAAAGGTATGTAAGTCTAGTCTTCTATCTGTTCTCCATGTGAACACCCTATAATTTGTTCGCCACATGAATAAATCTATATTCTTTCGCTATATGAATAAGCCCTAATTTTGGCATTCTAAAAAAGGTATGTAAGTCCAATCTTCTATTTGTTCTCCATGAAAACACTCCATAAAATGTTTGCACTTGAGCAAATCCATATTCGTTCACTATGTGAACAAGCCTGAATTCTTGCATTCCAAAAAAAGGCATGTAAGTCCAATCATCTATCCATCCATTATGGGAACACACCCCATAATTTGTTTACCATTTGAACAAATTTATATCCATCCACTATGTTGACAACTATAATTTTGGCATTCAAAAGTGATATAATCTCATCCTTCTATTTGTTCACCTTGTGAACATCTACCCGTTCGCCATATGAACACCCTACAATCTGTTCTGCATATGAAACACCCTAAAATATATTTATCATATGAACACTCTTGCACAACTTACACTAAAACTCTAAGTCTACCCGAGATACCTAAAATGAGGCAACATAGCTACTGATCAGATTCTGTGGACATTATGACTATGTCCCTCTAATATTGGCAGACTAGAATAATGTAATCCTGGGATGATGAAACCATGAGATCTTGATCAAGATTACACTATTATTTTCTTTTGGATAGTCATTTGAACCATGCTATACCTATAAGACACCAAATGCATATAGAATAGATATGTCTATTTCCAACCTTAATCAGAATGCTCTCTTATTGTAGTAAGAGGGATAATTAAATATGGAGGTTTGCGTCCATAGGAAATAGAACCCATATATAAAAGAAATCTAATATGATGTTTGGGGAAATCTGATTGAATATATATATATATATATATATATATATATATATATATATATATATATATATATATATATATATATATATATATATCAATCTATCTCATGAAAAAAATATACTCTTACCCATCTCATCCAAAGATGACGGAGTGCAACTTTGAAGGTTTTTTTTCTGAGCAATAAGATTTCTAGTGACTCAGGGATTACTTCTCTCTCCATCTCTAGTTGGAAAAAAAAAAAATGGTGTTATAGGAATATCTTAGGTCATATTATTTAGATTCTTAATTCTACTAGAACCTGATTTTAGATTTACCCTCAAGTTCAAAATCATCCATGGAGAACTCGACCAATATGATAACTGTTTGATTAGGGGAGGGATCCCCTATTAGATTCCCATAAGATATAACAAACTCCAGCTTCACTAGAGACAATACCCAATTTGGAATAATCTTTGAGGTTATCCAGTTCCTACTAGCTGGACAAGTGAATGAATTCATATCTAAGGTGTACAATAAAGAAAATAGGTCAACCATTAATGAGCCTAAGCTGGACATAGCTTCAAAGAGAATATTTGTCTTTGATATGTTATCAAAGATAACCCCGAATGCCATGGGTAAAATGACTATGAAGTCCAAATTGAAATCTATCATAGTCAAACCACTTAGCTTCGAACTTGAGGAATAGAGACCAGAACAAACCAATATCTTAGCTCTAAGTGGAAAAAAAATGATCATGAAGTATCTTCTTCGGGTACTAAGATGTTTTAAAGAGCTTGAAGGAAGTACAATGCCTCCCGTAGAGTCAGGACTATCTATTCACACCAAACAACAATCTAACCCAAGTAGAGGCCAACATACTTATAATTAATAACTTTGATGTCTTATTGAAATGGGTCAAAAGAAATATCTCCAAATAAGTTATAAAAAAATCTTTCTAAGACAAACCTACAAGTTCCATGTCATAAAATTATTCACGCTAAAGGGAAACTATTTCTTCTAAATCTACAAGGTCCTGAAGACAATCAAGAACATAGGTATTCAAAGAGGGATCAAGAAGTTGGTGAGCCAGGTCACCAAATCAACAAATTCCTACTTCAAAAGAAGTGGAAATATAGAAGTATCATCTTGCCCGTCTTGAGAAAAAATTAAGACCAAAAAATTTGATGATCGGTGAAGACTAACAACAAGCCATCCAATCAAAAATAATTAAATGGATAGTTGTCGGCAGGTCTCTATAATAATATCAAAGAAAGCCACATCACTTAGGCCATTCTAACCCAGTTGGTGAGCACTAGGGTGTGACATTGAGACTCATTCTCAAAGATCTGCCACTGGGATGTCTAGACTAATATGGAGGGTTAAAAGATAAAAAATGTCAAACATGAGAGAGCTTAGTATGAATGAACTCTCCAAGATAATGAAGAAGCTTACTCTCTTATCATTAGCTAGAAGTGCCAGTGTAAAAAGATCTGACCAATGGATGATGAGATGGATGATCAACTTTTTTGGGAAGATGAAGATCTCCCAACCAATGAAGAACTAATGTCTAGATTTCCAAAATAATGAAGATGTTGATCACATGGAGGTTGAGATCATTCACATGGTTGAAACTCACCTTTAAAATAAAGGTGTCAAGTCTGAACAACAAAGTGAGGAGGATCAACAGGGAAACCTAAGTCATCGAGAGCCTAGAGGATGAGCTCAAGTAGATGTGGAAGTGATTGAAGAATTCATGAATATTGTAGCAAGGCTACAATATTAGATGGGTTCCCAACTCCAAAGGAGGGACTAAAAAATTACTCAGCTCAATAACTACTTAATGAAATGAGAGGACTGATGATGACTTGTTTGGTTAGCTTAAATTTATTATAATGACTACAAAATATACCCCCAAGGAATCCACCAGAAATAAATAAATCTATAGTGGAGAATGAGGGTGTACAAAATGTTTCACCTAATTTATCAACAATTGTGGCACAAAGACAAGAACTTCCAAGAGAAGCCACACCAAACCCTCATTAGAAGCTGATGTTATCACCAAATCCCAAGTGGAAGATCTCATTAGCCCAAAGGTCAAAGCAATGATTGCATCATAAATTGTTGAACAATTAGTAGGAAAAGGATGACCATATACAATAGAGTACGATCAAGGTTAGTATCCTAAAGGATACATAGTGCAAAGTTCAATACCTTCTCAGGCACAAAATATTTGCAACAACACTTGGCTCAGTTTAAAGCATCATGCAAAAATACTAGTGTAAATGACACTTTGTTGCTACACCAATTGTTATTAGTAGTCTCAAATGACCATCAATGGCATGCTGAGTTACCTAATGACTCTATAAAAGCATTTATTAAGCTAGAGGTACTCTTCATTAAGAGATTTGTAGGCGCAATGAAGAAAGTAATTGTAGATCTCACCTTCAAAAAAAGGAGAAAGGATGAGAGTGACACTAAATATATCACCATATGGAGGAACCTAAGCCTGAGATGCAATCGGTAGCTCACAAGAAAAGCATGGAGTGGAACTCCTCATGGAAAATATTGATGATCAAATGGCCCCATACCTTTCCATGGATACAATTAATACATTCCATGAATTATTAGATTGTGTAGACAAGTTTGAAAGGTTTCCCACATGAAAGGAGCTTAATAAGGGCTATAACAATAACTCCACTAGAAGTGGAAAGCCATCCAAGAGAGTATATGAATACAACATTCACATTTACAATGAAAAAGGGAAATGAAAGAGCATCAAATTTGCTATTGGTCACAAAGATGATAGAGGAAAAGAAAAGAGTATCAACCCTCTTGGAGAAGATGGCTAAGCAGTTGAGAGAATGTACTACTAAGATTTTTAAACATGCCCTAAAGTTGGGATTATAGTTTCTAGAGCTATGTCAACCAGATCAAGTAGATAAGGTCGATGATCCCAACTATTTTCCTTCTATAGACTTATAAATCACCCATTGAAGATTGCTTTATTTTCAAAAACTCGATTGAGAAAAGCTATCACAATGGATAACTTACCTTGTTAGACTATGTCTTAGTAAATCCTAAAAAGGATAAGGTAAGCATTATTATGACACATTCAAATACTAAAGCACCAAATGAGAAGGTCTAGTCGATCAAGACTCAGGATAGAAATAAAGACAAAGAAAAAATTCCACAAGTGCAAATAGAAGAGGAAGGTGCCTAGAAAACTTTCATCTCAAAGAAAACTAAAGAATGATCAATATTCTTATAGCTATAGAGGGCATTTGGTGGAGGAATGCTCTAGAACCTAAAATCGATCCCAAGATACTTCACCTAAATAAGGGGCAATTTTTATACAAAATGAAGGAGTAGATGAAAAATAATAAGCCTTTTACATCAAAGCCTCATAAGTTAAGAAAAAATAAGAAAACTCATAAAAAAATGAGACACAAAAAATGATAGATTCTCTAGAGTACAAGCAACCTCCTCAAGATAAATTTAGCTGGAGGAATATATGCAACATTTATAGCTCGACATAATAGAGTTTGAAGAAGAAGTTGCAAAAGGAAATATGTCAAATGATAAATGTTGTTATAACATCAACTGGTTTTGAAGAAGAGCTATGTTTTCCAAAAGAAAAGCCTATCAATGAAAAAAATAAGTCAAGCTCCAAGAAACTATGCCCTGAATTAAATAGTAGTTTTAAAAGTTATGAAGACTCTAGGAACTCCAAAGAGTTATAAACCTCAAAAATTTCTTTTAATGAGGAAAGCCAAGTAGAACAAGTAATACAAGTGCATTTAAAGAGTGGAAAAAATATTCCTCCAATGTAATAATAGAAAGCAGGGAAAAGGCAAAAAATTTCAAATTAATTAAGATGTCTTACCTCCACCACTAGCTAAACCCCAAAACTCTACCAAAATAGTAGTAGACTATAATGTTATGGCACACATACACAAGCTTCCTACTCTATAAAGTATATATGATTCTCTCATGCTATCCCAAAATATAAGAGAGACTTAATAAAATCCTTATAATGCCTAGAATAGTATGAAGCATTCTCAATAGAGGATGCAAGAAGTTCTTACCTTGCAAAAGTCAACAATTATCACCTTGAATGATAAAGACTTACTACTCAAAATGACTAAACATAATCGACTTCCCTAAGTTATGACTAAAATTAATTTTACATGAGTAAAGAGAGTGTTAATTGACCTAGGTGTTTCAATCAATCTCTTGACAGCCATGCCACTTACAACACTAGCTTTGGATACTCGATACCATGATAATAGCACTGTATTTTTACAAGGTTTTAATGAACAAGGGTTGTAAACTTTAGGGTCCATTGTCTTGCCCATATGGCTCGGATTTATACATAGAAGCTTAATTTCATGTAATTGAGGCCAAAGTTACATATAAGGCACTCCTTCGTAGGCCATGGATTCATGTGTATGGTATAGTACCCTAAACTCTTCATCAATGCATGAAATATATCCAAAATGGTGAAGAGCATCAAATTGATGAGGACATGAATCCATTCTTGATCGATAAAATTAAGATCTATGATTACGCTAAATACTTTATCCCTAAGAAAGTTGAAGAAGTTAATTCCCAAAAGAAAGAAACTCCACCTATCAAACTAATGTTAAACAGTAGAGATTTAAAAAGTAAAATTATTAATGAATCAAAACAACCCAAGGTAGTTTGCCACCTTAGTAGTGATATTAAAGAGGATGAAGAGAAATTAATACATAGGAAGGTCTCAATTAGTGAAAAGAAAGAAGAAGCAAGTACTAGTAGTGTAACTAAACAATTAAAAAAATGCAATTTCTAATAAGAATGTTTGAGTCTCAATCCTTTGATATGGATATGAAAATAATGTTAATACCAAAAGCACATATAAAAGCCTTATCAACCCTAAGGAAAGAATAAATAGAATAATTAAAAATATTCTATGTCCTTTCTAGAAGGGGTTATAAGATCGTGGAATCTTCATCTACAAAGTTGAAGAGCAAATTGCAAATTCCACAAGAGAACTATTTGAAGAATATGATTTTGAGGAAGAAGATAATTCAATAATCATTCCTTAATACTTCTCATCATCTTTAAAGAGGCTAGCCAAAAATAATGTTTAGCTATCATAATCGAATGCATATGCTCGATTGTTCAAAAGGCTCTGGCAAGGGGATAATGTTCACAGTTCCATACATTATGGAAAATTCACTACTTGGGGATTAGGATATATTCCTTCATAAATTCCTCAACATGCTCATGCTATACTATATCCAATAAAGAAACAATCCCATTCAAAACCATGAATCTACAAAGGGCTACTTCATAGGGGAATGAAAATGCCTAAAGTTAAATTAATAATTGACCTCAAAGAAGCCATGAAATAATTTAAAGAAGGAAATCAATCCATGGTCGATGAACTTCAAAAAATTAACCTAAATACTAAATAAGAGCCTAGACAACTTTTGTTAGTGCTAACCTCACATGAAAATGATTGGAAGAATTAAAAGCACTACTCTATGAATATAAAGACGCTTCACATGGAATTATAGTGAAATGTAGGTTTATCACAAGAAGTAGTAGTACATAAATTGGTTATTAGATCTAATGTATAGCTAGTAAAGTAAGTATCTAGGTGAATGTGATTAGAAATTGAAGAATAAGTAATCATTGAAACCAAAAAGCTCATCGAGGCAGTGTTCATCCAAGAAAAAAAATCCTACTGACCAAATTGCTAATATTGTCCCAATAAGAAAGAAAAATGAGCAGATTCAAGTTTACATCAATTTTTAGGCTTAATTAAAGCATGGCCAAAAGATGATTTCCCATTATCGAATGAATAACTCATGGTGGATAATACATCCAACTATGATATTTTCTCCATCATGGATGGATCATCGGGCTATAATCAAATCAAAATGGCTTCAGAGGATGGAAAGCATACATTTTTTCCCACATCAATCAACATATATTGTTATGAAATAATGCCATTTGGCTTGAAAAATGCAAGTGCCACTTACCATAGGTGATGACCCGCATATTTGATGATCTTATACATAAGTATGTAGAGTGTTCTATTGATGATATTTAAAAGCAAAACCCAAAGCAAGCTTATAAGTGATCTAAGGATTATATTTGATAGAATTCAGAGTTTCAATAAAAAAATGAATCCTTTAAAGTGCACTTTTGGTGTGACCTCTAGAAAGTTTCAAGAATTTACTGTACACCATAGATGGATTGAAATTGATCCCTCTAAAATAAAAGTAATAATGAAATGCCACCACTTAAAAATTTGAAATAATTATATTCCCTACAAGGCATATTGACTTATATTAGAAGATTCATTTCTAATCTTCTGCAAATGCTAGCCTTTTGCTCGATAAATGAAAAAGACACCTATTATATGGGATGATGCTTGTCAAAAGCATTTGATAGAATAAAGAAATATTGATTGCATCCCCTAATCTTGGTAGCACCAATTATAGGAAACCATTACTATTATATACGATAGCCCTAGAAGAATCACTAGGACCTCTCCTAGCACAAAATAATAAAGAATAAAAAGAAAATGCCATATATTATATAAGTTGCCTAATAGGAGCTAGAATGAAGTATTCACTTATTAAAAAGTTATGTTTAGCATAAATATTTGCACTCATAAACTACGCCACTATATGGTATTCCATAAGATAACATTAATATCCAAAGTTGACCCAATGAGCTTTTTGATGATGAGGCTTACCTTAGCTGGTCACTTGGTTAAATGGATTGTCATATTGCTGCAATTCAATATAACATATGTCTCACAAAAGGCCATAAAAGGGAAATCTTTGGCTAAATTCTTAGTCGCTCATCCCTTACCGATAGTCTCCCCACTTAATGATGAGTTGCCTAATGAAAATATTTTTGAAGTTGAAAAAGCTCAACAACCATCAGGATGGGAACTTTTTTTGATAGAGCTTCATCCATAAAATAACCTAAATTGCCTAGCTTACCTACAATACAAATCATAATTATCCTAATATTCATAACACTGTAAAGGGGTATACTGCAATATTCCTAGAGTCTTACTAAGCCTTGAACCAACAATGAGGCCAAATATAAAGAATTAATTGTAGGCCTAAAGCTAGTAATTAATATGAAAATTAAGAGCTTCATATTTATGAAGATTCTCAAGTTATAATTTGACAAATAATTGGGAACTTTTACCATAAATAAGCTAGAATTAGTGCTCTACCATAAACATGTCTTGGAGCTTTTAAATAAAAAATCCATGAAGTAACCATCACAAGAGTGTCACATCGAGACAATGGTAAGGCTGTCATATTAGCTAAATTAGCTAAAAAGATGGTAGACCCTCAAGGAAATCTAATTACAGTAACCATCTAAAATAGGCTAGCACTAGCACCAACACTCTTGCAAGCCTTAAAAGTTAAACAAAGTCAAGAAGTCATGATCATAATAGAAGAAGATCATTAGAGAACCATTCATCACTTATCTCAAAGGTGGGGAGCTACCATAGATAAATCATAAGCTCATCAAATTTAACAAGGAGTGTTAAAATACACTCTCATAAATGACATATTGTATTGACATGCATTTGACCAAATGTAGTTATAATGCTTGGGACCATACGAGGCCATGACATTAATGGCTGATGTGCATGAAGGATTGTGTGGAGCACATAAATATAACCCTAAAATAAAAATCAAAGTTAAAAGAATGTTATATTACTATCCTGGCATGGTTCAAGACTGCATCGAAAATGCAAAATGATGTCATCAGTGTCAAATACATGAAGACACATTACATCATCCACCCAATATTCTGCACCTAAGAATAGCGTCATGGCCATTTGAAAGTTTGAGGAAGTAATAAAATAGGTCTAATAGATCTTCCATCATCTAGAGGACATCACTTTATTCTAGTTGATGATGATTATTTCTAAAATGGGCAGAAGCAATTCCATTAAGAGAAGTTAAAGAAGATGATGTGGTAAAGTTCTTCCAGGATCATATTATCTATAGATTCAAATACCTTGAAGGATTATATCTAATAATGGTATTATTGTTGACCTTATTTTTGGATGAGGTTAACATCACTTTGAAATTAGCAATTAGAACATGTAATCTTAGGTTAGGAACCTCTTAATTAACTACTTAGGACACTACATTTAATGACCATACATCCTCCTTGGGTTTAATCCAACCTAATGGGCTTAAGCAAACTCAACCCAAATTCTAAATTTGGATTAAATCAAAGAAAATCTAAATAAGTCAAAATAAATTCAAATTAAAAAAATGAATGAATCCAAAATAAAATCAAAGTCAAATCTAGTCAACCCATTTGACTTAGGTTTGATTTAGATGGGTCCCAACAAGTCAAAGGTCAATCACCAAAATTTGACCAAATGAAATCATTCCAAATGTTCCAAATAATAAAATAAATATGTTTAATCATGAATCTAAAGAAATTTAAAATTATGTAAGCCTTACTTAGGTTAATTAGACCACTTAGTCTAAATGAACCTAAATGGGTCCTTAGGTTCAAACCCAAATCAAATTAACTCAATCTAATTACTAGCAATCATTTAAAAATGATAATCAAACATAATCCAACTTATCATTGGGTCCAATTTGGTTAAATTGGTCTTTTACCCAAATGAAACCCAAGATTAACCCATTAAGCCATTTTGGATAAAATGAGTTCAAATTGAAATCCACTTGAAATTAAATTAAATTAATCAATACAAATCATCTCACACATGTGATTAAATATAATTGGAGTGTAAACATAATTTAATTGATTTAAATTTGGTCATTTGATGCAAAAGGGTCAAGTTTACTTGGAATTGGACTAAACCCTCATGTGGTGTGGGTTAAGTCAATTCCTAATCATCCAATGGACAATCAAGGATGATTTAAACCATAAATAAAGCCAAAAGGAAATGAGTGGAGATTTTTGACCAAGTGAAGATGCATGGTGGATTCCTCTCCTTCCTTTCATCTAAATTCCTTGGATTTTATCCAAGTGAGATTTGACCACCTCTTGGAGGATGGTTTCAAGGTTGAAAAATCAATGGATCAACCCTCAAGCAAAAGAGATCTTAGCTTCTTCTATGAGAAAAAAAAATTAGAAGGAGCAAGAGAGAAGCAAGGAAGCTTAGCTCATGGAAAAGGGTGGAAAGGGGAGGAAATTGATTCCTCCCATCCAATTCTTTATCCTAAGATGCTCATAAGGCCAAGAGATATGAAATCCATCCCTTATCCAATCCTCCCACCATCGGAGGCTGGAATCCAACCATCTAGAAGGCCAAGTACATAGCTCTCAGCCATCAATGGAAAGAGAGGAAGGAGAGCCTTTCTTCTCCCTATTTTCATCCCAAAACACTCACAAATGGAGGAGAAGAAGAAGGGCAACATTTCAACCCTCGCCACGCACATTTTACCAAATCTGCACCTCTACCTTTTAATGGAGAAACCTTGGGTAGGGGGGGGGGGAGCATTTCCCCTAAAATTGAACATTCCAACACATTCTAGTGGTTGAGGCGACCACAAACAAATCCTCATTGTGACTCCTCGACGTCGGTCAGCATGAGACTAGCCAAACTTGATGGAAAATGATCACAAGTTGGTCTCCAGGGCATTTGGTGAAGGCAAGCCAACAAATCACATCCATAGCTTCTTCATATCGAGGCAAGGTGTTTAAGTTGATCTGACTATCGGAGATCATTGGAATTGAGGTATGCTTCACAACCAACCTATAGAGCATTCAATTTTGGTCCTTTGTGAAGGAAATTTGATCCCCATGAGGATCAAACCATATAGATTGATTACAATCAATCCCTAATCATTTTGCAATCAAATCACATCATAATCTACCATGGATGACCAATATCATCAAATTTGATGGACAACATCCATCTCTCATTGCAGATGCTCAGGAAATGATTTTATCATTCATTTCTTCTATTTGGAATGGCCGAGATCTAGTCACATGATCTGATTAATCCCCTTAAGGGGCAGCAGAACAAATCAAGATGTTCGATCTTTGATCACTAATTGAGATCCATCCTGTGTGGCCGCTTTTGATGTGGCTACCACGCAAGATCCGATGCTCAATGGCGGTGCACCATGTGGCAAAGGAGCCACATCGGCATCACGTTAGGGGCCACATTAGCATCACGTTGACACCACATCACCATCTCCATTTTAAAATGATAAACCCCATTTTAAATAATTAAAAATTCTTAAAATTGCCTGAAACTTTAAAAAAAATGAATAAAATAAAATATAAATCGAAAAAATGAAAATGAGGGTAAATTTGGCTTAATTTATCTTTAAATAAAATCAATTAAATTCAAATTAATCCTAAATTATCAATCCAACTGAAATGAAACTTTGGGGAACTAAAATTGAGGTTAAAACACACTATCGAAAAAATGTATTATGAATTTATGCAATGTAATTCAAGAAAGATCAAATTTCAACCCTAAACTTCAACTTTAATTAAATAGATTAAAATTAAATGAAATAAATCATAAAAATAAATCAAATCACTTCAAATTGATATAATAAACATTAATGAAACTTAAACATCAATGAATCCATTGAAAGTTGATAAATCAAAATGACTTAATTTGGTAATTAATAGAATTAATTAATTCAAATAATTAACCAAAATTTAAATAAATCATAATAAATCAACCAAATTTTTAAAAATTATGAATGAACCTTCTTTGGAAGCATCTTTCAGAGGGAAATCAAAAATAAATAAATTCCCCAAAAAATTCTCATTAAAGTAGGCTTAATTTGACTTTTATAAATAATTAAGACCTTAATTACATCGTAATTATGCATTTAATTAAAATGAAACTTTGGAAATATGAATTGGCATTAAACCCCACTTGTCATAAAAATTTCAATCATAATCAACATTCAAATTGGGAATTATTGAATTTTCAAATCTCTAGGCCAATATAAATCAAATATTGAATTAAACAAAAATTCATAAATCACAGAATTCATAAAATAACTTGAAATAATCTTCTCCAACATCAGAATAGTCAAAGATGATCTTCAACATCCTAAATTAAAGAATTTCATCACTTAAAGGTTAATGAAACTAATAATGAATATCAAGTTTGATTAAACCTTAAGCTAATGAACTCATAATCAAACAAATTAATGAAAATCCACAAATCAATGTAACTTAAGAATGAATCCAAACATTAACCTAACTATCTTAGGTTAACATAAATCAAACAAAAGATAACATAATCAAACAAAAGAATATGAATTCAATAAACATAAACATAATTCAATTAAAACATTAATGAAAAAAAATGTTAAACAAATTCAAACTAAATTAAATGAAACAAATCAAATCAAATTAAAAATAAATTGAACCAAGAATGAAAATTAAATCAAATCAAAATAATGGAATGAAGAATTAAATTCCAAAGACAAAATTGAAACATTAATCCAAAAATCCAAACTAAACTCAAACCTAAATCATCTAAATGATTTAAAAGAATTAATTAAGATACTAAAGGATTTTAATTAGGCCTTTGGGATGAATATTCATCTTAAGATGAAGGTTTTACTCCACTATGGTTTGGATGTTGTATAGAGTGGAAAAAATGGAATATATTCTACTCTTCATTCTTGAAAACCTAAACTTCACTTTAACAAAATAAAAGTGAACTGAAAAAAAAATGAAAACAAATCTTTAAATTATTTGAATCAAAACCATCCAAAGTAAATCAAACAAACTTCAAAATCCAAATTGAAACTTGAACTAAAAAGCAAAGTCTTGCTACACAAACATATTCTTTTCACACATTAGATCATTAGTTCAATGGATCCTAGACTTAAGTTAGGTCATTATGTGATACTTTAGGATACTATAGGTTGTGACGTGATGTACTTCACATGTCTTTATGGTGTATTATTTTAGACTGTATGTCTGGGATTGTTTGCCCGTTGGACTTGGTGATAGGACATTCTTTTTAAAATTAACATTATCTTCTATAGGGAGCTATGCTAGAAAAGACTACAATTATAAATAAATTAAAACATTATTTTCTTGTAGGTATGATTAGGCCCTTAAGCATAGCCCATAGGATAGGTGGGCTTGGAAAGAAACTAATGTTAAGCCTGTATGCTTATGAAATATAACTGTGTTGTTTGTATTTTTTGACATCTATTTTATAGGGCTTAAGATTTATTTTTGATTTCAAAATGTAAATTTGAGCTTAGAATTAGGTTAGGATCTATGGGATCTAGTTAGTAGGAGCTAACCCTACTATAAGATAGGAGTAGTGGTCCCCTACAAAACCAATGGAGGCCTTTAAAGAAAAAGATGATTCTAGAAATAAGACCCATAGATCTAAACTTGTAGTTCTAGGCCAGGCAATTTGAGGGCAAAGAGCTTGATTGCTCATTTGCTTTTTCTTCTGGGGTGTACAGTAGTACCTAGTTGCATTGGACATTCTTTAAATTAAATTTGCTTAATTTATTTTGGGTGTGCTATAAAATCAATCTACATTTCTAGGTTTCTTTCTATGTTGTGCTTTTTTGATGAATGCTAGATGTAAGCTCATAAGAAAAATTAAACTTTCTACCCAACTTAATTCTAATCAAATTGAAAAAAAAAACTTGAAACCTCACACAAATTAAACCATAAGAAGACTTAAAATCAATTAGAAACAACTAGCTCTTGAAAATCATGAAATCATTTTACTCTAAACTCTTGAATTGGGTACTTCACCAAATTCACATAAGGGGCATCTGACGTGAGGATGATCTCCTTCTTCGGGAAGTTTTTTTTTCTTAATAATTTGGCCCATGACTTTCTTTTAATTACATACCATGTAGGCATATATTACATACCCATTGATTAAAATGATTATTGAGTCAAACTCTAAAGATGAAAATTGTGCATTAGTTAGTGCACTTCATACCCTACATGATCCTAGGGATTAGGGAGTGAGTCTAGGATTCTTAAATTATTTCCTAATAAGAAAATATCCTAACCATCTTGTACACATAAGAGTTGGCATCATGAATTTAAAATGCGCTTAAGTGGTGTTAGCTAATAGCCCTTCCAGGCAGGTTGTAAATTCATAAGAGTTAGGGATAGGTTTGTTCTCTAAAGTGAGAGGAATAGTTGATAATTCCCAAATAGAACTAGGATGAGCATCAGACTTGGGAAGCACTTGTAAACTTAGGTTCTGAAGCATCCTTATTGGGGTAAGCCTTTAATAGGCAATTCTATAGTCTTGTGCTGCTTAAACAAAGCCTTATACTTCTAAGAAAATTTTAACTCAAAATCTAAATTAAATTTTAAAATTTAAAGCCCAATGATAAAATAGTTTAAATGTCGCTAGACATCCCAGTATCAATAGGCATTTCTACTTCATTCCATTTAGCCTCCTAAAAGAACCCATTCCAATTTGGATCAATCCCAATTGAAATTCCAAATATCATTCCTTTGAAAACCAACTTAGAAATCCATAGAAATAATATCTTATTTATTTAATCGAGAGTATTCTTAAGAAGAAACCATTCTTCCTAAGATATAATTAACAATAGGGCTTTCTCTTATTGGTAACCATGAACCCAATTTAAAAATTAAACCTATTTTACTTTCCCATGTAGTTTATGGAAAACTCTCTGGTACACAAAAGACTCATTAACCTTAGGAATCTTTTATTAAATGATCGAATCCATTATATGATAACATGTTTATCTTTTGAGATAATATGTTTACTCCATAATGACATTTGGTCATCCAAATAACAATATCCTAAACTCTATGGTGTCATAAATTTTCCCCACATTTCCTTCAAGAATACCAAAGTATATCATTTTATTTAAAAAGTATAAAATAGATTGGAGATATTTCTTAATATATAATCCAAGAGGTAATAGTTTGTTAGAGGCATTTAATAAAATGCTAATTAAGCTACTTAAGAAAATTCTTTCCAAATAAAAAAGAGAATGGCTTGATAAATTAATAGAAGTGATATGGGCATATCATACCACTAATGAAAGTGATACACAAGCAACTCCATACTCTTTAGTCTTCTGAAGCAGAAGTAATACTTCCCCTCAAAGTTGAATTACCATCACTCTATATAGCAATTAAAAATGAACTTTCAATGGAAGAAAATATTCAAATATAAAATGAAGAACTTGAAGCCTTAGATGAAATGTGATTACAAGGACAACAAAATATAGAAACATATAAAGCAAGAATAACCTAAGTTCATGATTGCACAGTTCACCCAAGAAGATTTAAAGTAGGTGAACTAGTACTGGTATGAAGAAGGCCCATCATTCTACATCAATGAGTTGGAGGAAATTTTGATCCAAATTAAGAAGGGTCATATATCATCAAAAAGTATACAAAACTAGAGCTTATCAACTATTGATGCAAAAGGCATCGAACTATTCCTCTTATAAATGGAAAATATCTTAAAAGGTGCTATGCATAACTTTGATGGAAATATTCTTATTTTAATGAGAAATATTTTTATTAATAGGGGCAATTTTATATATCTTGCAAAGCTAGATCCACTATCAAAAGAAGTGTTACCCAATCAACCAAATTAAATATATCCAGCATACCCAAATGGGTCAGATCCAAAACTAAATTTAGATTCCATCATACCCAAAGGGGTAAGATCTACATTAAACTAAGATCCATCATTCCCAAAGGGGCTAGATCAGATCCATCATGCACAAGGGGACGAATCCAAAACCTAAATTTAGTTTCCATTATTCCCAAAGGGGTTAGATCTAAATTAAACTAAGATCCATCATGCCCAAAGAGGCCAGATCCAAAACCTAAATTTAGATTCCATCATTCCTAAAGGGTTCAAATCTAAAATTAAACTAAGATCCATCATGTCTAAAGGGGCTAGATCTACACCTAAAATTAGATTCCAAAATAAACAAGAGGAGTGAGTTCAAATATAAAAAGCTTGCACAAAAGACTAAATTGAAGAAGCTAATATGCATAACTCATGAATAAATTTAGATATTATTGTTGATTGATAAAACTCTTAAAAGCTACATGCTTCTCTATTCTAAATATATTACAGGTTGGCTATAATGTCTATCTAGAAAAGACCAGATGATATGCCTTCCACTAAGCCTTTGAATAGTAGATATAAGCTATTGAGACCCATGACCCACGTGGTACTACCAAGATATATGACAGGTTATCATGACACAAAGATATGCTAAGATGCAAAGATATTTTTGAAGACTCATTTATTTGATCATCATGTCTTCCACTATCTAACTCACAGTCTCCAGCTGGCTATGATCCAATTGATTGGATAACTAATTTAAAATTGAGACATAGTCATGATGCATCCTTTAAAGAAGTTATAGATCACCTTATCTTTGGTAATTAAAATTTTCTTCAACCAAGCAAAGACATAACTCCACCTACAGGCATAGTCAGGGTACTAGGTTAGCATATATTACATCATGAAGCAGATGACTGCAACTCAAAGTTAGTATTTAGCACTCCACTATCACTTGTCAATGGGTATGTATATGGGATCGACACCACCTACAGATACATGGTGATGTTCTTAGAAGGGCTGGCATATATCGAGCTATGCATGCATCACTCTTTGATTATAGTTAGCTTTCTTTCACATGGATCAGAAGTATAGCAGAACACTGGGATAGGGCCACTAATACTTGCTAGATCGGTCTACATGAGATGATAGTAACTATGATAGACATGCAAGATATAACAGGACTTCTAGATATAGGACTCCTTATGAAGAATGCATCCACCATATCACAAGCTTTTCTAACACGTTAGATGGCCAACATGGGAGAGGTAGTCATATATATTCTTCAGGGTTGCATCACTCCTTAGCTCATTATTAATGATTATCTAAAGAATGGAGGATAAGTCATAGATGTTAGAATATTAACCCATGGTCAGAAAGATTCCTCCATTCAGAGGTACATCTACCATGATTTGTATAGTTAGAAGACCCATTTGGCAATGGATCTCATACATCTGGTAGTACAAAATTTGAACCAAAGGGAAGAGCTCATTCTCGCTAGATATTAGCATGTGATGGTGATAATGAGCTATCTCTAGTAGCTTCATTTCTATGCTACTTTGTATTCTCTAGGCATAATAGACTATTTCATCCTTCTTCCTTACTGATGGCAAGCCTACTTCACTCATGGTGAAAAGATATCATTGGTTCCCACAACACTAGCATACCTATATCATGGATTAGGTAGATTAAGTGTCATGACTGATTCACAATGCTATGATGGATGCCCCTAACACTATCTTCATGGATGGATTCATGCTCATATTTTAGGAGCTTTCAATTATCATTAAACACTAGCCTATTTCAAAGAGAAAATTTTTTCCATGATTATGCAATTGAACAGAGCTACAGTCTCTATGGATAGAAACTAAATATGTGCCTTCATTTTCTCCTAGGGCAAATAATAGATCACTTTTACATCATCCATGGATCATCCTTTTATTATTTGTTTATTCAAAGTACTGGGAAAAAATTTACAAATTCACTCATTGATAGAGAACCTCATTGCTATTATCAAAACATGGATATAAATACATTGTAGAATATCTTATTAGGTTGAGATCCACTTAGATATGCTATTGTTGCCATGAATTTGTAATCCTAGAAGGTTACAACTCTAATAGGGTGGCTAGATAGTTCACATTTTCTCAAGCTACACCTATATATGGGTTACCATTGATAATGGATATAATTGATACTCATTCCTAAAGAGAAGTCCCATTAATAGTATATATAATGATAATATCTACAACATGCACCTTCGCACTTCACCTGGGGACCCATTCTAGTTTCTATATAACTCCACAAGAGACTCATATAGGAGTCACTCATTTATGGTTAATGTGGATCCGCCACACTTTCTCTTCCTTCTTGGAGCTAAGCTTTTGTACATACAATTGTAAATGCAAAAGGCCAGACCGGTCTAACCTATACCATATATGATTAATTCTTTTTAGAAAGCATTAGACAACCAAAAAGGTAGTAGAAAATAATGGCATTAAAGTTCATATACCCAAGAAAAAGATGACAAGGATCTCTAAAGCCCCCTCTAGTTCATTCTAATATATGAGTTGTAGATATAGAAAATGTTGTTTATATGCTTACTTCAACAATAGTAGTGAACCACCAATGGAGCAAAGGGAGAGTGATGTCATGTTGATATTATTCATAGATACTATTATAGTTTCTCTAGTGTCCATCCATCCTATTAGTAATGATAATATATATATTAGAGAAAATACACATATAGAGGAGTCTGGCACTATGGCTACTAGCTTTGAACAACTTTTATCATATTCAACTTAGGTGATGGTGAGTATGACCCAAGACAACTCCTCTGATATGGATTCTTGTGTAGAAAGTCACCATATCTCTAGTCCAAAATATATAGTTCAAGGAAATTATCTAGCTTAGTTTTTTAATTTTTTTTGTTTTAGAATACACCCCAGGGCTTCAACTCCCTTGCATGGAAACCCTTCAAAAAGCTTATATCATATAATAGTTGCCCTACATTAAGTACTTCTAAGTGTAGACTTAAATGTTTGTTTGATCTATCCATCTTCTATGTAGAAACAATTTTTTGCTATACTATGCTGCTACTTTAGGGATCAAAGCGGGAGAATTATTGTTATGGGAATCCCTCTATAGAGATGTTGAATTTTGACTATTCTCTTTATGCTCCACCTACGAGGTCTTACCAAATACACTTACTACTACAAAGACATAAGCTAATACTATTTCACATCAAGTCTCCCTAATTCACCAAAATCTAGAGCATCGATGGAACTCCTTGATATCTCTACTGAATTAAGAGAGCTATAGAAGAGGATACAATATTTACTAAAAGGAGAGCTATAATTAGACAAGCTATCATGACCATAAAAGAAGATTTCACAGGTGATGCTTAGGTGTCCAAACTTGAGCAAACTCTTTCTTCATTGGAGTGTGATTAGGATGTTGCTACAACATCTACATGAGGCATAAGAGAGACAGGCTACTATGGCCTATAGAGCTCATACAGCTTTTGTTTGTATTAGAGAAATCCTGGAAAACTAATGTAGCTAAAATTTTCTTCTGAAAATTATCTCTCTATTATTTTGTAATACATGAAAATTCTTGAAGTAATACATCAGGACTTCAATTCTTTCCTTAATTATATCTATACATGTGTGCTACACTAATAGATAAGTATGGAAATGAATGCATCATATCCTAATGGCATGATACATTCATCAATTTTTTTACTTATATATATATATATATATATATATATATATATATATATATATATATATATATATATATATATATATATATATATTAATTTTTATTTTTTTAGCCAGAATGCCATAACGCTATGTTTGGGGCACCGCAGCACTGCCCTAGCCTTTTGGAAGGATAACTGCTTAGAGTCTACTTTCAAAATTATGGTACAGCAGTGCAACACACAATCTTTATGCCAAAGTGTTGCCCTAGCTATCAAGAGGGAATAGTTACGAAAACACTACTATAAATAGTGTTCAATCCACTAATCCCATCTTACCTTTTCTCTCTCTGAATACTCTTGTCTTACTAAACTCTAACAGGTGCTCGGTGATCTTCTTTTGTTCTGAGGCACTCTATTCACTTCAAGTAAAAGATTTATACAATTTTACCTTTATAAAGCATGTTAAATCATAATCCCACTATTGATCTTAGATCCAATGAGGAAAAGAATACCTCCATCATTAAACTTTATTCAAGTGCGAGATGAAAAACCCTCCCCTCCATCAATCCTAAATCTAGAATAAGAGAGAAGAGTGCTTGATTTTTTGCTGATTTTGAAATGTAGCATTAAAACTGAAACTCTATTCATTACAATGATAATTCATTTTTGACTCATAATGGTGTTTCATATGTATGCCATGGCTTTGTGCATCACCAGGAGCCTTACTAAGATCACTCTAGCACCATGGCACTAGTGGCATACTCACTTGGTGCAAAAAATATGACTTTGAATTTTTTTGATAAACTCCCTAGCACTGCAGGGCCAAGGGACTAGCTCCTCAATGTTATATCTCTCTAACATAAGTAAAAAAACTTAGAGAAATTTTCTGCTAAGGAAAAAAATATCACCTGAGTGCCGAGATGCCATAGGGTTGGTGCCGTAATGCCAAGCTCTCTAGTTTTTATTTTTTTTACATTATTGAGGTGCTAGTTCACAACACCAAGGTGCTACAGGTAGATTTCAATTTTATGAATATGTTTGAATACGATCAAATTTATTTATTTAAATATTGGAGCGATAAACCAACATGCCAACCACATATAAGCATATAACATAAAGGTAATAAAAAGAGGGATTTTATAACTTCAAAAAAATTACAAATTAAAATAAAAAGGGAAAAATTACATAATGAGGGAAAACTAGTAATTGTACTCATCACCCTCCTCTTCCTCCTCTTCTTCCTCTTTTGTGCCTTATACTAGTTGGGTAATCACACAAGGTTGATATTGGGGCACCGTAGGGAAAAAGACTTAGCTTAGATCTGCAAAATTCTAATTCTAAACATGTTGATCAGTGTTGTGTTGAACTAGACCATGTAAAACAACCACATTTACTATTGACCCATATGATGGTCAAACTTGCGTTCCAAGATCTCTTACCTATGAATACTTTGATCCACCCTCTTTCTTAAGTCTATGACTTAACTGCCAATTTCTTGGACTTGCTCAGCCAGATTTGGAAGATTGGGGTCGAGGTCGGGGCAGCTAATCCATCCCATACTTCAAACCTTGACCAAAATCCCCTAATTATCCACTTTGTTAGAGGGGTCTTCTAAATGAGTATCTGATCATCAGGCCCCCCTCTATCACTTCCTCTGTAGCACATAAACCATAAATCAATGAAGGGTGACTGTACTTGATAGTAGTACTTCCTTTCAACATATTATAAATAGAATTATAAAACCTTTCCCAATATTGATCATAAACCCCCTTTCAATATTAAAATTCAAAATAGCTCTAAATTTGGTAAGACTCACTAATGTTACCAGTTGGCATAAGCTTGGTGGAAATGAAATAATGCCAAGCTTTATATTCAACAGTGAGATCAATGACAGGAAAGTTAATAATCCTTTTCCCCATTATTTTCATTGCACATTAGCATTCACACCAGAAAGAAAATAGAGAATCTCATTGAAATTAGGATGATTGTTATAATAAACAAGATATTGATTATAATAAATATCTTGAAGATTATAATATGCATTAATAGCACTACTATCAAAACTTAATAGTTTCCCCTACACATACACGCTTTGTTGTCTTGGATTTCACACGCATTTGTAAAGAACTAACGCACCATTGGGACAACACACTAGCTAGTTTGGCCCAGCTTTGCCTCAAGATCACCCCTTTGACACTGCCATCGAGATCCTGAAATCTCCTCCCTAAGATCAAGTGTTTGTGGATGAGAGCATATTGATACCACTCCTCGACGTCAGCACTAACGAAGCGGTCAACATTGCTAGATGCCCTCTTCATGCTCACCACCCTTCTGTGAGGCATGATGAATATGTTAACTGGAAGAAAGAATAGAGCTAAAAAGAAAAAAAAATTGTAAGGAGAGAGATCACTGAATGAAATCCTTAATAGTCCCTAGGTCCTCTTTATAAATTTGGCTAGCACCGCGAACCCGAACATGGCACCAAGGTGTTGGCCTTTCGGGTTGCAGAACATAGCCTAAGCACCGTGGCCCCCACATGCAATGTCGAGGCTACTGGTCCTATCTATCCCATCAATTAATGTCTGGTCAATAGGATAGATTTAATAATAATAAATTTTTTAACTTACATGTATGAACAGTGTTGCATCACGATGCCTATTAAAATGAGGTTGTCATTTCTCCATCAATTACTTGTTGGGGAAGCTTGACTAGCATCATAGTGCTACAAGGATATATTGTGGAGCTATTCAAATGGTCAAAAGACTAATAATGGCAATGCTGCGGTGCTACCCATCTAGTTCCATGGTGCTATACCTCATAGCTCACATGCACACTTAGACGCCATCTAAACAATTATGCCTAGGTACCGTATCTTAGTACGAAGCTCTAAATAAAATATAATAAAAAAGAAGAGGCGGGCACTTTGATTACAACACCTAATTCTACCATTTCAAAAAGGTATGTAAGTTCAATTTTCTATTCATTCACCATTAGAACACCCTATAATTCATTCACCATGCCAACAAATCCTTATTCATTCACTATGTGAACAAGTCCAAATTCTGGCATTCCAAAAAAAGGTATGTAAGTCTAGTCTTCTATCCATTCATGCAAACACACCATAATATGTTCTCCATGAGAAAAAATCTATATTTATTCATTATGTGAACAAGCCCTAATTGTGGCATTATAAAAATGGTATGTGTCCAATCATTTGTCCATTTGTTATGTGAACACCCCATAACTCATTCACCATGTGAACAAATTTATATTCATCCACCATGTGGACAACTATAATTTTGGCATTCAAGAGTGATATAAACTAAAACTTTATTCGTTCACCATGTGAACATCTACCTATTCACCATACATATACCCTATAATCTGTTCACCATATGTACACTCTTACACCACTTACACTAAAACTCTAAGTCTACTCAGGATACCTGAAATAAGGCAACCCATGGCTACTAATGAGATTCTCTAGACATAACGGCTATGCCCCTCTAATGTTGGTAGACTAGAATAACATAATCTTAGGATGATAGAATAATGGGATCTTGATCAAGATTACACTCTTATTTCATTTTAGGCATTCATTTGAACCACGCTATACCTCTAAGATACCAAATGTATATCGAATATATATGTACATTTCTAACCTTAATCGAGAGTGCTCTCTTACTATAGTAAGAGGTGTAATTAATTATGGAGGCTTACATCCATAGGAAGTAGAACCAAGATCAAAATAAACCGACATGATGTTATGTGAAAGAATATATATATATATATATATATATATATATATATATATATATATATATATATATATATATATATATATCAATATATCTCATGAAAAAATATACTCTTATCAATCTCATCTAAAGATGGTGGACATCCTCGATGGTGTTTTTTCTAAGAGATAAATTTTAATGAAATGTTTAAGTTCATTAAAGTCTCTTAAGTAGATTTAAATTGTTTCTATAAGATTTTATAAATTTTCAAATTTATAATTAATTAATTTCTTTAAAATTAGGGTTTATGATTGAATAATTTCAAAACATTATATTTATTTTGCATTAAATTATGAAAAATCTACCAAATATGTATCTTATCTCTAGTTTCATATCCCCAATCTTTTAAATTAATTGGAACATTGGTTTGACATCAATTTGAGTTTGATTTTTTTTATTAAAACTTAAATTAACCTAAAATTATCCAATAAAAAATAGAGATTTTGGGTTTAATATATTTCTCTCACTAAGAGGAATCCATAGCACACTTAATTACATTTTTATGCGTATTTTATTTTTTATAATTTATTGAATTTTTTTGAATTTTTTAAAATTTATTTAATTCATAAAATTGAGATTTTTTTTTCATTTTAAATAGTTGGCACCATGTGGTGCTGACATGGAGGTGTTGATTAAGTGCAAGATCTACAGATCCCGCATTGTTTCAGCGCATACAAGGTTTGATCTAAGCCGATCAAACATGGATGGTTTGGATCATACTGCAACTTCCTATAGGGATAAAATCAGATTGTGCGACTAAATCTGGACAGTCCATTCCTAATGGAAGGAACAGATAGTGGATATTTTTTCTCCTTTAATGGCTATAAAAGTTATTAGCCTTCCATCAATTCTAGATGATTTTTAGTGATCTAACTAGTGAAATCTCTCAATTTTAATTGCAAAACCATCAATGAATCAAATTGAATGCATCTATATAGTTTGATCAATCTTGAGATCAAATTCATTTCAAAAAGTTCCAAACTAAAAGCTCAAGAGGTTGGTTTACTAGCGTACCTCATCAACGGTGGTCTTCGATGGTGGGGTTTATTCAAACAGCTTCGTAATGTCTTGGTGAAGCTCTTGAAAGAAGGAATTAGGTTCCCTCCTCGTGAATCATCTTATGGACAAAGCTATGCCTATTTTTCATTGGTTTTGGTCAATCTTTGGCTTACCGATGGTGAGGGGATCAGGGTAAAGTTGCACTTATCTTCATTCGACTCAAGGATGGTGAGAGGATGCTCAATTAGACTTGAAATTCTCTCTCTCTCTCATTTTTTCAATTAAAGGCTAAGAGCTTCTTATGTTAGGAGGTTTGCCTTGGTCAGCCAAGGTAATTACCACCCTTAGAAGATAGATCCAAGGGGTGGTCAATTGACCAAGATGAGTCAAAGGCAGTGAAGATGAAGTGGGGAGGAGGTATCAAAGGTGTATCTTGTGTTGAGGAGAAGCTTTTTGTTTATTCCACCTCATTTCTCCATATGGTGTTTCCCACTTTTGGATGCATTTGGATCTTCCTAATCCACTTAATTTTGGCTACCACTTATACTAAACTTATTTTAAAATAGTTTTAAATGATTTAGGATATAATTAATAGAAGCTTTAAGGTCACATTCTCTCCTTTCATTCATTTGGGTTTAATTCAATTCAATTGATTAACTGATTTTAGATTTAGACTCAATTATGTTCAATTGATGATTTATGATGTTTTAATTACTTAATTCCTTAAAAAAAATTTTAGTTGATTTTTTTCATTTCATGTCAACTTGACCCATTTGGCTTAATTAAATTTTATTTAGATTTCAATCATACTTAATCACATGTGTGAGATGATTTGGAATGATTGATTTCAATTGGTTTGAAATTGATTTCAATTTTGGGACTTCATGAGTTAAGTTGAACTCATTTAGGTTAATGACTAGATTGGTCAAATTAGTCCCAATGATTGATTGGGTTAGTTTCATAATCATTGCTAAATGATTTTGAACAATTAATTAGGGTTGATTTTAATTTGATTTGGGTTTGAATTCAAGAAGGCTTATTTATGTCCATTTATATCAAATGATCTAATTATCCTAATTAAGTAATTAATGGAATTATATTTCCTTAAATTCATTTTTAAACATGTTTACTTCGTCATTTGGACCATTTGAAATGAATTCATTTAATCAATTTTTTGTGGGTTGACCTTTGACTTAGTTGGGCCAACATAAGTCAAACCTATGTCAAAATGATTTACCATATTTGACCTTGATTTGGATTTGATTTCAAGATTTTTATTTTATGATTTCATGTTTTAGATTTATTTTTATTTAGTTTGGATTTCTTTGGGTTTAATTGATTTTGAGTTAAATTAGGATAATTAAGTCAATCACCCAAATTATGATAATTTAAGCTCATATGGATTCAAATTTCAAGTTGACTATGCTTGGTTTACCTCTTTGCTTAGGTTTAAATTTTGGGTTGAGCCCAATTTCATTAGCTTAGATCAAATCCAAGAAGGATGTATTAGGTCACTAGGTGTAGTGTCCAAAGTGTCTAATTAGGAAGTCCCTAATCTAGGATTAGATGTCTTAGTTAATAGTTTATGGTTGATGCTAATCTCATATAAAATTGAGACTAACAAATGGACCCCTAATATATATAATGGATTGACTAGAATATGCTACACATATTGATGTTGACTGAACTGGTCAACTAAATCACAAGCATGGTCTTCAAAGAGTTTGGATTTGGTTTTGGAATTCAGAATTTAGATTTTATTTAGTTATGATTTCATTTTTTTAGATTTGATTATAAAATATAGGCAAAAATATGCCTAAAAATTTAGAATTATTCAATCTCAAAAACCTAGATCCATTAAGTTTCAAGAAAGCTAGGGATGTTGTTAGAAAAAAAAACTCAATGAGGAATCTAATCCAAACATAGTCATGGTAGTTAGAGAAGATGCCTTCAAGGGACATACTGCCATCTTGACTACAATATATTTTTAATGGCCAACTTAGAAAAAGGTAGTAGGACTCATATCTCTCTAAAAGAGATTAGCTAGGAGGTAGTTTAAATGACTAACCAAGGGAAGGATTTATAAATGGACTCTAAGGTCTTATTTTCCTAGAAAGGATGCCATTGAGGATATTCATTCTTATCTAAGAGTGATTGTTGGAGAAGATATCTTTATTAATATATACTTCTAACCAAAATTTATGAAATTTAACTAGAGTAAGACACCACTAGGAAATTTACTCTAATTTAATTAGCTATTAGTAGAAATATTTAAAGACTTGAGTCTAACGTATATAGCAAATCTTGAAGAAAAGGAGTCTTTAATGATTGATTCTTAAACTCCAAAACTTTGACTAACAGGCAGGGGTCATTGGACTTAAATCATAGCATTGATAGTCTATAGGAATGGGGTCTTCAATGACTTATTTCCATTCTTGATTTTCTTACAAAGATGCCTATTAGGCTCTTATTTCTATTAACTATTAAGAAGGGATCTAAAATGGCTTAATTCTTCCTTGAATAGCTATATAAAAGAAGAGGATTCTTTAATGCCTTAATCCTAAACCTCATATTTTGATTATCAAGAAAGGGGTCTTCCTGACTTTTTCTATACTTATGTAGTCAATTTGATAGGAAAAGGGTCTTGGTGATTTTATCTTATCCATGGTAGTCTATTTAATAGGAAAGGGCTCTTAGTGACTTTATCATATCTCTGCTAGTCTATTTGATAGGAAAGAGGTCTTGGTGACTTTATCCTATCCCTATCTTTTAGAAAAAAGTATGCCTATAAAGGGACTTACTCTTATTTGGTTAACTATTAAGATGGGGCCTTTAATGGCTTAATCCATCTTAAATGGCCATAATGAAGAAAATTGGGTCTTCATGACTTATTCCTAAGCCTCAAATTTTTTTGTTAGGAGGAAAGGGGTCTTCATGACTTAATCATATCCTTGTCATTTGGAAGGATGCCTACTAAAGGGCTTACTCTTATGTGATTAACTATTAAGATGGGACATCCAACTTAAATAGCTAAAAATGAGGAATGGGTGGTCTTGATGACTTAATCCAATCCTTATGTGTGACTAATAGGGAAGGGGTCTTAATGGCTTAATCTAGCCTACGTAGTCTATTTGTTATGAAGAACAAGAATGGTGCCATTAAAGGCTTGTTCCAAACCTATGAATAATATAAATGGTGCCATAAGAGGCTTGCTTCAAACCTTAGATGATTTATAAGAAGGGTGCACCAAAAGGGATTGTTCCTAATCCTATGGAAATTGCATTTAAAAGGACATATAAAAATTTGTAGACTTTAAATGTCATTGAACAAAAGTTTAACAGAGATAACAATTTGAATTAGAATAAGTTATAAAAATAGTAAAGATGAACATGTTTTTATTAATCATTATTTTGAAATTGAGTACAACTTACACATAACATTTCTTTTAAGTAATGTCCATTTCTTGGTGGTATTGGACGTTCACCATTATAAGTAACCAATTGATAAAACCTCCTTCATAAACGTTTTCCACTATGAATGGTCCTTCCCAAGTTGGTTCAACTTTACGGCATATTCTCGGTGATCCAAAATTGGTCATTTAGGAATCAAGACCAAGTCTCCTACTTGGAAAGTTCTAGGATGGACCAACTTATCATGTGCATGAACCATATGTGATTGGTATAGTTTAAGATCTTGTTGAGCTTTTAAGCATCTTTCTTTGAGACTTTCAAGTTCTTCTAATAGGATTTTGTGATTCTGATCAGTTGTAATGTTGTTGTTAATTACTATCATTAATGAAGGTAACTATACTTCCAAAAGAAGAATAGCTTCAATTCTAAGTTTGATATATGGTCCGATAAGCCCATAAAGCTTCAACCAACTTTTCATGCCATTGGTGTTTATTTTCATCCAATGTATTTTTAAAATCTTCACAAGGGTTTTATTAAATGCTTTAGCCAATCCATTTGCCCTAGGGTAATAGATGGTTGAATATCTCCATTCAATTTTATTTCTAGCCACAAAATGATTTAGTTTGGTGGACTTGAACGACCGACCATTATCTGATATCATTTAGTGGAACACCAAATTGATATACGATATTTTCCTGAAAGAATTTCAGTATGTGGTTTACTTTTACTTCTTTTACCAGTACCAATTCAACCCATTTAGACAAATAATCCTTTATAGCTAATATAAAATGATGGCTTTTTTATGAAGGAGGATCAATGGGCCCTATGATTTCAATTCCCCAACTCTCAAAGAGCTAAGAGGCAATCATCGGTGTAGTACATTAGGTGGTTGATGTAAGACCACAACATATATTAGCCATTGATGACAACATCATCCAGTTTCCATCCAATCATTTAACATTGAAGGCTAGTAGAGTCTTTCAATTTTTAATTTTATTTTTTGTCCGAATTGGTGGCACTACACAGTCTAAAATGTACTTCTATCACGATCTTATGGGCTTCTTCTTTATCCAAACATTGTATCCACATTTGATCGATTGAACTACGATACAATAAGTTATTAATTAATGAATAAGATAAGGCATGCTTTTTTAATTTGATATGCTAGTGCATTACTCTTAGAGAAGCATAAGACTAAGTTAAGTGTTGTGGAGATGAGGATGTCCACGTGGATGAGTGGTGTTACTCTTAGAGATAAAATGCGAAATGAGTATGTTCAAGAAAAAGTTTGAGTAGCTCCAGTAGTACATAAGATTAGAGAGAGTCGCCTTAGATGGTTTGACCACATAAAGTGTCAGCAGTCTGATGAATCGGTTTGCAGAGTAGATGCATTAGATTTGCCTTATGTTAAGAAAGGTAGAGGTAGACCTAAAAATACTTGGTTAAGATGTATAAAAAATGACCCTAAGTATGTTTGAATTAAATAAGAATTTGAAACATAATATGACACAATGGAGACAAAGGACTCATGTAGCCAACCCCACTTAGTGGGATAAAGGCTTATTGTCGTTGTTGTTATCTAAATCTATAAGAGATAAGATTTATTGATTTTAGACTTCAATAAAAGTAGATTATTTTTTGGACATATAATTTCTTTGACAAGTTTAGCCAAAGCATCTACTATAGAATTATCTCTATGAGATATTCTATACAGAGTTACAAATGGGATCATTTCAAGAAATTTCATTGTGTACTGATAATAACTAAAAATCTTTGGGTGCAAAACCTAATAGATACCACTCACTTGGTTAATAATCAATTGTGAATCCCCACATATCTCAATATTTTTAATATCTATAAGGATTGTTAATTCTAGCACAGTTATAAGAGCCTCATATCCAACTTCATTATTTGTATAATGCTCAAACAAATGATAGGAAGATCACATCATTCATTTATCTAGGTTATGAAAATCAATCTAATCCCTACCTTCCCTCAGAAAAAAGAATTTGATTCTTTATTTTTCTTTGATGATGCTGCACCATCAAAGTACAACTCCCAAGTGGCATTAGGTTCACCTTCTAAAGTCATGATCTATTCATCTAGAAGATCATCATTTAAAGGAGAACCCTTAGATAGAGGATTTGCTAAGAAGTCAGCTATAGCTTGACCCTTATAAAATGGAAAGGAATAATGTGATCTCAAATTGCAATAAAATCATTGACCAATGTGCTAAACATCCTGACAATGTCAGGTGGGTCATAAGATATTGGATTCACCCTTGAAATTAGATTCACTTTGTGTGAATGCATGCAATTCCTTAGTATATAAGGGGTGAAAACTAAGCCCAAACAATATTTTTCAATATGTAGATAATTCATTTCTGCCAGAATGAGGCTGCAACTTAGATAATCAAGGTCATTTTCTTTACTTTCTTCATTGACTTGGGCTAATTAAGCCCCAAGTGATTCTTCTAAGGTGGCAGTATACCAAATTAATAGCTTTCCTAAAATTAGAGTAGCCAAAATAAGAGTGTTCATCAAATATTATTTTAAGCTTTCATGACACTTTTCATCCCAAATAAATTTGGAATTTTTCTTTATTAATGCCACAAATGATTGACATTTTCTTGATAAATTTGATATAAACTTCATTAAGTATACGAGCCTTCCATGGAATGATTTTAACAACATAAGACTTTTAGAAGGCAGCATTCCTATCCCACAGTGCCTCACTACAAACCCTAAGAACTTCCATGAAGCTGCTCAAAAAGCTCCTTTTAAGAGGTTCATTTTTAGGTTGTAACGAGGCAACCGTTCAAAAATAATTCAAAAATCATATAACTGATTTTTCTTTTTCTTACTTTTATTGACTTGATCATCAATGTAGCATTCAACTTGATTGTGAATTAATTCATTGAAGATTTTAGTCATGGTTGTTGATAAGTAGTCCTAGCATTTTTAAGATCGAATGGTATGACCGTGTAATAGAATATACCAATAGAGTTTAGAATGTTGAATGCTTTTCATCCTCTAGAGCCATCTTTTTTTATCTATCCAAGAATGAAAAGATCTGATGCGATAAAGCTATGTCTGCCATAAGTTTTGGTATCAGCAATGGGAACTTATCTTTGGGACAAGCCTTAGTCAAGTCTTAAAAATAAATTCAAATGCACATTTGGATGTTCTTTTGTTCACAGGGATAATGCTTACTAGCCAAGAAGGATATTGTTCTTCTGTATATATATCTAGCTTCAATTTATTTTTTAACCTTAGTGATGACTTATTGTTTAATTCCTAGATGCATGCGTCTATGAGCATGCTTCAGAATTGCATCAGGTTTAATTTCTAGTTTATGAACTACAACATAAAGAGATAAACCTGACATCTCCTCATAATTCCATGAAGCAATTTTTATATTCAGAGAGTAGGTTGATCAACTCTTCAGAATCTTTAGGACCAAATAATGAACTAATGAAAGTTGGTCTTGGGTCTTCCTCAGTTCCTAAGTTGATTTCACTTAATTCATCAATAGTAGATTTTATTTCTTCTTCAAATTTTGGAGGTGCATTCTAGACTAAGCAATCATCTAGATCATCTAATGTTTAAAGACATGGTCCTTCAAAAGGATTATATAGGATCCCAAAAAGTTGATCAAACTACATATGATTACTTATTACAAAGCAATTTTCATTATTATCCAAGGGTCCAATGGTATTAAACCTAACACCAACTTTAGATTTTAATTTTTTTTTTTTTTTGTATTTCATATGATTTCTATGTGTTGAGTTTACCCTTGGGCCAAACATTAGGAAATAAACCATGCTTTATATTATTTTGTACACACTTAAGATACCAATCAAATGGGAGTTCTACTACTTCATTTAAAGACAGGTCTTCAAGCATTACATCTACTTTGGATGAAAGACTCAGGTATAGAATAGAATTTTGATACTCTTCCACCTTCTCTTGTAAGATCAAGGACTACTTTAACTTCTAACTATGAGATTTTATTTTGAGAAAAGGTAGTTAGAGTTAAAGTATCCACATTTTGTTTAATCTTTTAAAAATTGATAAAACAAGATAATCCTTTAATGCTTACATTTGTTCATCGTCACTATCTGATTCTAATAAAAGTTCAAATTTTATTAAGGCATTCTTTTGATTGGAATTTTCATTAGGACTAGATTCAAAAGCAATTTGGATTATTATAGGTTAATTTTCTTTTTCTTTTTCTTTTTCCTCCACTTTTTTCTTATTTTTCATTTTTTATGATATTTTCTTCTCTTTTCTTTGATGCTCAATAATACTAAATTTTATAGGATTAGATACTTGCCTTTTGGGCATATAATAGGCAGCATCTTCATAAATTTTAATCTCTTTAATAAAAAATGCTTGTATTTCACCTTTTATGGTATGCTCTACTCCATCCCTAGTGTACTTAATACACTGGTGGTGTGAGGAAGGAACCATCCTTTACTCATGTATGCAAGGTCTATCTAAAAGGGCATTAAAGGATGTCTCAAAGTCAATAATGTGAAATTTGCTTCAATTTTCAATTCCTCTATTTCTAATAATAGAGTGATCAAACCTAAATCTTTCTCTCCATTTCATTAAACCCCTAGCAACATCTTATTACAACTAAGCTTCCTTGTATTAATCCATACGAAGGTAGTGTTTTGAAGTTATAATATTCACAAAAGCACTAGGATCAATGAAGACTCTTGAAAATTTGATATTCTCCCCCCTGATGATAATGCAAAGGAGATGGTTATTATTTGTGGTCCCCAAAAGTAGATACTCATTAGAGAAGGTAACTCTAAGGATCTCCTTGAAGTAGCAAGACTCATATGAGGAAGTTGTTGCTAGCTGAGTCAAGTATGTCTTTGGGCCTAGTAATACTTGGACTAATGATTCCCTCATTTTTTTAGATAGAATAAGAGTGTCATAAATACTTAGATACCGGAACTTTCTTAAGATGTGCTCAAATGTTAGAATTGGCTTTAGGAATGGTCAGCGCTAGTGGATCTTGTTGCAAAGACTCTGAATTTTGATTAACAATTTGTCTTTCTTTGTCTTTAGGAAGAGGAAGACAAGGTGGAAAACTTTCCCACTATAGAGATTAATCTCAATAATGTATCCAAGAGTTATATCAACCCAGCTCTCATCGATGATATCCTTTTCCAAGAATTGGTCAGAATCTGATAGTTTTATCTCTATGCAGGGTTGCCTTGCAAATCATCCATGGCTATCAGTATTAGACCCTAGTTTATAAAACACATCCACATGAGAACTTTATTTTTCATCTTTTTTATTATTTTCATCAACACATTCAACAAAAATAGTAAGAATAAAATAAATGCCTTTAGGCAGGATTTCTATTCATATCTTTAAAATGTGTACATAAAGATAAAAGAGTGTAAGGCCTAGCCTTTTCATCCTTATTGTTCAAAACTCTATCAGATACAACACATGTCCCTCCCTCACCACTCTCTCCAATCATCTAAACATATGATGATGACTTGCAAATCATGTGAATAGGGTCAAGGTGGAACAATATCTCCTGACTCTAGTAGATCAATCTAGATGATCTTCTTCCAAGTCTTTATCTGATCCTTCATTGAATTTTTAAATTTGTTTCATCAAATATTTTTAGAGGAATGGCATAAGACTATATCCCATTCTTTGAAATAGAAGAACTAAAAGAAGTATAAGAGTCACCTATAATTACCTTAATGGACCCTTATCTAGGGTCCACAAAGTACTCTTAGGATTATCACTAACCCCTTCTTGTACTTTCTTTCATGCCAGTCTTTGAAGGTGAAGTAATCTTCAATTGTGACCCAACATCTAACGATATGGATAGTTTGGGTCATTCACCATGTCGATGTCTTCTGGCCTCTTCGGATCAAGTAATTTAAAATCTAGCTTTTTATTTAAATTTTAAAAATTTTCTCTTGAAATAGTAAATTTTGCTTATTCTCTTGCTAAAAGGCTTCCTAGGCTTTAATAGTTCTAAAGAAGAGTGCTCTTTCAAGAGTGATGTCATATGGGCTTCTTCTTATAGGCTAATGGCTTTATTTAATAACTTTTGAATGTCTTAATAGTAAAGCCCTTTAATAGGAAGACCACTAGACTATGAATATTTTTGAGGAGTATTTTAATATCTTGTTGTTCTTGTAATTATGGCTTTCACTATAAGTTGAGAATCATTCATCTCAAAATATAATCAACTAAGGATTCACCTAGCTTTTGTTTTTCAACAACTTGGTCACCTACGATAATGTGGTGTTGTGTGTAAGTGAACTTCCCTATAAATAGTTTTTTCTAGTTCAGAGAAAGTGCAGACTGAATTATTTGAAAGCAACCCTGATCAAGATGCTACCAATTTTCTGAATAATAGAGCATCACTCCCACTAGCAATGTAGCAGCTCATATGGAAGTGTGCTAAATGCTACCTAGGATTTCCCATCCCATAAAAAATATTACAAGAAGGTGACATGAATCTTTTGGGATATGGCACATAATCATATTCTTTTGGGCAAGGTCTACCCTTCAAAATTAAAGTCATGTCATGGGATTATGGTAATGCTTTTTTCCTTGTTGTTCTACCAAAGACTTCAAGTTAGTTTTGGAAGATATATCATCTATAGGTTTGTGTTCTTGATGATTATACTCTCTTAAATCGAGGTTTGTCTCATAAGTATGATGGGACTTCTTAAGTTATTCAATAGAGTGATGCAGGGAAGAAGAAGAAATCATGCTCTAGAGTGACTACATGGTAGAATCATTTCATCCATTCATTTTTTTCACCTTTGCAATCTAATCATATTATAGTTGAAGGAATAATTATTTTGTAAGATTAGATATAGGATTTACTTATGCTTCATTCTATGCTTTATTTAATGACCTATGTTTATCATAAAAATATGTGCTACAGGTAGATGCCCTAATCTAGATCAAAATTTTTTTTCTTCATCTCCTTTAATAATGGTTTCCATCTCTTCTTCCATTAAATAAAAAAATACCACTTCTATCAAGGATGTCATCAAACTCATCTCAAACATCAATGACCTTTATCCTAGATGTTTCACCCTGTGCAACCTCTCAAATAATAGGGGGTTCCTCTGTAATAAGAGTGGCCCCAAGGCTTAGGTGTCACTCATCTATAACTTCTCTATCATAAAAGGATGAATGAAATGATTCTATTCCTTTACTGGAAACATGAGATGAGGATGGCCCTTCAACTTGGGGCCCAAATGAAGGTGATGAAAGCCTTCCTATGATAAGCCTGGTAATAGGTGTTTTTAGTGGTGGTGCTGAATAAACATTTGGCTCAGGAGACAATGGAACTTTCTTGAAATAGACTTTTTTATTTCTTTTCTAGGGAAATACCTCTTGTCTCTCCCTAAACTAGCAGATTGCTCTTTATGCCAGGTCAAGGATCTTCCCATATGGTGATACTAATCTGATATAATAAGTACATGATGGTAGAAATTTTTTTAGGAGAGAGGACCACCTTTCCGTTCCCTTTATTCTGGGAAGTGGTAGATCTCCTTAGAACCTCTCTCTCAAGGATCCTAGATCCTTGATCTTTCATGACCCTAAGTAAATTATCTTTAGTGTAAGAAGATTACTTGGGATTCTTATGAAGAATCTTGCATAATCTACATCTAAAGAAAGGTATATTCCTATGAATACTCTCAATTAAAGAAATGAGTTCTTATTTCTAAAGATTTCTAAGTTAGTTCTTCAAAGGATTGATTTTTGGAATTTCAATTGAGATTAGTTCAAATTGGAGAGAGTTATTTTGGAATCGAAATGGGAAGAAGTACAAAATTCCTATTGATACCAGGATTCCTAGTAGGCATTTTAACTATCCTATAATTAGGCTTTAAATTTTAAATTTAATTTATATTTTGAGTTCACATTTCTTAGAAGTCTAGGACATAGATTATAGCAGCACAAGACTACAAAAATGCCTAGGGTTGAAGACTTATTCTTGAAAAGGATGGTTCATACCCTAGTCTACATGTGCTTCTAACACATGTCAGATGCTCAACCTAATTATATTTTGGGAATTATCGGTCATTCCTCTCACTTGAGAGAACTAACCTATCCCAGACTCTTCTAGACTTACAACCCGCTTGAAGAGGGCTGCTAGCTAGCACCACCTAAGCACATTTTAAATTCATCACACCAAGTCTTATAAATGGAATATGGCTAGGATGTTGTATTTTTAAGAAAGGAATCTATAAACTTACACTCACTCTCTAATCCCTAAGATATTATGGGGTATGAAATGCAACTAACAAATGCACATTATTCTGATTTTTATAAATTTTGACTTGATAATCATTTTAGGCCATGGATATGTATTTTTATGCATAATGCCATGTAATTAAAAATGGTTATGGGCTAAATCAATAATAGAAGAAAACCCCCAAGAATGGTAATTTATGCCTTATGTGCAATGGGAGAAGTTTCCTAATTCAAGGATTGGAGCAATATGTTTCTTGGTTTCAAAACTTTATTATTTCTAATTTAATTTATGTTTTCCTAAAGCTTTTGTTTATGAGAGGTTTCAAGATTTCTTTAGTTTTGTTTTAGTTGTTTAGATTTAAGTTGGGTATAAAATTTATTTTTCCCTATGAGTCTAATCATCTAGGTATTCATTCACAAGAAAGCACAACATAGAAAGAAACTTAGAAAAGAAAGTTGATTCTATTGCACACCAAAAAATAAATCAAGCTAATTTAATTTAAGAAAAAGGGAAATGCAGCCTGGTACCACTATACACCCTAAAAGAAAAGGAAATGGGTACGATCCATTATAACCCAAAAGAACTACAAGCCTAGATCCATGGGTCTTTTTTTTTCAGGATAATCTCCTTCTTCAAGCACATCCATTGGGCTTCACAGGGGACCACTTCACCTATCTTCTACTAATGTCATCTCCTACTAATCCAAAACCCCGTAAATCCTAACTTAATTCTAAGCTCAAATTTACAATTTGAATTTCCAAATTAATCATAAGCTCTACATAACAAATGTGAACAAAATACAAAACAACACGCAATAATTATATTTCACAAACATATCGCTGCCATATGGGCTATGCTTAAGGATTTAGGCATACCTAGAAGAAATAACATTTTAAATTTTGTTTATGATAATAATCCGTTGTAGCATAGTCCCCTGTAGAAGACAATGTTAGATATTGAAAGAAAGTCTTATCATTCAGTCTAATGGGCAAACAATCCTAGAAATGTAGTTTAAAATAGTACACCACAAAGGCATGTGAAGGGAATCATATTAAAACACATCACAAGGAATCATAAAGAATCACAAATCAATGTAACCTAAGTCTAGGGTCTATGACCTAATGATCTAGTGTGTGAAGAAAATAGGCTTGTGTAGCAAGACTTTACTAGGCCTCTTTAGTTTAAGTTTCAATTTTGAGTTTGAAACAATTTTACCTTTGGGTGGCGGTTCTCCTCTCGGCAATTTCGACTTTTCCTCGGTGGATTGGCCATTCTCGTATTTGGCCACGCTTCTCTGCTTCTCACTGAGTGCACATTCGGCTCCTCCAGTATGTGACGTCCTTGGATTAGAGCAATGAGAGGCTCCTCGAATCCCCGCCGCTCTCGACATGCACACCAACTTTGCTCGACTCTATAGGTTTTGGATTGATTGCACTGTAATGTAATCGCTATTAAATCATTCAAAGATGCTTTATCCGGTAAGATCCCTAGCTCGAATGCTGCTTAATCTCATTTTGACTTCATATCATGGATTGCGGAATGTGTTCGAGGATGTTGAGAAACTTGTTAAGCCCTTCGAGCTTTAGTGGGTAAATTCTCCCTTAGACGCCCAACTCTTGATAACATTCACTTTCTTTCATAGTTTAAAATTAACGGGTTCTTTCTCTATCTCGATCGATCCTCACATTCTTATTCAACTTTCTAATGATTTAGATTACTCGAGGGTTTTCGCTCGTTGTTCTTATTTTGTGCATAATTGTCACATGCGGCTACTGAAATGGTCGCCCCTATTTGATGTCAAAGAAGAATCTCCCATTGTCCCTCTTTGGCTTGCTTTTCCTAACATGCTAATACATTATGTCACTCATCAAGTTTTGTTTGTCGCTACGGCCTTTTGGTAGACCTCTCCAAATAGACCAAGCAACGGCCAATAGATCTAGGCCATCCGTCGCCAGATTCTCTGAGATAGACATCAAAGAAATATCCCAAAGAGGTTTGGATTGGCTCAAAAAATTTGGATATAGTCAAAAGTCAAATTCAAAAATTTTCCTATTTTGCACTCAGCAAGATTCACGCACCACCACCGAATGCTTTGTGCTTCATCCTAATCTTAGGAAAAATTTATCACGAATATGACTACCATTAATGGAACTAAAACCAATACTCTAGCATATGCCTAAAGATACTCAAAAGAACCTCTCCTCCTACACCTCCTACCGATCTATCTAGTGGAAACACTGACCTTGGTACTAAACAACCAATGAGGGTGTGATGTTACCAATGGCAATTTACCTAACTTCACCCCTACTTGTTAATCCGCCCACGATAGCTCTTTGCTTCATTTAAATCCTACAAAATCTGAATGGTAGCCATATTGGACACCCAATTAAACAATTTGAATGGAAATCATATAATGGACCAAATCAATAATGACCCTATGGTTTCAAAACATATTGAGAAAGATATTTGTATCATTTAATGGTGCCACAACTTCCACATCTATTTCCTTCGAGTGATATCAATTGATCCCAATTTCATACTCACCCGATAATGAAAGAAGGTGAAATCCTCTTCTAAAACATTGATATATTCTTCTACTATTCTGGAACCCATAAATCAATCTCTTCCTGATGGAGATAATTTGGATTCTGAGAGACCCTTTCAAATTGTTAAAAACAAAAAACCCTTCAAAGCAAAATTTTCTAATAATAACCTCTAGAATCACTGCTTTCTTCCACCCCACACAAGTAATGTGCCATCATTTCTCTCCTCTCTTCCTTTCTCTTTTTTTACTTTTCCCTTTTGGTTGTCCTCTTATGATTAATTTTCTTATTTGGAATATCCGGGTTGTGGGACTCTTCTCCCATAATCGTGTTAGAGTCTTTGTCGTGTTCATAATATCAAGTTACTTGTTCTTATTGAACCTTTCATTAATTCTTCTAAGATTGCTTTTGTTGCTAGATCCCTTGGTTTCATAATTTCTTCTTCAATATTAATAATAAAATTTGGTGCTTTTGGCACAACTCCATCACCATTTCTATCATTGATGATCTTGACCAATTGGTTAATGTCAAAATCTCCTTAGGTGACTTATCAGCTTTTGGCTCTTTTATTTGTGCCTCTTGTAATAGAGCTGGTAGGAACATCCTTTGGAATCACTTACGCACCTTCGCTTCCTTGGCCAACCTTCCCTGGTTGGTTGGAGGTGATTTCAATACTATCATAGCTAGTTAAAGAAGGGAGGATGTTCTCCTAACCTTCATTCCATGGAGGACTTCTCAAATATGACCCTTGATTGCACCGATCGACATTGGTTTCACTGGGTCTAACTTCACGTGAACAACTCTAGGCTTTGGCTCTTGATAGGACCCTCTTTAATTCTCTTTGGATCAATCAATGGTCTTCTACCATTGTTGAGCATTTGAGCGTAACTTTGTCGACCATGCTCCTCTCTTGATTTCCTTCAAAATCCCCCCAAACCCATCTACTCCCCTCCTTTGGATTTCAAAACATGTGGACCCAACATAGTGACTTCACCAATGTCACTATCACTAATTGGATGGCCCTATTTTCGGATAATTTTGTTAAAGGTATGACTGCCTATGGCTTAAGCTCAAAAGACTTAAACAAAATCTTAATTGGTGGAACAAACACATTTTAAAATCTTTTCACAAATCTTAAAGCTATGGAACAAGAGGTTTGTTCTCTTGAAGATCTGTCTCAACCGATCCAAGAAACTTGAGGAGTTGAACATTGCCAAGAATAACTTGCTTAATTATCAAAACATGGAAGAAACCTATTGAAAAAAAGTCAAGCAAACATATTGTCAATGGTGACAAACACCAAGTATTTTCATGCCATTTGTAATAAACGGAAAGCCTTAAACTCGATTAAGAAAATTAAGAACTCTAATGGTGAATGGATAATCGAGCAATGATATTAAGGATTCTCATTCATCATTTCCAAACTTTATTAAATTCTAATCGTTCTAGAACTTTATCAAACACCCATCTTATTCCTTCTATGATTAGTGAGGATAATCATTTACTCACTATGTGTCCTTCCAAGAGGAGATTAGTAATACTCTTAAGAACATGAACACCGACTCTGTTCCATGATATACACCCACTTCTTTCAGACTATTGGCCATTTATTAAAATCGATTTAGTTAATGTTATTGATTTCTTTGATGGCAATCCCATTCCCAAATACTTTTCAAGCACTTCTATTGTCCTTATTTCCAAAACTAATAATCAATCTTGGGGATTTTAGACCGATTAGTCTTTGCACCTTTTTCAAAACTCATTGCTAAATTAATAATAATAGGCTTAGCCCTTTGCTTCCTAAAATCATCTCCCTAATCAAACCTGGTTTTGTTAAACATGAACAATATTGGATAATATTCTTCTTGCTCAAGAAATGGTTCATGACATTGATATCAATTTTAGAGGAGGCAACATCTTATTCAAACTGGACATCGCTAAAGCCTTTGATAATCTCATGGGATTTTCTCTTTCAAATCCTGAATTTGTTTGGTTTTTTGATAGTTTTATCCGGATTATAAAAGATGTATCACGAATGTCTAGTTTTCGATCATGAATGGTGAGTCCATAGGTTTCTTTCCTTCTAGCCATGGTTTGAGGCAAGGTGACGCACTATCACCTTCTCTTTTTATCATCGCTATTGAATACCTATCAAGGAGCCTAAATAATCTTTTCGCTAATAAGCTTAATATGTCTTTTAAAACTCATGGAGGTTTCCCTATTTCTCATCTTAACTTTCCTGATGATTTCATTATCTTTAGCAACGGTTCCCTTCAACATGTTAAAACCATTAAGAACCTTCTAAATGATTTTGGTAAAGTTAGTGGTCTTTTTCTTAATGAAGGAAAATGCTTTTATTCCTTCAACTAAGATTCCTCCTAATAGACTTAACCAAATATCCGTAATTACTAATTTTAAGCAAAATCAACTCCCTCTTAATTACCTTGGAGCTCCGCCAAAGGCCAAAAAGATCACACCTTTTGATGATCTAATTCAAAAAAATTTCTAACAAAATTTTGGTTTGGGAATTTCATTTACTCTCTTTCGGTGGTAGGCTTACCTTGATCAAGAGCACTCTAAATTCCATGCCTATATACCTTCTTCAAACCATTGTGCCTACCAACTCTACCATCAATAGAATTGAGCATCTCTTAAACAAATTTTGGGAACCAATACATCCTCTAAAAGAATGCAGGTCATCTTGGTCTAATAGTTGTGGTACTCTTGAAGAGGGAGGTCCGGGATGTAAATCCATCAAAGAAGTTATCAATGCCTTCTCCTACAAACTTTGGTGGAATTTAGGAGCAAAAATAGTCTTTGGTAATTTCATGACTTCTAAATATTGCCGTGGTAAACATCCTCTCATTTGTCCCTTTAAATCTGATTCTCCGTGGAGAAGACTTTGTTCTCACAAATGGGATGTAGAATCCTTAATTTTTTGGGGCATAAACCTCGGCAATTCTTTTTTGGCAAGACAAGCTGGAGTGGTTGGATCCATTGATGACTTACTCTACACTCACTCCACCTCCTATTAGAGTTAATTCATTCGGCAAAACCACATGTGGAACACTAGTAAGATTCGATTCTATTCCTTCCACTTTTTTAAATATGATTACTAATATTCCTATCACTCCTAACAATCATGATTTATCTTTAAGTTATCTCATAATGGGGATTTCAACCTTAAAATGTGTGGATTCACATTAAAGAATCATGATTCTTCTATTGTGTTCTCCAAATTTGGAATAACAATATCCCTCTTCTTACTGTTCTTACTTGGCGTATCCTAAAAAACTTTATTCTGTTGACTCTTTGTGTGGGGTAAAGGGTTTTACCCTCTAAATGTCAATGTTGTTCTCATATTGAGAATGTTAACCATGTTTTTTGTTAATGGGGCTATTGCCTCTAAAATTTGGATTTGGTATGACAATCTATTCAACACTATCAATTTTAATTGTTCTTTTACTTTATATCAACTTCTTGAAGTTTACTTTGTGATGCAATTAAAGGTCATATTAAAATCATAATTGCCATTACTCTTATTTGGTTCATATGGATGGACCGAAATGAAGCTAAACATCATGGGATTAGTATGAATCACATGAGGATTACTAGAACTAAAACAAAATTTGTGACTTATTTAAAGCCAATTTAATCCATCACAACATTTTAAAAGGCAGAAATATGTCGCTAATAAAGCTGGGCCTCAACCTTCCGGACCGTCTTCTTACTATCGAAATGATAGAATGGTTTTGGAAAAACCTCTTGATCATATTATTAAAATTATCGATGACTCTCTCTCATAATGGCTCGTTGTGGAGGCATTTTAGGATTCTAAGGGTATTGTTCTATGTGCATTTGCTTATCCCCTTATTTCTTGTTCCTTATCTTGAGCTTATGGCGTCCACAAAGCTCTACAAATTTGTCTTCAAAATGGTGGCTCAATATTTGGATAGAGGTGGACTCTTCTCTTGATTGACCTTTTGACTTCTACCAATATGAGCAACTCTTGTTTGTACTACCTCCTCAAGCAAACTAGGGCTCTTCTCTCTCAACTAAATTTTACCATCACTCATGTTTGGCATGAAGGTGCTTCTTGATTACTTGCAAATCTGGGTGCGAGATTAGACAGTATCATCTTCTTTGATCAATTTACATTACCCAAATACTTGTGTGGTCTGGTTAACTTGGACAACTCTAGGCTTCCTTACCTCAGAATCTAATTCTCCTCTTTGCCTTTTTTTGGTTTTTCTCTATGTTCTTTATGGATACTCCTAATAGATATCATTCTTGTCTTGTGTTGGTTAGTTTTTTTGGTTTGGTAGCCTTCCCAATGTCCTCTTATCTTGGGCTATTGTTAGTACACTTCTTTGTTATTTAACTTTTGCTCTGCTAAATTTGCAGAACCTAAATGCTGGTTCTCTTGTCTCATTGATCTCCTGGGATTCTAGTGGATGCATTGATTGATGGGTTTTCATCAACCTCTATTAGGTTTACTCATCTAGTTATGATACTTTGGGTTCTTTTTTTTTTGCGATGGGTTTTGTCCTTTCCCGTTTTGGATTTCTTTTGGGTTTTCAGCATGTTCTTATTATGGTGGGGATGGGTTAGACCCTTTGAATCCTTCCTTTTATATTCTCAACCTAATACCTTGCTAGGTTTTTTCTTTGGGATTCTTAACACTATTTTATTTACTTTGAATGGATGGAATTATGATCAGCCTACTGGTAATTACTATCTTAGTTCTTGTTTGGTGGATTACTACTTTGCATAGATTCGAGTTTTGGGCTCTTTGGGATCAACTCAACTACTAATGATGTTATTTGCTTGATGAACTTTGCTTTAGTTTTATTTCTGTTTATTTTCTTTCTTTGCTTTCTTTGACTTCCTCCACTACTTACATGATTGGTGTTTGGGCTACTTTATTATGGATCTTTACTAGACCCTTGCTTATATGCCTTCTCTTTTGATTATCTAGTTTTGGTTTGTCGATAAGGGATAAGTTGTTGGCCTTTCCCTTTGCAGATTGGGATTTTTTGTCGAAGCACCCTGTCTATATTCTGAATGGTTTGGAATTAATTAAATTTTTTTTTGGTTTTGAAGGTTTCTTTGCCATGGTTGTTTATTGATTTGGTTAATTATTTTCCATGGGTTTAGGTGGTGACCTTTTCTTTCTGATTCCATTTCAGTTTTTCTTCCCTTTACTTTATTTCTTCTTTGTGGCAAGCTCGGGTCTTGGACTTTTATTGACTTCAAATTATTGATTGCTAATGAAGTCTCTCCCACCTAGTACCATTGTTATATTAAGTTTTTTATTATCACTGATTGGATTAGTTTGTGGTGGGGTGCTATCATTGCCTAGCAGGTTTGCTCATTTTTTTTCTTTTGCTTTTCTTTGCTTACACGGGTTTACTCATTTGCCATTTCCTTTGCAAACTTGGATTATGGTGTATCTTTCTAAGCACCTATTTATAATCTGATTGCTCTGAAAGCCTTGTATTGGAATGGATTGGGTTTAATTTTCAGGGTGGCTGTGAATCATATTTACAGTCATTATTTATATTGTAATCCTGCCTCTATTGGGTTTGTGCTGTTACCTTCTTGGATTGGAGTGTCATTTCTGTATGAGAGGTACTATAGTCTGATGTTACCTGTTGCTGTTTTAAGGTTTTGGATATTTGTGGATTTGGTTTATCTGATTAGTTGTCTCTGGACTCTTGTCTTAATACTTTGTAGTATCCCTTTTAGTCTTTAGTATTGCATCCTGTTAATCTGTTTGATCTTAACCTATGGTTTGTATACTCTCAATGATTGTTAATATGGCAAGCACTGTGGGGATTTCAAGAATTGTGGGCTGAATTGGGATATTGGTCTCTTTGAATGTTCCTTATGTGGTAGCTTTTGATTTTCGATCAGTTGTCTCTAGGGGACATTATCCTATATCTCTTAATATGTTGATGTACTTTAATCTGCTATAATTTCTGTGGTAGCTTAGGCTGGGACTTTGCATATTTACCTTTCATTGACCGTTTTCTTAATCCTGATTACATGAGGTTACTTTGCTTGGGGTTCCAGGATGCTTCATATGATTATGGGTTTTTTTGTTGTATGCCCCTCAGTTATGATGTCTATGTTTGTTTTGGCCATTGGTGTCTGGGCAGTGGCCTATCTTAATTATGGTATTATGTTCTCCTTCTTTGTTTTGGCGTGGGCGTGGCTTTTTTGTCAATTCTACTTGCCGGGTTGTCTTTTACTCTTGGCTATTGCTACCTTGTTTTCTGGATTCTCATATGAATCATATTTGGACACCTAGCTTTTTATCTTATTTTATTTTATGGATGCTTCTTTATTTCTTTGGCTTTCTGAATGCTCGTGCTGTTTATCTCCTTTCTCTGATCTGCTTCACCTGCTACCTCGGTTCTGATTTGCTGGTGCAGTCTTATGAGATGTTTTTTAAAAAGTGGTATTATGGCCAGTTTAGTCCCTTCCTGTCTTGGCTATTGTTGCCTTTTGCTATCTTGTTCCCTGGACTGATTGTTGATCTGGATTATCTGAATGGTGGCCTTGAATGCTGCTTAAATTTCTTTTGCTCTTTTGGTACCAATATTGGTTGGTTGCAGTCCATTCCCTGTGTTGAGCTATGCTGTCTTCCCTTACTATTGTCTTTCTACAGGACATCAACTAGGGGATTATTTCCTGGGTTGTTTTCTGCACTAAAAGTTTCATTTACATATCATGTGATTGGGATGCTTTTAATTATAGGCTCATTGACTTATCTAACAGGATTTCAGCAAGTTGTCTCCTCTGAACTAATTTCTTTGTTGGATATGGCTATTCATGAGATTCAGCTAAGATGGCTCATTCTCTTATGTTAATGTATTCTCATGTCAAAATGACTATATTGATGATAATTTTCTTGAATGAGACTCCTTATCCTTGACTCTTAGCAATTACCTATATATTTTTATGATTTTGCTTAGGTTTGCAGGTAATAAAGCTCACAAGAATATCAACAACTAGATGCTACCTTCTCACCGGGTTTGTTGGCTATGATGGGCGTGATGATCTCACTCCTATTGGTTTGATAGCTCATGTGATGTAACCCTTCTCAAGTTTGGATGCTCATACTTGCATCGCTTGGATGTGATTGAGCTGAGCCTTCTCTATCACAATTCCTTACTTTCATACTCATAGTATAATGTTTTCTTCAAACTTTTTGTCTGTATTACCTTAACTGTTCTAATCTTCCTCTTATTATAACAATGCAGGTGATTCTCTCTCCTTTTGTAGGTCTGCTCCAGATTATCATGCATTCCCACATCCTCCAGAGCATTGGCTTTATTCTTACTTTAGCTTATTATGTTAATCATCTTGTATCTTTTGATTGTTTTTATGCTTTCTTTTACTCTTGGATGTACTTAGATAGGGATTTACTCCTTGATTGTAGCTCTTTGGTAGTTCAGTTTATCCCCTTTAAGGACCTTGTAACCCTCTTTTTGTGGCAATAAAATACCCCTACATGGGGCTTCCCTAAAAAAAAATAAAAAAAAATATTTTACCTTTGGGTGGTTTCATTCCAAATGATTTAATGATGTATTTCCATTTCTAGGTTCACTTTTATTTGGTTAAAGTGATGTTTAGGTTTTCTGAATGAAGAGTAGAATAAATTCTATTTTTAGGAGGAACCCTAAGATGACGATCCATCCTAATGGTCTAACTAAGATCTTTATGTATCTTAATTAATCATTTTGATTTCATTTAGTATGACAAATGTTTCATTTCATTTCTTTGAAATTTGGATTTGATTTGATTGAATTATTTCACTTGATTTTATTTAAATTTGTTCATTTGATTTAATTTATTTCATTTATTTTATTTGATTTAGTTTGATTTGGTGTTTGGACTTTAGTTTATTTCATTTGATTTGTATTAAAGTTTTGGATTAAGGTATGTTTGTTTAAGTTAGTTTGATTCTTGTTAACTTAAAGTATTTATGTTAAGGTTTGATTTCATTTAATTTGATGTAGATTGTTTAATTATGAATTTATTAACTTAAGGTTTAATTACTATTAATATGATTTATTAATTTCATTAACCCTTACATATGTAATTGATTAAATTCTTTGACTTAGGATGTTTGGAGAACTATCCTAAATATGTCTCATGTTCGATTAAAATTAATTCATGTTGTTCCATGATACAATAGATTAATGAATTTTCTTTATTCATTATTTTATTAATATTGATCTAGGAATTTGTAAATTCAACAATTTTGGTTTGAAATTTTCATGGCACATGCCAATTTCATGTTTCCAAAGATCCATCTTGATTAGATTCATAATTAGGGTGTAATTAAGGTTTTCATCATTTCATTAAAACTCAAATTAATCCTAATTTAATGACAAACATTTATGAATTTTATTTTTCATTAATTCCTCTCTAAAAGATGTTTCCAAAGGGAGTTCATTCATATTTGTTTGACATTTGATTGATTTATTATGATTTAATTAAGTTTCATTTAAATATTTGAATTATTTAATTCATTTAATTGCTTAATTAAGCCAATTTGTGAGTTATTAACTTTGTATGAGTTTCTTTAGTGTTTTAATGTTCATTAAGGTTCATTAAGTTGATCAAAGGTTATTTGTTTCATTTTCATTAATTAATTCATTTATTTAATTAAAACTGAGGTTTAGGTTTAGGGTTTCATTTCTTATGAATTACAATACAATGATTCATGTAAACCTTTCTAAAGGTATGTTTTAACATCAATTTCTCTTCCCCAAAGTTTCATTTCAATTGAATTAATGGTTTGAGATTAATAAAATGTTAATTTATTTTAATTAAACCCAAATTAAGGCTCAAATATCCCAAATTAATTAGATTTTAATTTTTATGGATTCCACTCATCAAGATGAATCCATAGAGACCAACTTTGTTTTTTATGGATTTATATTTATTTTTCTATGAATTTTTGATTTTTTTAAAGATTTTTAATTAATGTTTAATCAATTTCTAAAGGGATTAATTCTAATGGTGAGATGACCTAGTGCCTCTGTATCAACATCTAAACATATGGGGTGGCATCTATCAAAAGTAAAAGCAAGCAGGATGATCCCTGACCTTTCGATTGAAGATTGGATGGTCCTGATCAATCTGTGGTATCCTTAAGGGATTATATCAAACCGTCTGACTAAATCATGGCCATCCATTTCTAATAGAAGGATCGGGCGATATTGATAGCGAGCCTGGTGGAAAAGAATCATCTTTTTTTGCCTAATCTCCGGTGGTTTGCATAACAATTTCTATTGCAAATCATCAGTGATCGATTTATGACCTATCTATACGGTTTGATCCACTTGAAGATCAAATTATTTTTGAAAAGGAAAAAATTTGATAGCCTAGGGAGGTGGTGAGGGAGCGTACCTTGATTTTGATAATTACCAGCGATGGGATCGACTCCATTAGCTTTGTTTCTACTCAAAGAAGGTGTGGGTGAAGTTTAATGGCTTGCCTCCCCATGGACTGATCATTAGAACAACACTAATTCTATTTTTCGGATGTCTCGATCATTTTTCGGCTCGCCGGTGACGAGGGGTCAGGGTGGCGATTCGTTTGAGTTCACCTCAACATCTAGAATGTATTGTAACCTTCAATTTGATAAGAAAGTCTCTCCCTTGGATTTCACCATGAGAGAGGCTTAGTTTTCATTCGTTCACTAGTGTGATGGTGGCTACATGCCGAGGGAAGGGTCCCCTCCTTCATCTCTTGCCTCGGTGGACATTTTGCAATGAAAAGGGGTAGAGAATAGGCTCCCTCTCCCCTCTTTCCATGGATAGACGAAAGGATCTTTTTGAGCTTTTTAGGTGGTCAAAATCCGGCCACTTGCAGTGGAAAGGCTCACCAAGGGGTGGATTCAATCCCCCTCATTTGAGTTCACCTCTTCTCTTATTCTTCCTTCTTCATTTTGTTTCTCTTCTACTTGGCTTCTTCCCTTGGAGAAACCAAAGTCTTCTTATGCTTTTAGCCATGGTGGCCACTTTTTGATGGCAGCCATCTCTTACAATTAAGAGATGGAAAGAGCTAAGAAGAGGGCAATTGGAATTTCCCTTCTCTCTTTTTTTATGAATTTTCAAATACTCTTCTTGATTCCATTCTTTTTCTATTTTTCTTTATTATTTTATGATTTTTTACTTCACCATCAAAGTCTTTGGACTAATAGGTGGCTACCCATATCAAACTCAAATGGATTTGAGTTCAAGTTTAAATCCAATTTAATTTGAATTGGAAAATTGAATCCAAATCAAGTACTTTGATTCAAAGTGTTTGGATTTTAATTTAATTTTAGAAATTTTGGATTCAATCATCTTTAATTTATGATCAATTGAGTTTTCATTTAATTAATTTATTTAATTTTGAATTAATTTTAAATTTCACATCATTTTAGCTCGTTTAGCCTAAATGGGTTCAATTGGGTTTTAATTGGGTTCAAATGACCAACTTGGCTCAATTGGATTGGTTTTGGAATCCAATAATTCTTGATCACATGTGTGAGGTAATTTGGAGTGATTGATTTCATTTAATTTCAATTAAATTTCAATTTATACCCGTTTGACCCAAAGTGAGCTTAATGGGCTAAGCTTGGGTTTCATTTGGGTCAAATGACCAATTTGACAAAATTAGACCCAATAGTGGTTGGATTATGTTTGATTATATTATCTAAATGATTTTGAATAATCAAATTGAATTAATTTCAATTTGATTTGGGTTTGAACCCAATAAGACCCATTTGGGTTCATTTAGACTAAGTAGTCCAATTAACCCAATTAAGACCTAAATGAATTTGAATTTCTTTAGATTTATGATTAATCATGTTTATTTGACCATTTGGAACATTTATAATGATTTAGTTTGATCAATTTCTTGGTGGGTTGACATTTGATAAGGTGAGACCCACATAAGTCAAACCTATGTTAAGTGAGTTGACTAGATTTGACTTTGATTTGATTTTGGATTCTTTCATTTATTTTAATTTGATTTTAGTTTGGTTTATTTGTATTTATTTTAGTTTAATCCAAATTGGAAGATTGGGTTGATTCCACCTAAGCTAATTACGTTAGATCAAACCCAAAAATGATGCTCTAGGTCACTAAGTATATTATCCTAAGCATTGAATTTGGAGATTCCTATTTGTGAGTAGGACATCCTAATTATTAATTTAGAATGATATTAATCTCATTCAAAAATGAGGTCAACAAATGAATCCCCAATATGTGTACTGGATCCACTAGAGTACACTGCACATATTGATGTTGACCTAATTTATCAACATTACAAGCATGAGCTTAGGGTTCAAATATAGAATTTTGATTGTTGATTTTGATTTTGATTGCAATTTTTTTTTTTTTTGGATTTGATTTTGAAATATAGGTATATGTATTCCTATACTTGTTTCAATTTGAATCACTCTTAGAACCTTAAATTCACTAAGTTCCAAGATGAATAAGGATGTCATTAAGAGTGGACCCAAATGATGGTCTAGTTCTAATGCAATCACTGTGGTCAAAGACGATGCCTTCAAGGGACTTACTCATGTCTGAGACTAGGAGTTGGAAAGGATGTTAATGTGAACACTTCTATTCCAAACTACATGATAAATTAACCAGGGAAAGATACCACTAGGAAATTTACTCTTATCATTCAGCTATTAGGTAGGGGTCTTTGGAGACTTGATTCCAACCTAAACAGCTAAGCTAGGGAGAAGGGGCCTGAATAGCTTAATCCTAATCCTCAAAATTTTAACTACTAATCAAGAGTCACATGGACTTAATACTTGGTTTGAGTTTTCTATAGGAATGGGGCCTTCAATGGATTAATTTTATTCTTTTAGTTTCTTCGAAAAGGGGAGAGGTCTTAATGACTTCATCTTATTCTTATAAAGATGCTTACTAAGGGACTTACTCTTTTATGATTGGTTAATAAGAAGGGGTCTTATGACTTTATTCCTTCTTTAGTAACCATAATGGGGAACAGGGGTCTTAATGACTTGTTCCTAGACCATATATTTTATCTAATAGGAAAGGGGTCTTCATGACTCATTCCTAACCTAGGTAGCCTCCTTGACAATAAAGGAGTCTTCATGACTTATTTCTATTATCGTTGTTTTTTTCAAAAAGAATGCTTACTAGGGGACTTACTTATTTCTTGCTAGCTATTAGGAAGGGGCCTTCAATGGCTTAATCCAACCTAAATAGCTTGGGTGGAGGAAAGGGGTCTTCAATGACTTGATCCTAAACCTCACATTTTTGTTTTGACTTAAGGATAGGGGTCTAAATGACTTTATCCTAACCTTAATCATTTTAATAAGATTCTTACTATTTGTCTTACTCCTATATGATTAGCTATTAAGATGGGCCTTCAATGGCTTAATCCATCCTAAATAGCTAAGGAGAGGAAAGACGTCTTCTTGACTTAATCCAATCCTTAAATATTTAGCTAATAGGAAAGGGGTCTTCTAGAATTATTCCTATCCTAAATAGCCTCTGTGATATGAAAGGGGTCTTAGCGACTTAATCCTATCATGTAAATAATAGGAATGGTGCCATGAAAGGCTTAATCCATGCCTATGGAAAGTTATAAGAAAGGTGCCACACATGGGGCTTACTCCCATCTTAAGGAAACAAAGAGTTATGCCATAAAAGTCATATTCTAAGTTTATGATAATGGTGCACAAAAGCTTACTCCAAAATCAGAAGGAAAACATGAGAAAGGTGTTACAAAAGGGCTTGCTCCCAACTAAGGATATATGTAGGGAAGGTGCCATAAATAGGCTTACTCCTAACCTATAGATGATATGGGAGAGGAAAGGGGTCAAAGTGACTTAATTCCTAATCATCAAAAGTTTTGGCTGATAAGCAAAAGTCAAATGGACTTGATCTTTACTTGATTAGTCTATCTTGATGGAAGGCAATCAAGGTTTGTTTTCATTTTTTGATTATAGTAATACTTCTGATACATGAAGAAGTTTAGTGATGAAGGTTTAAAGATTTGATGTATTTTTTTGAAGGAGGATTTGGGTATATTTTGGATCAGCTTACTATGCCATGAGCAAAGAAGTTTATCATTTTTCTTTCTTCTCTCTCTCTCTCTCTCATCTCTTTATCTCAAAGTTATATATACATCATAAATAATTGAGAATTTTACCTTTTGAGCTTGGATGTGATTGTGTAGGTTCTTTAGGCAGTAAGAACCAAAGTCAACCACTGCTTCTCAAATGAATTTTTTTTTTCTTCTTGTTTGGACATGTATTTCATTTTTTTTTTGTGATAATAATCAGCAGCTTATAAGGCCTTCTCTTGGATTCAATAAAGATCAAGAGATTCCTTTGAAGCTTTCTAAAAGGAATGAGAATCAAGATAAAAAAACTCTAGATTCTCATAAATACATTTATTTTATTTTATTCTTTTATCCTTAATCAACTTGGGAATTGAAAGGATTAACTTATTAGAGAAATTAAGATTCTCCTGAAAATTTTGAAATTAAATTTCTTAAATTAATTTATTATTCTTTAAAGGTTTTATGAAATGATATTTCATAAATGGCTTTGATTAATTTCTTGTTTTTATATTTTTGATCTTTCTAAATTTTACTACAAGGTCCTTGAAATTACTTTAAAGGTATATTACATGACTCTATATAGAGCGTTATGATTGTTTTCACATCACATTAAAGTTTCTTTTCTTTTCCTCTTCACATTTATTCATCATTTTGCAAAGATTTTTAATATAACTCTCCACTTAATTGAAAGTGAGATTATAAGAAATCTTGATCATGACCTTTTAATAAATTATCGATCTTTAAGAGAATAATGACTATGTAACAAAACATTCTTGTAAAGATTTTGAATGTCATATCATATTCTTTCAATTCTTCTTTTTCTAGAATTATTATGACTGAAATTTTATAAGTTATCCTGGAGGATAAACTTATGCATGTGCCTTTTTGATTTTGAAATGATGTATGGGTAATATGAACCCATTTTCATGGTAAAGATTTTATCCTAGTCTAAGATGTGGGTCACATGGATTTGATCTTTTTTTTTTTCTTTTTTTCTCTTTCTTTTTCTTTTTCTTTTCTTTTTATCATTCATTTTCATTTTTTTATGATCTTAGCTCACCAAGAAGAATGTTTTCTTCTCATGTAAAGCCATCATTTTCTAACTTTTAATTAAGAAAATTTTAATATTCTTTTAGAGTTTAATAACAGTCATCAAGGGACTTAGTTTATTGAAATGGCATCAAGCTTAACTAAAGGATGGTTTGATCTCATCAATATCTAACTCATTAAAGAGTTAAATCATTGATATCAGTTGTAAATCAACTTTTCTTATTATTATTATTATTTTATTTATTTTTTTAGCTTGTCAATTGTGGAATTAAATTCTTCTTCAAATTCTAGGGGTGATTTTTGAATTCAAAGATTATATAAATCCCCAGACACATCAAAACAACATTCATTCATTATATTAGAGTGCCTTTGAAAAGAAAGTCAGGACCTTGACTACTTAACAATTTTCAACTTGCAATGGCTCTATGGTTCCATAACTTTTTTTGTTTATGATTTTATGCCACTTGCAATGGAATCAAAGTATACTCAATTGAATCTTTGACATATAAAGGGTATGGACTCTTGGAAAAGAAGATCCATTATCTATTTAACATGCCATATGAGCTCACCCAACATGGCAAAGGCTATGATTACAAAGTATCAAACATTAAATTATTTTTAAGGTAGGAGAAATTCTTGACTTCTAACCCAACCACTTTATTTTGATGTGGAGAAGTTTGAAGTTAAAAATGGCGACATACTTAGAAATTTCTGACTTCATCCTTTTGCTCTTGGATATAGTCCTTCCATCCCTTTAATTTTCTTTCATTCTTTCATTCTTTTATTCTTTCTTTCTTTTGGTTAATATTTTGATAAGATTTCAATTCTTTGTGAAATGTTACATTTAAAATTTCTCCTAAATACAAGAATTACTAGGAGATTAGATGCATTTGATTATTTATCTGAATGCAACATTTGATAGGGTTCAATTCTTTATTTTGACTTATTGATCATATTACATGATCCAATACTTTAATTTCTTTTTCGTCATTTAATAAAGAAAAAACTTTAGTGAGGTCATCTAGGATTGGAAAAATTACATTCCTAATGACTACACTTTTGAATTCACGATGGATATGAACATCCTTTCATAATTATTATTTTTCTTCTTCTTATTTCATTTAATTTTATTTATTTCTTTATTTGGGTAGGATAGGACTATCCAAGAGTATTAATGATGTTTCTAAATTTCTAATTTTCTTTTTCAATGTTTGAGTTTTTATCTCCAACCAACATGTGATTGAGATTAATTTTTCATTCAAGTTGAGTTTTCAAGATTAAATTTTCATTGAATTGAAAATTCATTTCTTTACTTGATTGAATTTTCATGGGACCATCTTATCAAAGCTTGATTATAATTGGGCCCATATAAATCACTTTCATGTTCATAATTGATGATGATCGATGCACCTAGATCAATAAGTATTTTGGAGATTTTCTTCTTTTGAATTTTCCACATCAACCAAGATGTTAATAAGTTCTTAGTAGTCTATCTTCATCATACGAGATAACCTTCGAACCTTTACATAGTGGAATGCCACATTAGAAAGTTGCTTATAATTAAAGTAGGCAAATTACATGATTATGTAATGCCTTGCTTAATTTTTATTTCTTTTCATTTAATTTAATTTATTTTATTTCTTTTTCTTTTCTTTTTTTATAGAACACTATGATGCTTGATTTTGCAAGCAACTTCTCTAAGATGAGCAAGACATCATATTTTGAAGATGACTTATTTCCCTTTTCTTTTTAATGCCATTTGAGGTGGTATGACTCCACCATTTTGAATTTGATTTCAGGAATTTTCCTTTTAATATGTAGGGTAGGTAGATCTAACTCTATCCTCAATAGATCAATAGACCTCATGATCTATTTATTTGGAGGATAATCATTTAAAAGAGGACCCACTAGGGCAGATGATGTGCTATTAAAAAGTCAAGTTTCACTTGTACATTTTTATAGCACATACAAGATTAAAGGTAATCTCAGCTTGCAATAAAATCTTTGTCCACCATACTATACATTATGACAATGTCAAGCGGGTCATAATATATTGCAAAGGATGCTCCTTAGATTCACTTTGTATTGAAAGCATATAATGCCTTTGTCTTTGAACAGAGAAAACTATGGCTTTCATCATTCACTTGGACTGACAAAGTCCTAAGTGATTTATTTATTGACTTCCCAGAGGTATAAGTTTCATACTTTCACTCTAAGAGATAGAAATATCACCCTTAGGACCTAATCCTAAGGTTGTGATTTCTTTAGAAGAATTAAAGTCTTCATTCAATTTCTTTTCATGATATGTCCTGAAAACAAATCATGGCCATTCACATTTTATTCAATGGGATAAAAATCCTATTTAGAATGTTGATTTAAATTTATTAGGTTTAAATTTCATTCATTTCAACTTTATCAGGAGAATCAGAATTCTCTTTTGCTACCCTCTCTTTTCTTCTACTGATTAGGAACAAAAGTGAATCCTATCACTTTATCTTTGTTTATATCATGTCATCTTACTCTTTTGACTCTCTTCTTTATTCTTAATGATCCAAGGTTTCAGTGAGTTCTAAAAGAGGGTTACCTCCAAGGCACTCCCTAGAATTGGCCAACTAGCTTCAACAATTAATTTTCCAAAATTCTAGTGGACATGTGGAGAAGAATTAAGATTAAAGTTGGTTTTCATTTGTGTAAAACTTTCATTCTATAAGGATAAAATATTTACATTTAATTCCTTAATCAAACTCTGCCCCTAAGGTCAATAAGGCATTCTTTTGGAATAATTTTGTTTTATCCCTCTTTTTATTTTATTTTGAGTTGATTCTTCTTCAAATGCAACTCAAGCTTCAATCATAGTGGTTCAAGACAATAGGCCCAACTATGCCTCCTTTTGATTTAGATTTTCTTAGGATTTGAAGGAACTCCTTCATCTTAATATAGATACTTAGGTATCTGATACCTTTGAATGTAGTAGAATAGAGGTATCAACTTAAGACCATGTCCTCATTGTCTTTTACTTCAGTATAAATCTAAAGTAAGATCAAGGACAAGTTTAACTTTCAGATTTTATTTTGAGATATACTTTTAAATTTTGAAGTAATTTTCAAACTTTTTTTGAATTTAACATTTCCATTCCACATTAGAATGGTTTCAAATCCATTTTGACTAGATTTAGGACTAAATTGAAATGACTTGGTTTTCATTTATTCCTCTCCCCTTTTTTTATTTTTGGATTTGGTTCTAGGGCCCAATCGTTTAACTGTGGCAAACAAAGACTTCTAGAAAGTTAGTTCAAGATGTTGGATAGGCTCAACCAATAATGAAATGGAGAGGTATCCAACAAAGAAAGGTAGTCTTGACCTGTGAGTGTCACTAGTACACTGTCGATATAGAAATAACAACTTATTTCTAAAGATAGAGGGATGAACCATTCGCTGGTGTAGTCGACAAAAAATATCTTTGTGGAGAAAATTTGTGACACCACATTAAGTTTAGGAATTTTTTATTTGGATGATCAAATGCATCATTAAGGAATAAACATATTATCTCAAAAGATAAACATGTTTTCCTATAAATAGACTCAATCATTAAATAAAAGACTCCTAAGGTTAATGGGTCTTTTGTATACCAAAGATGTTTCCCCTGAACTACTTGGAAGGTAGAACAGGGTTTAATTTAAATTGAGTTCATGGTTCTATAGAAGTAAGCCCTTATAGTTAATTACATCTTAAGAAGGATCTCTTCCTAAGAATACTCTGGATTAAAGAAATGAATTATTATTTCTAAAGATTTCTAAGTTGGTTCTTCAAAGGATTGATTTTTGGAATTTTAATGGGATTGGTTCAAATTGGAGAGACTTATTTTGGAGGCCAAAGGGGATGAAGTATGAAATGCCTATTAATATTAGGATGCCTAGTAGAATTTCAACAATCTATAATTGGGCTTTAAATTTGGAATTTAATTTAGAATTTGAGTTCAAATTTTCTTAGAAGCCTAGGACTTAGATTCTAGTGATAGCAAAAATCCTTAAGGTTGAAGACTTATTCTTGAAAAAGATACTTCAAAACTAAGTCTATAGGTGCTTCTGATACATGTGAGATGCTTGACCTAATTTCATTTTAGGAATTATCGATCATTCCTCTCACTTAAGGGAACTAACCTATCTCTGACTTTTCTGGACTTACAACCCTCCTGGAGAGAGTTGCCAGCTAACACTATGTAAGTACATTTTAAATTTATGGTGTCAAGTCTTATAAATGCAAGATGGATGGGATGTTGCATTTTTAAGTAAGAAATCTATGAACTTAAATCCACTCCCTAATCCATAAGATAATTTGGGGTATGAAATGCATCTAACTAATGCACATTTTTTTAAATTATTTTAAATTTTGACTCGATAATCATTATAGGCCATGGGTATGCATTTTTATGCCTAATGTCATGCAATTAGGAATGGTTATGTGCTAATTCAATAATAGAATTCAGGATTCCCCAAGAAGGTGGTTAGCCTCAGATGCCCCTTATGTGTAATGGGAGAAGTTACCCAATTCAAGGATTGGAGCAATATGATTTCATGGTTTCAAAACATGATTATTTTTGATTTTTTTGTGTTTCCTAAGGCTTTAGTTTATGTGAGGTTTCAAGTTTTCTTTGATTTTGTTTCAGTTATTTAGATTTAAGTTGGGTATAAAATTTAATTTTTCTTATGAGCCTAATCATTTAGGCATTCATTCACAGAAAATTACAATGTAAAAAGAAACTTAGAAAAGTGGGTTGATTCTATTAAGCACTTAAAAAATAAATCAAGCCAATTTAATTTAACAAAAAGGCTAATGCAGCTAGGTATCGCTATACACCTGGAAGAAATGGAAAATGGGAAGCTGAGTTCTACCCTTATACTGCCTGGCCTAGAACTACAAGTCTAGATCTATAGGTCTTCTTTTCAAGATAATATCTTTCTTCAGGGACATCCATTGGGCTTCACAAGGGACCTCTACACTTATCTTCTAGTAGGGTCGGCTCCTGCTAATCCTAAACCCCAGAGATCTTAACTTAATCCTAAGCTCAAATTTACATTTTGAATTTCAAAATTAATCTCAAGCCTTATAAAACAAATGTCAACAAAATACAATCAACACACAATAGTTATATTTGACAAATATACGGGCTTAGCATTAGCTGCTTGCTTAGCCCACCTATCCTATGGGTGATGCTTAAGGATTTAAGCATACCTGCAAGAAATAGCATTTTTAATTATATTTATGATTGCAATCCTTTCTAGCATAGCCCCCTACAGAAGATAATGTTAGATATAAAAAGAACATTCTAGGGTCTGTGACCTAATGATTTATTGTGTGCAATGAATAGGCTTGTGTAATAAGCCTTGCTAGGCCTATTTAGTTTAAGTTTCAATTTTTAGTTTGAATTTGCTCATTTTATTTGGTTAAAGTCATGTTTAGATTTTCAAGAATGAATAGTAGAATAAATTCCATTTTTGGGAGGAACCCATTCTATTCAATATCATATTCCTGATAGAATGAAATCCTCATCCAAAGATGAAGATCTATCCTAAAGGTTAACTAAGATCCTTAAGTATCTTAATTAATCTTTTTTTCATTAAGTTTGTTTAAATGTTTTATTTCATTTCTTTGAAATTTAAATTTGATTTTATTGAATTATTTCATTTGATTTTATTTGAATTAGTTCTTTTGATTTAATTTGTTTCATTTATTTTATTTGATTTAGTTTGATTTGGTGTTTTGACTTTAGCTTATTTCATTTGATTTGTATTAATGTTTTCGATTAAGTTATGTTGGTTTCATTTAGTTTGATTCATGTTAACTTAGAGTATTTAGGTTAAGGTTTGATTTCATTTCATTTGATTAAAGTTTTTTAATTATTAATTTATTAACTTAAGGTTTAATTACTCTTAATATGATTTATTAATTTCATTAATCTTTAAGTATTTAATTGATTAAATTCTTTGACTTAGGATGTTTGGAAAACTATCTTAAGTATTTTTTATGTTTGATTGGAACTAATTCAAGCTGTTTCATGATTTAATAGATTAATAAATTTTCTTTATTCATTATTTGATTAATATTGATCTAGAATTTGGAAATTCAACAATTCCCAATCCAAAGATCAATTGGGTTTGAAATTTTTATGTTAAGCGGGGTTACATGCCAATTTCATGTTTCCAAAGTTTCATCTTGATTACATTCAAAATTAGGTTTTAATTTATATTTTAATCATTTCATTAAAACCCAAATTAAGCCTAATTTAATGAAGGTCATCTAGGGATTTTATTTTTTATTTATTCTTCTGTAAAAGGTGTTTTCAAAGAAGGTTCATTCATAATTTTTGGACATTTGGTTGATTTATTATGATTTAATTAAGTTCTTGTTAATTATTTGAAATATTTAATTGATTTAATTGCTTAATTAAGGCAATTATTAAGTTTGGATGAGTTTCATTAGTGTTTTAATGTTCATTAAGTTGATTAAGGTTGTTTGATTTATTTTCATTAATTAATTCATTTTATATCAATTTATTTAATTAAATTTGAGGTTTAGGATTGAAATTTCATTTCATGAATTACATTGCAATAATTCATGTAAATTTTACCTAAGGTGTTTTTTAACAATAATTTCACTTCCCCAAAGTTTCATTTCAAATGGATTAATGGTTTTAGATTAATTAAAGGTAATTGATTTCATTTAAACCTAAATTAAGGCTCAAATACCCAAAAGTAATTGGAGATTTTAATTTTTATGGATTCTTATAAAGATGAATCCATAGAGTCCAAGTTTGTATTTTTTTTATTTATATTTATAGTTCTAAGAATTTTTGAATTTTTTTGTGATTTCAATTATTTTTTAATCAACTTTTAAAGGGATTAGTCTTTTTCAAACTATAGAATGTTGTGGCGCCTCCATGGTGCCACCACCACATGGTGCGACACCATTTGGCTTCGGACCATGCGTGGCATTTGTATCAAAAGTGGTGTCATGCGGGATGATCCCTGATCATCCAATCAAAGATTAGACGATCCAGATCGATCCGCGGTGTCCTTAAGGGCTTAAATTGAACCATCTAACTACTATTCCTAATAGAAGGATCGGATGATGAAGATTATATCCCGCAATCCGTCGAAGGAAGATGAACATTATCCATCTTTTTTAATCTTTGACAATTTGCATCACAATTTAGATTGTAAATCGATCAGTGATTGATTTATGACCTATCTATACAGTTTGATCCACTTGGCGATCAAATTTCTTTCGAAAAGGACCAAAATCGATGGCCTAGGGAGGTGGTGAGGGAGTGTACCTTGATTCTAGCTATCACTAATGATGGGATCAACTCCGTTAGCATTTTTTGACTCGATGAAGGTGTGGGTAAAAGTTTGACTACTTGCCTCCTCATGGATTGATCCTTGGACAAACACCAATTCAGTTTTCCGACAGTCTTGATCATTTTCGGCTCACCAGTGGCAAGGGGTTGGGGAGGTGATTTGTTTGAGGTTACCTCTACATCTAGAATGTATTGGAACTTTTAATTTGATGAGAAAGCCACTCCCTTGGATTTTGTTATAAGAGAGGCTCAATTTTCATTCGTTCGTAAGTGTTTCGGTGGTGAGAGGCCAGGGGATGGGTCCCTTTCTTCATCTCTTACCTTGGTGGACATCTTAGAATGAAAAGGGAGAGGGAATAGGCTCCCCCTCCCCTCTTTCTATGGATAGCTGAGAGGATCTTTTTGAGCATTTTAGGTGGCCGGAATCAAGCTTGTGGCAGTGGCAAGGCTAGCCAAGGGGTGGATTTAATCCCCCTTGGCCTTGTGAGCAAGCTTGACTATGAATTGGGTAGGGAGGGTAGCTTCTTATAATGAGATGCTAATTAAAAGTGGATATGGAAGGTAGACTTCCCCAAGAAGGTGGTCATCCTCAAAGGTGTGATGCCCCTTATGTGCAATGTGTGAAATACTTAATTCAAGAATTTAGAATAATATGCTAGTGTGATTGGAAAAACTTGTTATTTCTAGTTGATTTAAAGTTATTTCTAAGGCTTTAGTTTTTATTAGAAGTTTCAAATTTCTTTATTTTTAGTTAAGTTGCTTAGATTTATGTTGGGTAGAAAAGTTAGTTTTCCTAGAGCCTACATTTAGGCATTCATTGCAGAAAACACAACACAAAAAGAAGCCTAGAAAAGTAGATTGATTTTATTATGTAGTCTAAGTAAATCAAGCCAAATTTAAATTAAAAGGATAGGCCAATATCATCGGGTACTACTGTACACCCTAGAAGAAAGATAAAATGGTCAGCCGAGCTCTGCCCTTTTACAGCTCAGCTTAGAACTATAAGTGTAGATTTATGGGTCTTCTTCTAGAATCGTCCTTTGAGCTCCATAGGAGACCACCAAAATGTACAGTCAACTCCTGTTATTCTTAAACCCCATAGATCCTAACTTAATTCTAGCCTCAAATTACATTTAAAATTTTAAAAGAAATTTCTAAGCCTTACAAAATAAATATTATAAAATGCAACAACATACTAGCATTATATTTATAAACATATGGGCTTAGCATTAGTTTCTTGCCGAGCCCACCTATTCTATTATGCTATGCTTAGAGCCTTAACCATACCTGGAAGAAAATAATATTTATATATAATTTATTATGGTGGTCCCTTTTAGCACAGCTCCCTTTAGAAGATAACATTAGTTCTAGAAGAACTTCCTATCATCCATTCTAATGGGAAAATAGCTTTAATCATCTAGTCCAAAATATTACATCACCAAATAATAAAATATCAAATCACATCACACCATAGAACATTACAAATCAACCTAACCTAAATCTAAGGTTGGTGACCTAATATTCTAGTGTGTGAAAGAAATGGGCTTGTGTGGTAAGATTGTACTAGGTCTTTTCAAGTTCAAGTTTCAATTTGGGTTTCTAATATTTAATTTAATTTGATTTTGAGATTTTTTTACTATTTATAATTTCTTCATAAGTACGTGTCATTATTATACCAGAGATTTGAGGTATCTAGACTTCCTTCAACTAGTAGCCCTATAATCTTGGGTGTCCATACTATATAACATATGTTTCTAATTATAAAAAGAAAAAAATATATTCTTTTGATTTCTTTTCTTCTTAAAATTGGTTTAACTTACCATCGGTAGTTTCAATTTAAATGACTTTATAATTTATAATTTCATTTTTATTTTTAGATTCATTTTATATTAAAATAAAATTTAAGTTTTCAAGAATGAAGAATATAATAAGTTTTACTTTGGATAGAATCCATTCTATTGAACATCCTAAATCCTAGTAGAATGAAGTCTTTACCCTAAATTAAAGATTCATTCTAAGGGTCAAACTATCATCTTAAGTATATTCATTAACCACTTCTTGAATTCTTTTAAGTTGAATTTGGTTTGATTAAAGTTCTAGTTTTGATTTAGCTTAAGATTCATTCTTCTTTTTATTTCTTTCAATTTGATTAATGCTTATTAGTTTGATTAATTTTTAAATAATTTGATTTATTCATTATTTTAGTTTTCATTTTATTTTGATTAAATGTTTATTTATTTTCATGTGTTTTAATTATTTAATTTGTTTGATTTAAGTTGATTTCATTTATTAATTTCATTTATATTATGTTAATTTGTTTGGATAAATTAACTTAATCAATTCAACTTGTAATTTTATTCTTTTATTTTATTAATGTTATGTTTGTTAATGTTTATGTTTTCTAGCTTAATCTTCATATTTAATCCTTTTGATATGGTTCATTATTCATTTAATTATGTTTGTTTTATTTGATTTATTTAATTTTATTTGAATTAATTTCATTCATAACTTCCTTCAAATGATTTTATTATATTTATTTGACTTAATTATTTGATTAAGAATTTTGTATACTAATATTTATGTTCATTTAATTTATTTTAATCTAACTTAATTCATTTAAGTTAATATTTTGATTCATATTTAGTTTATGTTTTTATTTCACCATTTGTTAAGATTTCATTAATTAATTCAAATCTTTTAGATTAAATTTTGTTTATCAATTCATAACCTAAGGGACTTTGGTTATTTTGTGCACCAATCCTAACATAGGCCATTTCAAGTTCATAAATTATTTTAAGTTTAATTGATTTAGTTAATCACTTTCATTTGTAATTAAAATTATATTATTCATTTACTTAAATGGACTTAAGAAGTTTTCCAATATTTATTAGATTAAAATCTTAAAATCAAATTAGTTTGATTTCATTAATTTATTATATTTAATTTTATAATGCATTGATTTATTTATCATTTAAGTTTACTTGATTAGTAGTGTTCACATAATCATTTCATTAGCATTACATTAATGAATTTGGATTTATTTAATTTATTTTAACTTATGATTCCATTTTTGGGTTTAGATTTATTCATAGTATCTTAAAAGTTTAATTTCTTAGAGTGAGTTTTTAATTTTAATATAAGTGATTCCAAATATTCAACTTATGTAAGTGTAATTAGATTATTTAATTATCTTCATTTAAGACTTAGGATTATCTTATTCACTAATCTTGAATGAATTTAGGGATTTACTTGTTAATAATTTCATATTTACATATGAAATTCATTGGCTAATTTTGATCCTAAATGATTAAATTAATTATTTGAATTTTTTATTAAAGTTTCTTCCCTTAATCACTTCACTAAATTTTAAATATATAATCAATTGATTTCTTTAATTTTAAGGGGTTAGAAAATTCCCTTTAAGTGCTCTCATATTACTTGATATATTTCAAGTTGATTTTATAAAGTTTTATAATTTTTATAATTTCTTGATTTATTAATTCATTTAAATTAAACTATAAACTTGGAAATTCAATAACTTTCACTCCATAGATTAATTAGCCTTAAACTTTTTATGGTAAATGAGGTTCTTTTCCAATTTGATTTCTCTAAAGTTTCATCTTGATCAAATGTATAATTTAAGTTTAATTAATGTTCTAAATTGTTTTACTAAAACCAAATTAAATAAAATTAATTAGGGGTTTTAATTTTCCTATGTTCCTTTGTAAAAGATGCATCTATAGAGGGTTTTATCTAAATTTTTTGGCAATTTGGTTGATTTATTATGATTTTCTTAAGTTCATGTTGATTAATTAAATTTATTATTTCAATTAATTACTTAATTAGGTTATTTTAGCTTTTATGAGATTTTGGGAGTTTTAATGAAATTTTAAGTTTATTATAGTCTATTATGATGATTTGAATTATTCCTTATGCTTTTGTAATTTTTAAATTTATAAATAATCTATTTCATTAAAAGTATTGTTTATGATTGAAAATTTCATAATTTTATATTTATTCTGCAATAAATTATGAAAAATTCACCTAATGTGTATCTTATTCCTAATTTCATTTCCTGTTTCAAATTAATTAGAATAGTGGTTTGAGATTAATTTGAATTTGATTATTTTTATTCAAACTCAAATTAACCCAAACTTACTCAACAAAAATTGAATTTTTGGTTTAATGGATTCCCCTTAGTGAGAGGAATCCATAGAACCCTTAATTGCATTTTTATGTGTATTTTCTTTTTTAAAATTTTTTTAAATTTTTTGGTATTTTTTAATTTTTATTTGATTCAAAATTTTAGATTTTCCCATTTTAAATGGTCGATGCCATATGGCACCATTTTATGCATAGCGGTGCCCAATTCAACCATGTGGGATCCACATGGATCCCACATATGTGATTTGATCTGAGTCATCCGATTGTAGGCCGGATGGTTCGGATCATCCTGTTATTTCTTATAGGGATAAGATTAGATTGTGCAACTAAATCAAGATTATCTATTCTAACGGAAGGAATGGATGATGAGATTTTATCTCCTTCGAGGATTATGGAAGTCATGAGCAGTCTATTAATTTTGATGATTTTCAGATCAAACTAGTGAAATCTCTTGATTTCAATTAAAAAACCATCAGTGAATTAAATGGAATGCATCTATATGATTTAATCTCCATTGTGAGAAAATTCATTTCAAAAAGTTCCAAATTTGAAAGATCAAGTGGTTGGTTTAATGGCGTACCTCATCGATGGTGGTCTCTGTGGATGGGGTTGATTTGAATAGATTTGTGGTGTCAATGGGAAGAAAGAATTGGGTTCCCTCCTTCTAAATCAACTTATGAACTAAGTTATGTCTATTTTTTATCGCTTTAGGCATTCTTCAGCTTGTCAACATTGAGGGGATCGAGGTGGAGCCGCACTCATCTTCATTCGACTCATGGATGTTGAGGGGAAGCTCAATTAGACTTAGGCAGTGATGATGAAGTGTGGAGGAGGTATCAAAGTGGTATCTTGGTTTGGGGAGAAGCTTGTTTGTATATTTCACCTCATTTCTCCATATGATGTTTCCTATTTTGGATGCATTTGGATCTTCCCAATCCACTTAATTTTTTCCACCACTTATCCTAAATGCATTTTAGAATAGGTTTAAATGATTTAGGATATAATCGGAAGTTTTAAGGTCACATTCTCACCTTTCATTCATTTGGGTTTAAATTAATTCAAGTGATTAATTGATTTTAGATTTAGGCTTAATTATTTAATTAATGATTTAATGATGTTTTAATTGATTTAAGTTCTTCATCTTTTTTAAGTTGATTTTTTTTCATTTAATCTCAAATTAGCCCATTTAGGCTTAAATGGGTTAAGTTCATTTCAATTGAGTCAAATGACCCATTTGGCTTAATTAAGTTTTATTTAGATTTCAATCATGCTTAATTCATATGTGAGATGATTTGGAATGATTAATTCAATTAGTTTGAAATTGATTTCAATTTTGACCCATTTAACCTAAATTCATCTTAATGGGTTAAGTTGGACTCATTTGGGTCAAATGACTAGATTGGTCAAATTAGTCCTAATGATTGATTAGGTTATGTTTCATAATCATTTTAAATGATTTTGAACAATTAATTTGGGTTGATTTTAATTTGATGTGGTTTGAATTCAAGAAGGCTTATTTAAGCCCATTTAGATCAAATGATCTAGTTAGCCTAATTAAATCCTTAATGGATTTATATTTCCTTAAATTCATTTTTAAACATGTTTATTTTATCAATTGGACCATTTGAAATGATTTCATTTGGTCAAATTTTGGTGGGTAGACCTTTAACATGGTGGGGCCCACATAAGTCAATCCTATGTTGAAAAGGGTTGACTTGAGATGACCTTGATTTGGATTTGATTTCATGCTTTTCATTTTATGATTTCATTTTGGATTTATTTTGATTTAGCTTGGATTTCTTTGGGTTTATTTCATTTTGAGTTAATTAGGATAATTAAGTTAATCACTCGATTACTTTAATTTAAGCTCATATATATTCAAATTTCAAGTTGAATGTGTTTCGTTTACCTCTTCGTTTAGATTTGAATTTTGGGTTGAGCCCACCTAATTTTATGGTGTTAGATCAATTCAATGAAGGATGCATTAGGTCACCAGGAGTAGTGTCCTAAGTGTCTAATTAGAAAGTTCCTAATCTAGGATTAGATGTCCTAATTACTAGTTTAGGGATGATGTTAATCCATTTAAAAATGAGGCCAATAAATGGACCCTAATATATGTAGTGGATTGACTAGAATACACTACACATATTGGTGTTGACCGAACTAGTCAACTAAATCACAAGCATGGGCTTGAAAAGTTTGGATTGGTTTTGGAATTTGAGATTTAGATTTGATTTAATTATGATTTCAAATTTTATTTTAAATTTGATGTGAAAGATAGGCAAAAATATGCTTGAATTTATTTCATTTTAGAATGATTCAATCTCAAAAACATAGATCCACTAAATTTCCACAAAGGTAGGGATGTTGTTAGGAAAAAACTCAATAAGGAATCTAATCCTAACATAGTCATGGTTGTTAGAGAAGAGGCCTTCAAGGGACTTACTATCTTCTTAACTCAATAAAGTTTTTATGGCCAACTTAGAAGAAATGTATTGGGACTCATATCTCTCTAAATGAGAATAGCTATGAGGCAGTCTAAATGACTAACTAAGGGAAGGATTTATAAATGGACTCTAAAGTCTTCTTTTCTTAGAAAGTATGCCAAAAGGATATTCATTCTTATCTAGGAGTGATGGTTGGAGAAGATATCATTATAAATATCTAATCCCACCCAAAATTTTGAAATTTAACTAAGCAGGACACCACTTGGAGATTTACACTTATTTAATTAGTTATTATGAGGAATCTTTAAAGATTTGATTCTAACCAAAATAGCAAATTTTGAAGAAAAGGAGTCTTTAATGACTTAATTTTTAAACTCTAAGACTTTAACTAACAAACAAGAATCATTTGGACTTAAATCTAACCTAGGTAGTCTATAGGAATGGGGTCTTCAATGACATTTTTCCATTCTTGATTTTCTTGAAAGGATTCCAACTATTCTATTAGTATTAAGAAGGGGCCTTCAATGACTTAATTCTTTCTTGAATAGTTGTATTAAAAAAGAGGGGTCTTTAATGCCTTAATCCTAAATCTCATATTTTGATTAGTAAGAAAAGGGTCTTGGTGACTTGTTCCTAACTTAGGTAGTCTATTTGACATGAAAAGGGTCTTGGTGACTTTATCCTAACCCTAGTAGTCTATTTGACAAAAAAGAGGTCTTTGTGACTATATCCTATCCTTAGTAGTCAATTTGATAGGAAAGGGGCCTTAGTGACTTTATCCTATCCCTGTCTTTTAGGAAAATGTAGGCCTGTGAAGAGATTTATGCCTATTTGATTAACTATTTAGATGGACCCTTTAATGGTTTAATCCATCTTAAATAGACATAATGATGAAAATTGGGTCTTCATGACTTATTCCTAAGCCTAAAAATTTTTGCTAGTAGGAAAAGGTCTTCATGTATTAATCTTATCATTCTCATTTGGAAGGATGGCTTCTAAGGGGCTTACTCCTATGTGATTAACCATTAAGATGGGGCCTTTAATGGATTAATACAACTTAAATAGCTAAAAAGAAGAAATGGGGTCTTCATGACTTAGTCCAATCCTCATGTTGTGACTAATAGAAAATGAGTCTTAGTGACTTAATCCTAACCTATGTCATCTATTTCGTTATGCAGAAGAAGAATGGCGCCATTAAAGGCTTGTTCCAAACCTATGAAAAATAAGAATGGTGTCAAAAGGCTTGCTTTAAAACTTACATGATTTATAAAAAGGGTTCACCAAAAGTTCTTATTCCCAATCCTATGGAAACTGCATTTAAAAGAATGTATAAATATTTGTAAGACTTTAAATGTCATTGTACAAAAATTTAATAGAGATAATAATTTGAATCAGAATAAATCTAAAGGAGTAAAGATGAACATGATTTTATTTTTCATTATTTTGAAATTGAGTATAACTTACACAATCTTTATTTAAGTAACATCCATTTATAGGTGGCATTAGATGTTCACCCTTACAAGTAATTAATTGATAAGAACCTCTTCCATAAACTTTTTCCACTATGAATGGTCCTTCAAAGTTGGTTCAAATTTACTGTCTATTCTGCGGTGAGCCAAAATTGGCATTTAAGAATCAAAACCAAGTGTCTTACTTGAATTGTCCTGATGAACCCACATATCATGTTCTTAAACCATATGCGATTGATACAATTCAAGATCTTGTTGAGCTTATAAGCATTTTCCTTCAAGACTTTTGAGTTCTTCTAATTGGAGTTTGTAATTCTGATTAGTTTTAATGTTGTAGTTAATTTCTCCTTAATGAAGGAAATTATACTTCCAAAGAAAGAATAGCTTTAGTTACATAAACTAAAGCATATGGCGTAGATTTAGTTGGTGTTCGATATGAGGTCGGATAAGCCCATAAAGCTTCAACCAACATTTCATTCTATTGGTGCTTGTTTTCATCCATGTCTTTTTCAAAAGCTTCACAAGGGTTTTATTAAATGCTTTAGCCAATCCATTTACCCTAGGGTAATAGATGGTTGATATCTCCAATCAATTTTATTTCTAGCCATAAAATGATTCAATTTTGTGTACTTGAATGATGGACAGTTATCAGATATGATTCGAGGAACACCAAATTGATATATGATATTTTTCTAAAGAATTTTAGTACATGCCATACTTTTATTTCTTTTAGTGGTACCACTTCATCTAATTGAAAAAATAATCTGTTGTGGCTAATATGAAATGATACCCTTTTGATGAAAGAGGATCAATGTGCCCTATGATGTCAGTACCCTATCTCTTAAAGTGCCAAGAAATAATCATTAGGTGTAGTACATTAGGAGGTTGATGTAAGACTACACCATGTTGGCATTGATGACAATGTCATACAGTTTCCATCCAATTAATTAACATCGAAGCCAGTAGGTTCTGAATCTTTCAATTTTTAATTTTATTTTTGGTTCAGATTGGTGGGCACTACAAAATCTAAACTGTGCCTCTGTCATGATCTTATGGGCTTCTTATTTATGCTAACATCATAGCCACATTTTATCAAATGACCTATGATACAACACATTATTAATTAATGCATAAGACAAGGCACATTTTTAATTTGATTTGGTAGTGGCTTGTCTTCAAGGAGCCTCCCCTCACTTAAATAGTCAATGAATAGCTACCTCTAGCCGCACTCTTTTGACCATCAATAAGGATGGTTATCCTTTGCATTTTATTTTTCTATTCATGTAATCTAAATCTATAAAAGATAAGATTTATTGATTTTTGACTTCCATAGAAATATATTCCTTTTCAACATATAATTTCTTTGGCAAGTTTAGCCAAAGCATCTGCTATAGAATTTTCTCTACAAGATATTCTATATAGAGTTACAAATGGGAACTTTTCATGTAATTTCATTGTGTACTGATAATAACTAAAAATCATAGGATGCAAAACCTTATACATACCACTCACTTTGTTAACAATCAATTGGGAATCGCCAAAAATCTTAATATTTTTAATATCCATAAGTATTACTAATTTTATCCTAGCTATAAGAGCTTCATATTTAACTTCATTCTTTATATAGGGCTCAGACAAATGATTGGAATATTGCATCATTCCTTTATCTAGGGTTATGAAAATCAATCCAATCCCTGCCTTCCTTGGGATGGAAGAATTTGATTTTTTTTTTCATTAATGATGTGGTGCCATCAAAATACAACTCCCAAGTGGCATTTAGTTCTCCTTCTAAAGTCATGATTTATTAATTTGGAAGATCATCATTTAAAGGAGAATCCATGGGTAGAAGATGTGCTGCTAAGAAGTCAACTACAACTTGACCCTTCACAACATAGAGAAGAAGTGTGATCTTAAATTGCAATGAAATCATTGACCAATGTGCTAGATGTCCAAATAATGTGGGGTGGGTCATAAGATATTGCTATAGATTCACCCTTGAAATTAGATTCACTTTGTGTGAAAGCAAATTCCTTAGTTTCTAAGCATTGAAAACTAAGCCCAAACAATATTATTTTTTGATAGGTGGATAATTTATTTTTGTCAGGATTAGTCTGTGGCTTAGATAATAAAGGGCATTTTCTTTCCCTTCTTCATTGACTTGGGCTAATAAGCCCCAAGTGATTCCTTTAAGGCATTAGTATATAATATTAATGGCTTTCTTGGAATTGGAGTAGCCAAAATAGGAAGGTTCATCAAATATTAATTTAAGCTTCCAAATGCATTTTTGACACTTCATCCAAATAAATTTTGAATATTTCTTTGTTAATGTGAATGGTTAGCATCTTCTTAATAAATTTGATATGAACCTCCTTAAGTTTGCGACCTTCCAATCACATGTGTGAGATGATTTGGAATGATTGATTTCAATTTTGGGCTTAATGAGTTAAGGGGAACTCATTTGGGTCAATGATCAGATTGGTCAAATTCATCCCAATGATTGATTGGGTTGGTTTCATAATCATTTCTAAATGATTTTGAACTATTAAAATAGGATTGATTTTAATTTGATTTAGGTTTGAATTCAAGATGGCTTATTTAGTCCATTTAGATCAAATTATCTAATTAGCTTAATTAAGTCCTTATTTGATTTAATTTTTTTTAAATTCAATTTTAAACATGTTTCCTTTATCATTTGGACCATTTGAAATGATTGCATTTAGTCAATTTTTTGTGGGTTAACCTTTGACTTAGTGGAGCCTACATAAGTCAAACATATGTCAAAAGGGATCATATTTACCTTGATTTGGATTTGATTTCATGCTCTTCATTTTGTGATTTCATCTTTTATATTTATTTTTATTTAGTTAGGATTTCTTTAGGTTTAATTAATTTTGAGTTAAATTAGGATGATTAAGTTAATCACCTGAATTACTGTAATTTAAGCTCATATGAATTCAAATTTCAATTTGACTGTGTTTGGTTTACCTCTTGGTTTAGGTTTGAATTTTGGGTTGAGCCCACCTAATTTCTTTAGGTTAGATCAAATCCAAGAAGGATGCATTAGGTCACTAAGTGTAGTGTCCAAAGTGTCTAATTAGGAAGTTCTTAATATGGGATTAGATGTCCTAGTTACTAGTTTATAGTTGATTTTAGTATCATCTAAAAATGAGGTTAGCAAATGGACCCCTAATATATATAGTGGATTGACTAGAATACTCTACATATATTGGTGTTGACTGAACTAGTCAACTAAATCACAAGCATGGGCTTTGAAGAGTTTGGATTTGGTTTTGGAATTCAAAATTTAGATTTGATTTAGTTATGATTTCATTTTTATTTTAGATTTGATTGTGAAATATAGGCAAAAATATGCATGAATTTATTTCAATTTAGAATGATTCAACTTCCAAAACTTAGATCCACTAAGTTTCAAGAAAGGTAGGGATGTTGTTAGGAAAATACTCAATGAGGAATCTAATCCTAACATTATCATGGTAGTTAGAAAAGAGACCTTCAAGGGACATACTATCGTCTTGACTACAATAGATTTTTGATGGCCAACTTAGAAAAAGATTACTAGGATTTATATCACTCAAAATGAGATTAGGCAGGAGGTAGTTTAATTGACTAACTAAGAGAGGATTTATAAATGGACTCTAAGGTATTCTTTTCCTAGAAAGGATGCCATTGAAGATATTCATTCTTATCCAATAGCCATGGTTGGAGAATATATCATAATAAATATCTACTTTTAACCAAAATTTATGAACTTTAACTAGAAAAGACACCACTTGAAAATTTACTCTAATTTAATTAGCAATTAAGAGGAATCTTTAAAGACTTGAGTCTAACCTAAATAGTTGATCTTAAAGAAAAGGATACTTTAATGACTTAATTCTTAAACTCCAAAACTTTGATAATAGGCATGGGTCAGTTGGACTTAAATAGTAACCTAGATAGTCTATAGGAATGGGGTCTTCATTGACTTATCTCAATTCCTGATTTTCTTGCAAGGATGCCTACTAGGCTCTTATTTCTATTAGCTATTAAGAAGGGACCTTCAATGGATTAATTCTTTCTTGAATAGATGTATTAAGAAAGAGGGGTCTTTAATGACTTAATCTTAAACCTCATATTATGATTATTAGGAAAAGGGTCTTGGTGACTTGTTCCTAACCTTGGTAGTCTATTTGATAAGAAAAGGGTCATGGTGATTTTATCCTATCTGGTAGTCTATTTTACAAGAAAGGGGTCTTGGTGACTTTATCCTATCTCTACTAGCCTATTTCACAAGAAAAGGATCTTGGTAACTTTATCCTATCCCTGTCTTTTAGAAAAGGTTGCCTACAAATGGACTTACTCTTATTTGGTTAACTATTAAGATGGGGCCTTTAATGGCTTAATCCATCTTAAATAACCATAATGAGACAAAATGGGTCTTCATAACTTATTTCTAAGCCTCAATTTTTTTTGCTAGCAGGAAAGGGGTCTTCATGACTTAATCTTATCCTTTCCATTTGGAAGGATGCTTACTAAGGGGCTTACTCCTATGTGATTAACTATTAAGATGGAGCATCCAACTTAAATGGCTAAAAAAGAGGAATGGGGTCTGGATGACTTAATCCAATCCTTATGTTGTGACTAATAGGAAAGGGGTCTTAGTGACTTAATCCTAAACAACATAACCCTTATAGCCACTGCTCATATTAAACCCCATAGCACTAATCCCAATCATATTTGCATAAATTACATATGTATAGAAAATAAAATCTAACTACACCTACAAAATAGATATTAGTTAAACAAGTATACAAACCAAGCAATTATATTTCATATATTTGGACTTAGCACACTTGCACATGGTTAACCAAGCCCACTTGTCCTAATTGGATTATGCTTAGGGGCATAGGCAACCTGCAAGTAAGAACATTTTTATTTATTTATTATCATGATAGACATTTATCATAATCCCCTATAAAAATATATATTAGGCTATTAATGGCCTATCATCCAATCTACGCATAAATAATCCTAACCTCCACCCTAAACACTACATCACAAAATAGAACATAACATCACCACATACCCTGGCCTAACCTAAGGCTAGAATTGGTGACTTAATATTCTAATGTTTGTGCTAAGGTTTGGTGTGTATATCTTAGTTAGGCTTTAGAATTATGATTATCTAAGGTTTCAAATTTTTTAAGTTAAACATTGGGGGATGTTCCACTTCAAGTTATTAAAAGGATTGGTTACTTTTAATTTATGCTTTTCTTTATTTCATTTGATGCCTATTTAATATCTAATTATTATAAAGAGAGGAATGAGGTTTGACCTCCTTAATCCCTACTTAAGTTATTTTCTAAAGGTATATTATTATGGCTTTGGTTTCTTTAATGAATGACTTAGCAAACATTTTATTAAACCTAAGTTTGGGTTAATCTTAAAGAACCTTATTCAAACATGAAAGGTGTCTTAGGATTAATAAACTTGAATCACTATCACATGGATAAAATTCCATAATTCTTTTTCATCGTTAATAACATGCATATGTTTTCATTCTTATTATTTATGATATTTAATTTAACATATCGATATATGAAATATACATATGTGTATTTTGGGCACACTTCCATGATTGTTAGCATATGTATTTTGGTAGAAAAGAGAGATTTTATTCCTTAGCTAAGTATACATGCACATGTATTAGGGATTTAAGCAAGTAAGTGTCATTGTTAAACTGGGGAAGTGAGGTAATCTAAGACCACCTTAGGGCTACTTAAAGCCTCATGTTCTCGGGATGTGCATACTATATACTTGCTATCTTAAATACATATGAATCTATAATGGGAATGAAAGTCATGCAAAGATTGTATTATAATAAACTATTTATTCATGTAAAGTAAAGTTCTATCCAAATTCTAACACATGTATACATATGAATGAAATTAAGCAAGCACGTGCCATTGTTAAACCAAGGAAGTGAGGTAATCTATGTCCTCCTTGGAGCTACTTAAAGCCTCATTCCAGGGATGTTCAGACTATATACTTGCTAACATTCAAACACATGTAAACATACACATGAATTAGGAAAATAGAATAATCCATTAACATGTTTAAACTATAAGTGAATGTAAATTACATAAGATATTTATAGCCAACATTAACTTATATCTTCATAATTTATTTATAATTTTGGAAATAATTTGAGATTTATTAGTGATAATAGCCACACCATATAATAAGATTAATTCAACACATGCAACTTATATATATATATATATATATATATATATATATATATATATATATATATCTATATATATATATATATATATATATATATATATATATATATATATATATATATATATATATATATATATAACCATATTCATTTGATTCTTTTATTTGAAAACATGAATACATGATACAAATGGTAGGCAAATCTATAACGGTTGAAAAGGAAAAACTAAACATTGCCACATAATACATTCAAATATATTAATTCTTAAGGACAATAAATTCAAATAAATCTCTTTAAGGTTAACCAAAGTTGTTTATGAAATTTAATTTTTAGTGTTTGAATTGTTAAAATCTAAAAAGGAGAAAAGACACATAATGTTTACCCCATCCCACATTAGTGACTTAATGTGTTTAAGGGAAAGTAATTAATTAGAATTTATGAATTGATTAATTTTAAATCATTAAGCAATCAATTTTACTCTTCCCAGAGCTTCTTTAATTTAATTAACATTTTAACCATGAGCCTCCAATGATATGCCTATGAAAAATTAAATTTTGTAATGCTCCTAAGGGAATTTAGTGCAATTGGGCTCATGCTTGAGAGCTAATTAGATTAAGGAAAGAATCTAAGCTAAGTACTCTTATGGTTTTCCCACACCCATGGGTTAAACATAATTTCTTTAATAACTTTATTTTATTAAACACATAAAGAGAAAATTACTAAATTAAATTTGGATTATTTGAGCTCATTATTAATTAAATTTGATTTATCATCTTATCATTAATTTTCCTTAATTATCCTTACTTATTATGTAATTATTCCATGTTAATTAAATCGTCCGATGCAAATATATTTAGGAAAATAATTCGCAAAGGGGTCCTAATTATTTCCCCTCACCATTCCCATTGTTCATAGTGATTAATTATTATAAATTATTTAATTTTTATTGTTTAATCATTTTAATAAATATTAAATTAATTAAGGAGGGTAATTAGGGTTAAAAATTACACAATTTTTAAATTACATGGTTAATAATCCTAAAAAATTATGGGAAGCAGAGGACATCCCATTGAAGTATTCCACCAAATTTTGGATGAATTGGCCAAGTAATTATGCTTTAATTAAGGTAATTAATCTAAACTTCATATCTTAATTAAACACTATTCATTAATATGAACTTATGGGATTAATTTTTATTAAATTTTCCTCTATTTACCCTTTCCAAAATGGGTTTATTTGTATTTTTTAGATTTTTCTACAATTAATTATGATTTTTTAAAGTTTTGGCTATTTGATTACATTTTAACACCTAATTAGCCAATTAAACTATCGACGCTATGCGTATGCTGACGTGGCAGCACTTTCCATGTTACACCATGAGACTAGTTGTTTAAAAATGCAATAGAGTCGGGCAATGCGATTTTGTCCTCCGCCCAATCTCAATCGACGTCGATTAATCCCATGGTTTTGAAGGATAAAATCAAAAAATCTAGCAAATTAAATCATGGTCATCCATTCTAATCATGGAATGGTTTGCGATCCTCATCATCCAGTGCTAAAGACACATTGTCCACCTTCCAGAGCTCATCAGATGATGAGATTGACTCCAAAATGTTTGGGGAGGAGATCTAAAGAGATCATACAGTGGAAATCACAAGAAATCACACTTTTCTTCAAAAAAAAGACCAACATAGTGAAAGCTATGGTTGCTGATTTTACCTCACGAGCTAAAGACCGAGGACCGGCTGAGGTAGCTTCATCTTGAAGAGATGCCTTTGAAAGATCTCTTCCTCCGATTCCTCTATAAAACGAAAGCTCATCAAAGTTGGTCTAAGGATGCCTTCGATGGAGTCACTAATGATTCATTTTGACTCATGAGGTGGAAGAGTTAATTTGGATTTGGTGGAGTTTCAATGAGGTTGGATGGTCAGGACTCTCAATGTTTTTTAGTGGTTAGTCTTTCCAGTGATGGAGCATGCTAGATATTGAGGGTCGACTACCAATACTCAAGGAAGCTCTCATGAAGTTTGAATGGATGGGAGGAGTATACTCTCCTCCCAAGTGAACCAAGATTGGCTCATCCTTTGGCCCCAGCCAGGGCAGTGGGGGTGGGGAGGTGTGTGAGAGGTCGAGGAGATGGTACCATCATAGTGGTACAAACCAGTGGACAATGGAATGCCATGGGTGAACTCACCCTCTCATGGCTAAAGTGAACCCACAGCCTTGGGTTAGGTTGGGTTATGGTCCTAGTGTCCAAGGGCCAAAAGGTGGCCAAGGCATGGGGAGTGGGAGAACCCATCCAAATGGGAGGTCCCATTTGGTGGCTTTAAAGGTTTTGACCCAAACTTCACCATGGTTGGGTCCACTTGGCAGCCATGGTGACCAAGGATGAGTCATGCCAAGTTTGGTTGGGTTTGGACTTGGATTGATATTTTTGGCTCAATTTGACCCATATCAATCAATTTGGGTTCAATTAGGTCATGTTGACCAATTAGTCAAATTGGATCAAACCAAGGGATTGGGTGAGTTCAATTGCTCATTTGGAGTGTATTTATGTAATTGGTTTAGTTTAATTTGAAGTGGATTTGTATTTGGTTCACTTGGGTTCATTTCGGTAAAATGGGTTAAGTTGACCAATTTGGTCAAATTGACAAAATTGGCTTTGACATGGGTTAGTTTTGTGTTCAATTGATTATTTCAGAATGATTGTAGGTGTTGGTTTGAAATAATTTGGATTAGGGAATGATTTTGTTCAATTTGATCCTTTAGGTTAAATTGGGCTAAGTGAGTCAATTAAGTTGGTTTGACTAATTGGTTCAATTAAAGGTTGAATATGTTCAATACTCAATTAATGATTGGTGGGAGTGATTGATTGCAATCAAGTGGAGTTGGAATGATATTTGGTTCATTATGGTCCATATGGTTAATTGGGTCAAATTGGATCAAGTGATCAAATTGGTTTGGTTTGACCCAATTAATTTGGCTATCAAGGATGATCAATAATCATTATAGAAAAGATTGGATGGGTTGATTAAATCCAATTTGGGTTGGATTGAAGTTTGCATCAAATTGATCCTTTAGGTCATATTGGGTCAAATGAACACTAGGTTGGTGGGTTAAGTTGATCAATTTAGTGTTGAGAGGGGTTCAATGATGGATTTAGAGATAATTAGTGGGTTTGATTGCAATTGGTTTCAGTTTTAGCTCATTTAAATTTCTTGGGTTAAGTGAGCTAGCCTGGGATGATTAAATTCATTTGAGTTTGGGATTGGATGGTGAATGGGCATGGATCTTGGTTTAGGCCATAGGGTAGGTAGAACCTATTTGTTATAAGGTAGAACCTAAGATTAGGGCATTCATCTTAAGTCTCTAAGCTTGGGTTTAGTATTCCATTAATCACTAGAAGTGTCTTATAACTAGGGAGATCCAAGTGCCTAGAAGGGTCCTAAGTCTAGGACGGGAAGAATGAAACCTCACTCTAAAAGTAAGGTCAACAAAAGGACCCCCAATAGGTGTGGTGTAGCTGGCAAGGCACACCACACATATTAGTGTTGACCAAGATGATCAACAACATTCGGGAAGGTCACAAACATAATGATGACTATCCATACCTAAGTGGAAAGGTGAATGGAATTATTATTTTAGTGCGATACATTTCATTTCATGCCAAGGGCATGGGAGAGTCGAGTATATTTAGTTTGATTTGTTGAGAATTGGTTTCGTAGCAAGGGCACAAAAGGGGATTTGCTAAGGATTACACATGAATTTAATTAGATTATAGATTGATTTATACCAAGGGCATAAAAGGGGATCCACTGCAGATTGAGATTTGATTGAATTTATGTTTGATTTATCTAAATTATGTTTATTAGTTTTGATTTGAGCTTGGTGATTTATGTTAATTTTTATTTTATATTAATTTGTTGAATGAATATGGACCCTATCAGTTTGTGATGGTCATGCTAAGAAGGGGCTATGAGCCTAAACTTTTAAAATTTTACCAAAGGATTCTACCAGAGTAGAGACAAAACACGAGGGTTGCTCATCGGTTTGCATCGGCTACACTAGGAAGAAAGCTTGGGAACCCACATCTTCTAAGGTAGAATCAGCCATCGGGGTGGCTTGCTGATGGCACAACAAGTCAGACCTGACCTAGGGCGACTACTAAGTGAGTGCCTCTAGGGATCTTATCTCAATTTAGAGTAGTCAAGGTGATTCCTATATGAAGTTTTGCTGACTACCCAAAAGATAAGATGCCTACTCAAGAAAAGGTGCCTCTTGGGGTCTTATTCTAACCCACAAAAGATTTTATTTTGTTGTTTGTTTATTTGTTTATTTGTTTATTTGTGGACCCTGTTGGTTTGTGATGGACCATACTAAGAAGGTTCCATGGGGGCTTTGACCTATTTTAAATTTACTGGCCTAAGGTATAGTCTTTCATCCATAATATAGAGCTTCCAATCGCAGGGGTGGCTACTAGGAAAGGAGAACTATCTAATCTAATAGTAACCTGGGTCTCTTGATGGGGTCATGAAGACATAATCCTAATAGAATGCCCACAGGGAAGGTGCCTCTAGGGGTCTTATCCTAATCCTTGAAATACAAAGCATATAGAGGTATGGTGGTCGACTTAGGGAGAAAGAACAAGGACTCACCTCTTCCTCAGTGGTGTTATCCATCAAGTGGGTTACCATCAGCAAAGCAAATACCAACCAACCTAAGGTGCCTGTTAGTTTGTAATGATCAATCTAGAAGGAAAGCATCAGAGACTCACATCCTCCTAAGCAAAACTGAATATCAAGATAGTCTATCGTTGGCTCGACAATGACTATATGACTTAGGGCGACTACCAAGTGGAGAGTCACAAAGAAGAACTGAACCCAAGCTTGAAGTAGTCAGGAGGAAGAGGAAACATTGGGGTCTTACCCTAATCCTCAGATATATTCTCGGACCTAGTCAGTACATGGAGGCTAGGATAAGAAAAAAGCTCAGGGACCATATCTTCTTAAGAAAAGTCAACCGTCGGGGACTCACATCTTCTTAAGGAAAGTCAACCATTGGGGTAGGATATTGGCCATGTAATAAGACGTACTGAACTAACAAAGCACCCATTGGTTTGCAGTTATTAAGTTAGGAAGAAAGCATGAGGAATCACATCCTCCTAAGCAGAAATGACCACTAGGGAGTCACAGTAGCTAGGTAGTGAATCAAGCCAGACCTAGGGGCAACTACTATGTAAGAACCGCTGGGGGATTTTATCTCAACTTAAAGTAAACGTGATTGGATTTATGTTTAATTTGTTTCTTATTTTTGTACAATCTTATATTTTTGTTGTGCGAATAAGGGCTAGGATATCGCTTGGGTTCTCTTACACCTACCCTAAACACATCATGAGTTTGGTAATTGAAAGCACTTTTTAACTTCGAGAGAAGTTTGATAAAAAAAGGAATTTTTATTGATGAAAACTTATTTGGGACGTTGTTCATGCATAGTATTTCTTTAGACAAGGCCTGTTGATCAAAAGCATCGAGCATTCACCTTTCTGATTTATGAGTTGGTAAGATCCGCCTTGGTAGGCCATTTCTATAGTGAAAAGGCCTTCCAAGTAGGTCAAAACTTGCCTCGCATCTTACGACGGGCCACAATTGGTCTCCTTAGAACTAAAACAAGTTCTCCAACTTGAAAAGCTCTAGAGCTGACCAACTTGTTATGAACTTGAACCTTCTTTTATTTATACAACTCGAGGTTCTAATAATCTCATAAGCATCTTTCTTCTAAACCTTTAAGTTCTTTTAACCATAGCTTGTCATTCTATTCGGTAGAGATTTTGCTACCCACAACTATCCGTAGTGATGAGAGCTATACTTCTAATGGTAAAATGGGTTTAGACCCATACATTAAGGAGAATAGGGTAGATTATGTTGGAGTTTTGTAGATAGTACGGTAAGCCCATAAAGCTTCAACTAACTACTCATGGCACTATCGTTTATTATCATCAAGCAACTTCTTGAGTATTTCGATGAGAGTTTTATTGAAGGCTTTTATCAGACCATTCACCGGTGAGTAGTAGATGGTACAATACCTCAAGTCTATGTTGTGTTTCTGGGAAAAGCTATTGATTATGGTGCTCTTAAAAGTGGTACCATTGTCAGATATGATTCTGGGGTACTCCAAATCTATACACAACATAGTTTTTGAAGAATTGAAGTACATGCTGAGCTTTGACTTCCCTGAGTGAAATCACACTTGAAGTAGTACATGTCTTGAGAATGAACAGGATTGAGATGAAGGTGGGTCGATTGGACCCACTATATCTATTCCCCAACATTTGAATGGCCATGAGGCCAAGGTTAGTTGTAGAATGTTGGGCAGTTGATGTATGACCACTCTATGTATTTAGCATTGGTGGTAGCGCTTCACTACATCTATGGAATCCATTATCATCATTGGCCAGTAATACCCAAGTCTTTTAATTTTGGCTTTCATCTTGGAGCCACATTAATGAGTTTTGCATAATCCTAAGTATACCTCAGTCATAATCTTATGGGCTCCATGTTTTTTTAGATAATGTAATCACATATGATGAAAGATGCCATCCAGGAGTAGGAGAGTACCCTTTGTCCTACTTGATGTTCCTACGATTTCTCTTGAGATAGTTTGCCTTTATTTAGATAATCAATGAAGGGTTGACTCCAATCCAACTCTTTGTCTTTTTTTATGATGGCAACCTCCCCTTCAAGAGTGTATTTATTAATGAGTTCAATATCAATAGGAGGCAAGACTTATTTATTTGTGAACCTTTTTCGATACAGACTAATCTTCCATACATGCTAGTTCTTTGGCAAGCTTGGCTAAGGCATTAGCTATGGCATTTTCTCTTTGATGAATCACATAGATTGTGACCTCTGGGATTTGGGCTAGTAACTCCATGGTGTACTTATGGTAGTGATGGAGTTTGGGGTTTAGGACCTTATAGGACCCAACAATTTGGTTATAAACTAGCTGTAAATCCCCAAAGATGTTGATATTTTGAATGCCTAACGAGATGGCTAGCTCCAAATTGGTGATTAGAGACTCATATTCATCTTTATTGTTGGTCCAAATCTTAGATAGATGATATGAGAATCTCATCATATCATGGTCTGACATATGGAGGACTATCCCTACCCCTTCCTTTTTTGGGATAATGGACTATAGTTCTTCTCCTCTTTGAGAGGAAGTCATGCCATCAAAGTACATCTCCTAGTGGAGAATGTTTGTATCCTTTAAGTTCATGATTTGTTCATCAGGGAGATCATCACTGAGTGGGAATCTACAAGAAGTGGATGTCTTGCTAGAGTCCAAGTGTTTGTCCCATTGGAGGTACAATGATGTCAAATTGTGATAAAATTATGGACCATCATGCCAACCATCTAGATAGCATCAGCCATGTCATGAGATATTATAGTGGTTGATTCTATAAATAAAGTTTACTTTTTGAAAGAGCATATAGTGTTGTAGCTTCTGGGCTGTAAAGATTAAATATAGGCAATACTTGTGAATGGGTAGATAGTTTTCCTCAACAGGTATCAAATGATGGGTGAGATAATAGAGTGCATTCTCTTTTATCTCGTCATTAGCTTGGCCCAACAAAGTGTCAATGGAGTCATCTAACACAGTAATGTAGAGTATAAGAGGTTTTCTTAGGATAGGGGTGGCAAGGACTGACATCATCATGAGATATTGCTTGATGCTCTCAAAGGATTATTGGCATTTATTATCCCACTTAAGCTTGGCATCCTTCTTGACCAATCCAAAGAATGGTTGACCTCTGCTTAATAGGTTGGATATAAAGCATCTTAGATAAACCAACTCCCTTGGAATGATCTTAGTTAAGTTAAGCTTTTAGGTGGTGGCATTTTCAAGCTTTAATATTCTCCTGGTCAATTTCAATTTTGTGGTGTCAGACAATGAACCCTTGGAACTTCCCTGAACTCACTCTGAATGCACACTTTAGAGGATTTATTTTAAGGTTATATTATCTTAATCACTCAAAAACTACTCTCAAGTTAAAGAGGTGGTCTTCCTTTTTTTTTACTTTTGACCATGAGAACGTCAACATAGCATTCGGCTTGGGGATGAATGAGTTCGAAAAAAATTTGGGACATGGCCTGCTGATATATGATGTCAACATTTTTAAGGCTGAAAGGCATAACATTATAATAACAAATTTTGATCGGGGTTTTGAAAGCAGTGCTCCTTCCATCTTCAAGTGACATCTTTATTTGGTTATATCTAGATAAACCATACATGAAAGAGAAGACCGCATGATATGAGTAATGTCCACCATCATTTTTGGTATTCGTAGTGGAAATTAAACTTTTGGACATGCCTTGTTAAGCTTCCTAATGTTGATGCATATCTGTCCATTTTTTTATTAACTAGAATGAGGCTAGCCAACTAGGTGGGTTATTTTTCCTCCTAGATAAAACTAGCATCAATCAATTTCTTGACATCAAAAATGACCTGTTGTTCAATATCTAATCACATGGAAGCTCTTGAGGTTAGCGTAGTATCACTAACTTATGATCCGCTACATCAAGAGCTAACCCAAACATTTCTTCATTACTCCATGCAAAGTAGTCCTTAAACTTAATGAGTAGCGTAACTAAATCATTAGTTTCAGATTCATTCAATAAGGAGCTGATGTACGTTGGGCACAAATTATCTTCAGTCTGTGAGTAAATTTCTTTTAGTTCATTGATGGTTGATTTGATTTCTTCTTCAAATTTTAGGGGTGCATCTTTGACTTGGAGATCATTGGGATCATCTAAATTTTTTAAGCACACCTCCTTATACAAGTTAATATGGTTTGAGAAAAACCTATTAGATTCCAAATGATTAGTAATGACCAGGCAGTAATCATTATCATCCACTAAGCCTATTGTATCAAAGCCTAGTGTGAGTCTTAATTGAGAGTTCTTGCACTTATTGTCCCATAACCTTTTAAATTACTCTGACCAATGCTTAGACCATGTGTGTGGAATTAAACCTTTCTTTGCTAACTGAAGAACACAAGGCGACCAACCAAATGATAGTTCTATTAACTCTTTAAATGACTCATCCTCAAGCTCTACTTCAACTTCTCAGCTTGAGGATGTTGCTCTTGGTTAAAAATTTTGGGGTTTAACATTTATTTATATTTTTGGAGCCTCCTTAATTATCGAATCTATAAATTTTTGTGAGAAAAGTGGGGTTAGAGCTAAGGCACCCATATGCTACCTAATAGTTTCATATAAAGAAGAATTAAATACACTCATACTTTGCTTGGGGACCCAGTCTTCATCATTATCGAGCTCTAGTGTCACCTCCAAGGGGTTTGTAGATGAAGAGAGCTGGCCGATGTGATAAATACATAGGACTCATCCTCTGAACTAGATTCAAAGTCTATGTAAATAGAAGTTGTCCTCTTGGATGTTGGAACGAATCTTGTGGTAGGTGGTAGGTATGGAGGTCTTCCACCTCTAGGGCTCCTTCTAAAGTTGCCTCTTCTTCATCTTGGTGGAGGCCGAGTCATCCTCCCCACTTGTTCGAATTGAGTAATGAACTATGGGAGGAATTTAATCTCAAGCTCTATATCCTCCCCTATTGTCTTCTTCCTGCTCCCTTTTCTTTTCTTTTTCATTTTCTTTTTCTTTTCTTTTCTTTTTTTATTTTTCTCTATCTTTTTTATTTTAACTAAGTTCATGAGAGAAGACATTTTATTTCTTTGGGAGAAAATAGGTCGCATCCTCATAAATCCCAACCTTATGCACTATAAATGGTTTGAGATCTCCTTCAGCACAATACTTGATCTCATCCTTGATGAACTTGATGCACTGGTGTAGGGAAGATGGAACCACGTTGTTGTTCTGAATCCAAGGTCACCTTCGCAAAGCATTGAAAGATGTATCAAAATCTATTATATGAAACTTGGCTTCTGTCTTCTAATCATCTATCTCCAAAGGTAACACTATGGAGCCTAAGGCCCTCTTGCCTTATTCATTGAAGCCTTTCAACATCATCTTCTACACTTGGAGTATAATGATGTCAATCCTCAAGTAGGCAAGGGTTCTTAGACTCATAATATGGTGTTTATTTTTGGATGTGGGGGGACACCACGTAGATCGTAAGGGGTGCTTATTGAAGTGATCGGGTATGAGATTGATGTATGATGTACAATCTTGAATGATAAAGGCATCACCCTATAATGGACCTAGTCATCTAATAAGGACTCCTAAGGCATGATGGGTCTTCAAATATACCATAAATTTTTCCCCTACTGTACATGAAAAAATAAAGTAGGGTTTATATTAAGCCGAGTTCTTAAGTTCCCTATGGAGGCATGCCCACATAGTTAATTAAATCTTAAGAAATGAAATTCCTTAAGAATACTCTTGATTAAACTAGACAATTATTATCTCCAAAGATTTTAAGATTAGACTATCAAAGGATTTTTTATGTTTGGAAAATCAAGTGGGAGGGACCAAGTGGAAGACTTATTTTTGGAATCCAAAGGGAAGAAGTAGAAAATGCTTATAATATTAGGAAACCTAGTGAGCATTCTAATCTATCATATGGTGGGACTTTATACATTTGAAAGTGAAGAGGTTTATTTATTTGAGTTAAATTTTTATTAGATTGTTAGAGCTTATGATCCACCAACACAAGGTCGTGGAAATGCCTAAGAGGTGAGAATTTATGCTTATAGCCCGAAAGAAACTAGCTACCTCGGATCCTAAATCTAGGGAGCTTTAGCACAAGCTAAAGCACAACCTAAATCTTAGCGACAAGTGGACATAAGGGTTCATTTCCATAAGAGAGGATAAACCCATCCAACTTCTAGACTTAAAACTGCCTTGAGTGGTTGCGAGCAACACCTCCGACATTTTAAATCTATGTGGTTCGGTCTTATATAATTGCAAGATAGCTAGGATTTATTATTTAATTTAAAAAGAGACTAAAGTCCTAAATCCACTCTCTAAGATACTAGAGCATGAGTGGTATGAGCATATGACTTAGTCTACAAATGAAAAATCTTTTCAAATTTTATTTCATTTTGACGTTCATTTGGACAAAGGCTTGTGCTTTTTTATGACTAAATGTATGATGAAAATTGATTGTTGGGTTAATCAAAAGAGAGAGGGTGAAGCTTTGTCATGAGGGGTTGCACTCATAGGTCAAGCAATCCCGATAGTGTAAGAAAAGGGGCCCTCATTTTAGCAAGAGTGATAGAAGATGCATGCATAATGTGAGACACATAACATACAGCTAAGGGGTTGATAAATATTATAATTATCTTGATTATATCCTAGGCTTTATGATGAAGTTGTGAGTCATTTAAAACTTTAATTATGAGTTATTAATTTGGTAGAAAATTTATTTCATCTTAAGAGCCTACCATATCCAGGCCACACATTAAAGCATCAAACATTAAAAAACTATATAGAGGAGGCAATCCTATTGCACAATCTAAACAAATCATCAATCAATTTTATAGACTATCGTAAAAGAATAAGAGGCCGATGCGATCGAGTTCCACTGTACATCCCAAAAAGAGAAAAGATGGGTAGCTGAGCTCTACCCTTATACAACCCAAAATATGAAAGAATAATTTTACAATTAGAATGAATACATGCTATGGTGTCTTCATTCATCATTTATTCATATCCTCATTTTCTTTCTTTTGATTTGATTGTGCTCCAAAGACATCACAGGGCATCCTAGGACTAAGCCTTCTAGCCACTGCTCATCCTAATACCCCATAGTAATAATAAAGGATAGATAAACATACATATATACATACAAAATAAAATTTAGAGGGAAAAAGTAAATCTAACTACACATGTAAAATAGAAGATAGCTAAATATACATACAATTCCAAGCAGTTATCTTTATAATTTGGACTTAGCCCCCTCCACATGGGTAACCAATCTCCACCTATCCTAACCTAGATTATGCTTAGGGATTTAAGCAACATGCAAAGAGAGCATTTATATTTATTTTTAAACAATCCCTTAAGCATAATCTCTTAGATAAAATATGATTAGGCTAAGAGTGGCCTAACATCTAATCTACGAGGCATGCACCCTAACATCTAGTCTAAAACATTATATCACAAAATAAAATCATGCATCATCCTAACTTAGTACTAGAAGTGATGGCTTAATTCTAATTTGTGTGCTAATCTTTGTGTAGTATGTCTCACTAAGCATTAGAGTTATGATTTTTCTAAGTTTTAGAAATTATTTAAGTTAACCATGAAGGTTGATTTCATTTCAAGTTGTTTAGTTGTTTTATGAATTTTAATTTATGTTTTTATTTATTTTATTTGATTTACACTTAGCCCCTAAGTGTTATAAAGAGAATAAAGAGGCTTACCCTCTTTCATCCCTTCCCTAAGCCATTTTCTAAAGCACATTAATTTGATTTAGTTCTCTTTAGTGAATGGCTCATTAAAAATTTTATTAATCTTAAGTTTTGGATAACCCTAAATAATCCTATCCAATATAAAAGACATCTTAAGATTAATATAGTTGGATTACTACCACATAGAACATGTTAAACCATTCCTTCCCATCACTAACTACATGCATATGATTTAAACCTTAACATGCCTGTACATACAACATATGTTTTGGCACACTTAAATGATGGATTATTTATAATAGTTGGAATTTATATTCTATTTGATTAAATTATTTATACATATAAATTAAATCTCTAACCAAATTCTAATAACAAAATACATAAGAATGAAATCAAATAAGTATGTCCTTTATTAACCAGGAAAGTGAGGTAATCAAATGACCTCCTTGGGACTACTTAAAGTCTTGTATTTTTGAGATGTCCAGACTATATACTTCTTAACATTCAAACTTATGTAAATCTATATATGAACCTGAGGAAGAGAGCTTCAAATTCACATGTAATGTATGTCGATGACTTAGATGATTATGGATGTATGTATTTTTTATAATAAAAGGGGATTTTTTATCTATTAATTAAGCATAGATACACACGTATAAAAGATGTAAGCAAGTACATGAAATTATTAACCAGGGAAATGAGGTAATCAAATGACCTCCTTGGGGATACTTAAAGTCTCATATTCTCAGGATGTCTAGAAACAGTTTATCTTACATACATGTAAATGCATACACAAATCATAAGGATAAAAATTATGCAAATATTATATCTTCTTTAGTTAAATAATTTATACATATGAATTAAAGCTCTATCCAAATTCTAATACCAAAATACATAGGAATGAAGTCAAATAAGTACACGTCATTGTTAACCAGGGAAGTGGGATAATCATATGGCCTCCTTGGGGATATTTAAAATCGTATTCCGGGATGTCTAGACTATATACTTATTGACATTCAAACTTATGTAAATCTATATATGAATCTAAGAAAGAAAGCTTCACATTCATATGAATAGACTATAAGCATATGTAAATCCTATATGTATTCATAACTACCATCATTCCACATGTTATTATCAATTTATAAACTTTGAAAGATAGATTTGGATTTATTAGTGATAATAGCCATATATATAATTAATTTAAATCAATACATGCAAGCTTACATAAACAACCTTCATTTGATTCACTTAATTTTGAGAAAATGAATGCATGAGATCACATGACATACAATTGTTAAAGTAATTGGAAAGCAAAAACAAAACATAAATGTGTGATTCATTCAACTAAATTAATCCTTAAGGAAAATCACGTTAAAAAAAATTATTTAAGGAAAACCAAAGCTTCTTATTAATTTCATTTTAGATTTGAGTTGATTTAGAAAGAAGGGAGATGATTTGATGTTTTAATATCATTCCCATGTTGGTAAACTTAATTGATTCAAGGAAAGAGAATAAAATGAATCTTATGAATTAATTAAGTTGAATTATTGATTAAGTCATTTAATTATCCTTTCATATGCTTCTTTAATTTGATTAATCACTTATTCATGAGCCACAAATAATATAAACATGTGAGGAAAGTAAAGTTACAATGCTCCTAAAGGACCTAATGCACATTGCTCATGATTAAGGATTAATTAAATTAAAGAATCTAATTAAGTACTTTTATGATCTTCCTACACTTATGGGTTAATCTTAATTTCTTTAAAAGGTCTTTATATTATTAAAAACATAAAGAAACTTAATTTCATTATTAGTTATCTGATGTGGTTTGCATTTTAATTTAATTTAATTTTTCCATTTAATTAATTAATTAATCACTTAATAACTTTCCATATTAATTAATCCTTTTAAAATGAAATAAGCTTGGGGAAAAGAGACTAAGAAAGGAGTCCTAATCCCACTCCCTCATCCATTCAGTGTTAAACAGTGATTAATAAACCTTAATTAATTAATTCTTATTATTTTAAATGTTAATTAATTAATTAAGGTTTGAATCATTAATTTCGACTAATTACTAGTCAATAAATTTCAATAAAATCATGGGAGGTATAGGTCATCCCATTGAATGAACATACAAAATTTGAAATCATTTGCCTAAGTAATTAGGGCTTAATTAAGCTAATTAAATTTACATTTAAAACATAATTAAGCTTTAATTACTATTCTCAACCAAATAGAAATAATTTTATTTCATTCTCCTCTGAATTACCATCAAAATGAGTATTTATTTGTATTTTTCTAATTTTTCTACAATTTGTTATGATTTTCCAAAGTTTTAGTGATTAAATCTAATTATTAAACCCTTATTAAGCCTAATCTCATCGGTGCCACATGGAGCGCTAATGTGGCGTGCTTTCCACATGGCATGGTATTGGTTATTTAAACTTATATGAGTTAGCACTGATGTGGTAGTGGTGGATGTGTTTTCATTCTCACCGTCTGATCTAAGATCAATGGAAAATATTAATCCTCTAGTTCCTAAGAATTAAAATAGGATAAAATCTAATGGGAGATCATAATCATCCATTCCAATCATGCGAAATGAAGGAGATGATCTATTGTCTCCCACACGATGGAAGACAGAAACCGTCCACCTTCCTCCGCCTAATTTGAGCTCGTCGAAGCTTGGATTGTCTCGGGATCCCACACCTTCACAAGGAGAATCCTAAGAGATCTAATAGTTAGATTTGCATGGCATCAATATTCTCTTCAAAAGGCCAAATAAAAATTAGAAAATCTTTGTTTGCCTTAAAATTATCTCACCGGAGCTCAATATCGATAATGAACCGATCGAGGTAGTTTCGTCTTAATGAGGAAAAGCTCTATTGAGAAGATGGTGCCTTGACTCCTCACCAAAAGCTCTGTGGATCAAACATCATCAAAAAATGCATCAGAGTTATCCTAGGAGGTAATTCCGGTGATGAAATGCTCGACGAAAGATTCGTTTCACCTCATTGGAGCTTGGTGAACATGTGGGTAAAGTTAATTTGGTATTAGTTGGTATTTTGTAGATTTGGATGGAGTGGAAGCATGTCCTATTTTGGATGGGCTCAGCTCCATCATCTTCGACAATGGAAAGGCTTGGGAGGTTTGGAAATCACTCAGGGAGTTCATCTTGAGGTAATTTTGTAGATGATTCATTTCTTTAAATGGAGGGTGGGATACACCCTCCTTTCTTGAGATGGATGGATGAGATTCAATTGATCATTTTCAATCATCGACCATCACAAGCCATCATGGGGATAAGAATCTCATGAGGTGCCTTGATTTGGTTGGAGGGCCTCTGCAGGCTGCCTTGAGTGCTCTCTATCTCATTTGAGATGAGCCAATGAGGGGAGGTGGGTTAACTCACCTCCCCTTGACCAAGGGCTAACCTAACCACTTTGGGTCAAGTTAGCCACCTAGCTAGGAGTCCATTCATGGCGACTGATAAATGCAAAAGAGAGTGGTTAGCTCCTTAATTTTAGATTTTATCTTATATGGGAGGCTTTACCCATTGGGTAATGGGTCAAACTAGGTCTAAATCAAGTTGGGTTTGATTTAAGCTGACCCAAGGTGAGCCAAGGATGGGTCATCCTAAATTTCATTAGGTTTGGGCTTGGTTTCAGTGGATTTGGCTCAATTTGACCTGTGTAGATCAAATTGGGCTAGATTGGGTCAAATTGACCAATTGGTCAAAAGTGGTCAAACCAAGGCTTGGGTCAAGTTCAAATAAGTATTTGAAATGTTTGGTGTAATTGGTTTTGTTGATTTGACTCATTTGAGTTCATTTGGGTCAAATGGGTCAAGTTGACCAAATTGGCCAAATTAGCTTGGGTTAGGCATTGGATCATGTTCAATTAATCAATTGAAGATGATTGTAGGCTTTGGTTTGAATTAATTTGGATTTGGTTTTGATTTAGGCCAAATTGATTCTTTAGGTCAATTTGGGCTAAATAGGTCAATTAGGTTCAATTATGGCATTAATCATGTTCAATGATCAATGGAAAGGATTTGAACCATTGGTTGCAATAAATTTTGGTTAGATCTTGATTTGATCTAATTTGGTCTTTTAGGTCAAATTATGTTAAATTGGGTCAAAGGGCCAATTGGATTAGTTTTGGCTTAGTTGATGGTCAAGTTACATTCAAACATTGATCTTAGGTTGATGTGAGTCATTGGTTTCAACTAATTTGGCTTAGGATGAAATTTGGCTAATTTGGCTCATGTAGGTTAAGTGGGTTAACTTGGTTAAATGACCAAATTGACTTGGTTTGACCCAATTGATTATAATTGATCAATCAAGGATGATCAATAATCATTATAGGAGATTTTAGTTGGTTTGATTCAACCCAATTTAAGTTGGATTGAAAATTGGCTAAAATGGATCCTTTAGGTAACTTTGGGTCAAGTGAGCCTAAATGGGTCAATTAGCATGATTGAGGTTTGATTTGAGTTTAGTTGTGTTTGAATATTAATTTGCAATTAGTTTATAGCTTTCGTTGCAATTGATTTGGGTTTGAATGGATTTTGGCTCATTTTGGTATTTTGGTCAAGTGAGTTAACTTAGTTTGATTTGGATTGGTGATTGAAAGATTAAATTAACTCATGAGAAAATCAATTGAGTTTAATTTGGATTGAGAGAAATTTTGCTAAGTCCATAGGATCTAGTCATGGTCTTAGGCTTAGGTTGAATTTAAATTTGAGGAATTAAATTTAATTATAGATTTGCTTTCGAGGGATGATTGGAGGGTTGATTGATTTATGAGAAAACCAATTGAGTTTGATTTGGATTGAAGTGATTTGGCTAAGTCCATAGGTTTGAATCATATGGCTTAGGCTTAGCTTATTTGAATTTGACTTAAGGAATTGATTTTAAGTTGTGTGGATTTGAGGTTGAATTGAATTTAGATTTATTGAATTTGAGGTTTGGTTTGAGCTAAGGAGGTAGGCATGGATTTGGTTAGGCTATAGACTAGGTAAATCATCCTAATCTATAAGGCATGTTCTAAACCCTATGGCTAATCCTCTTAAGTCTCTAGGCTTAGGTTAAGTGTTCACTTATTTACTAGAAGTGTCTTATGACTACAGAGCTCTTAGTGTCTAGAAGACCTCTAGACTTATGATGGGAAGATTGAACCCTCACCCCAAAGTGAGGTTAACATGTGCATCTTTGACTTGGAGATCATCTAGATCATCTAAAGTTTCTAAGCATACCTTCTTATATGAGTTAATGTGGTTTGAGAAGAACCTATCAGATTCTAGATGATTAGTAATGACTAGGCAGTAATGTTTATCGTCCTCTCGGCATACTGTACCAAAACCTAGTCCGGGTCTTAATTTAGAGTTCTTGCACTTGTTGTGCCATAACCTTTTAAATTACTCTGACTATCCTTAGACCATGTGCATGGATTTAATTCTTCTTTGCTAAGTGAATAACACAAGGCAACTAATCAAACAACAGTTCTATTAAACCTTTAAATGATTCATCCTCAAGCTCTACATCAACTTCTCAGCTTGAGGAAGTTGCTCTTGGATAAAACCTTTGGGGTTTAGCATTTGCATATATTTTGGGATATTCCTTAACTACCAAATCTTAAACTTTTTGTGAGGAAAGTGGGTTAGAGCTAAGGCACTCATATGTTACCTAGTAATTTCACATAAAGAAGATTTAAATAGACTCATGCTTTTCATTGGGACCCAGTATTCATCACTATCGGGCTCTAGTATCACCTCGAAAGGGGTCTGCCGATGAAGAGAGCTAGCTGATGTTCTAACTACATAACACTCATCCTTTGAACTAGATTCAAAGTCTATGTATATAGATGTTGTACTTCTACATGTTGGAATGAATCTCTTAGTTGGTGGTAGGTATGGAGGTCTTCCACCTTTAGGGCTCGATCTGAACTTGCTTTTTTCTCATCCTGGTGTAGGCCGATTCATCCTCCCCACTTGTTCGAATTGAGTAATAAACTATGGGTGGAATTTAATCTTAGGCTTTATATCCTCCACCAATGTCTTCTTCCCGCTCCCTTTTCTTTTCTTTTTCATTTTATTTTTCTTTTCATTTCTTTCTTTTTTCTTTTTCTTCTTTTTCTCTTTATTTTAAAATTTTGACTAAGTTCATGAGAAGACATTTTATTTCTTAGGGAGGTAATAGGCTGCTTCCTCATAAATCTTAACCTCAGGTACTGCAAATGGTTTGATATCTCTTTTAACACAATACTAGATCCCATCACTGATGAACTTGATGCATTGGTGTAGGGAGGATGGAACCATGTTGTTCTCCTGAATCCAAGGTCATCCTAGCAAAGTATTTAAAGATGAATCAAAATCTATTATGTGAAACTTGGCTTCTATCTTTCAATCATCTATCTCCAAAAGTAACACTATGGAGCCTAAGGCCCACTCTCCTTGTTCATTGAATCATTTCAACATCATCTTCTCCGCTTGGAGTTTAAAGATGTCAATCCACATGTAGGCAAGGGTTTTTAGGCTCATAATATTTACCAATGCACCTAGATCAACCAACACTCTGGATAGCCTGGACTTGCCAACATCCATAGTGACATAGAGGGGACAGTTGTGCTCCATTATTCCGCGTAGTATGTCTTCATCTAAGAATGTGACTCCAAGGACTTCCTTTGAAAAGCATTCCTCCTCTCTAGCTGGATTAATAGCGGTCAATGAGCTAAGCATATTTTTGGATCAAGCAATGCTTTCATTAGTGACTCTCTCATCTCTTTGGATAAGGGTGTCATATATGCTTAACTTAGCAACTTTCTAAGATGTGTTAGGATGTTGTAATCAATTTTAGGTTAATCCTCCACAAGCATATCCAAGGGTGGAGCATCTAATGGAGGGGTTATCTACTCACTAGGAACCAATGACCTATTTACCCTTATCTTGAGGTGCGACCCAAGGAGGTAGAACTTTACCACTAAGAAGGTTTACTTCAATGACTTATTGTGATGAGGAGCTTGTGAAAAATTCTACCTACTCATGGGGTATACCTACAGCTTCTCCTAAAAGATCATCGGAGTCGAATGACTCCAAATCAATCTCAAGTGGTGAACATTGGAGATTTAGAAAGGGAAATCTATTTTTGAATCAAAGAGAAATTAATTAGAATTATTTAGATTATTATTACTATTACTTGAAGAGTTATCTATAGGAATGAAATCAATGAGATCTTTAAAAGTAGACAAGATGTACCAGGAATTATTCTTCTTCATTGATTTCTTTTTTGGAGGTGGTACATCATAAAATCAACTAAAGTGAGTGGTGTGAGTGGCTTGGTGCCCTCATTCATGGATGCAATGCTCCTACTGCTAGTTGCAGAGTTGGTAGAGGTGATAATTGTAATGATGGAAGGAAGGATGCTAAACTCGGAAGGTGGTGGTGTTATGGAACTATCTTGGGCATATGATGGCTGCTACTGCTGCTGGGCTTCCACCATCCTTGAGTTGTCCCTCATAAATGCCAAACCTTCATTAGTGTTGGAGGTTTGGTCTGAGTCAAGCACCTACAAAGAAAGTTTCTTGATTTTAAAAATAATCTTCTTAGAGGTATGGATAAAGAGATATCCCAACCTTCTTTTATCTTAAGAGGATCGAGGCATCTCTAAAAACTACTTTAATAAAACTAGAAGGTTGTTATGCTAGGTATTCTTTGGGCATAACTATGGCTCCTGACTTATAGCTATACTCAAGCCAGTCCTTGAATGTAAAGCAATCCTCTAAGACCTGCCTAACATGTTGTGGTAGGGGCAGTAGTTAGAATCATAACTCCAACCCACTTTCACTAGCTTTCTAGGCTTGGGTAGCACGAAATCATGCTTCTAAACAAGGTTCTTAAAAATCTTCTTGAATACCTCCCTCTTGAATGAATATGACTTATTGAGCTTATCGACAGGAGTAGGTGGAAAGTAGCCACCTAGTGGTGGATACTGATAACTATTGCATGGGCTACTATGGTGGCCTTTGTGGCGGTCAAGGTAGTGGAAGAGGAGGTGGGAGTGGAGGCTGTTGAACTCTAGATCTTTTAAATTGTGCTTTCACTGGCTACTTCCCCTTATCCACTACTACCACTATGGTTGGCTTCTTCTCAAACACTTTTGGGGCTTGGGCTTGGATGACTAGTCTACGAAGGGTAACTATTTGGCTTCCTCTTGTAGGTTAGCCTCCTTGATGATTAGTTTCTCAAATATCTTTATGGTAAAACCCTTAAGCATGAAGGTGACCACTCCATGAATATTCTGAAGGAGAATTTCAATGGCATGCTGCAATTCACATTTCATGCTTAGGTTTCTCCATTTGAGAATATAAAAAATAAGTAACTTTTTTTTTGTTTCTCTATAATGAGGTCCCCTACAGTTACTCTCTACTAAGCTCCTATGAATCTTTTAATGAAGAGCTTCTTTAACTTTGCAAAAGATATCACCAAACTATTAGGTAATTCAGCATACCAATCAAAGGATACTAATAAACTGCCAAAAAAAGTAAGGCATCACTACCACCAGCATTACAACAACTAGCTCTGAAGTGTGCTATGTGCTTTATAGGGCTCCCACTACCATCAAATACCTTGAAGGATGGTGGAAAAGAACTCTTGAGGTATTGAACTACATCAATTTTTTGGGTAAGGTCTACCTTTTAGAACTGATGAGCTTCCTTGGGCTTTTGTCAATGCTTCTTTCAATTGCTGGTCAACCATGTGTATTATATCTTTTTCATGCATGGAGGTACTATAAATTACCTTCCTATGCAAGATACTGGTATCCTCATCCATAGGATTAATGCTCTTGGGGCAATCTAAGATGTGCACTAACTCAGGTCTGCAGGCCTCCATAGGAGTGAGTTGTGAGACAAGTGCTTAATTTTGTAATGATAAGATCACTGCCATCAACTCCTCTACTCTCCTCTCCATCCTGTGATCTAACCATTCTTGAGTTTGATTTGTTGGATAAGGCATTGAGATGAGTATGATGCCTCACCTTCCTCTATCATAATGCCTTGAGCTTAGATAAGGATACTATCCCAGGTATCTACCACATCAACTTCAGCAGTGTCATCCAAAAGGTCATCTTCATTGGCATTGAAGTCTACCATACCATCCTCCTAATCAGACTGATCTTCCAACTATTTGCCTCACCATGGCGATAGTCCTCCAAAATCTCATTTAATGATCTATCATCCACTCTACCCAAAACTATTGGGACATATGTTGGGTGGTGACTCACAACTGGATTGTGCTCTGAAGAGGTGATGTATTATATGTTCTGGATATGAGGAGTGCTATCTCTAGCCAATTTGACAATCATGAGAATCAACCCGGTATCTCCTCCTTCCCTCTCCTCCAGCTATGATGGTGGAGTGACCATGATGCTCTTAGGCTACCACTCCTTCTTCTCCACCATTGGGATGGGAGGTTGAGCAGCAGAGCTTAGCCTCACCATGGTCCTTTGGATGTAATCGTATCACCAAGGGGGATGTTATTTTTTTAGATACTGACTTGTCATACTTGGTGGGCACTTCAGATGATGGGACATGAATAGATGATGGTGGTGACACCAACTGCCTCACTGTCGAAGGTCTCCTCTTGTGGATGAAACTAATGAGAACTATCATATCCAAGTGATGGGCTCTATCAGCTCATCGAGCAATAATTTGGTCTATGCAAAATCTCTTACCACTAGTATTTTGGCCTTCATTTCTCATTTAGCAATGGCCTTCATGGCCTTCTGTATCATTACTTCTACTCTTTATCATTACTCTTTAGCATTATAGGGTTTCCTCCACTCCCTATCTAGTGTCTCATACTCTACAGGTCATGGGGGTGATGCTACGATCTTCCTGACATCCTCCACTTTCTCTACAACTGAAAGGGGGTAAAACTTACTGCCACCAAGAAGGGTAGAGGTCTCATATATGGATCCCTCTTCAGCTACATGGGAGGCCTCCTCAACTTCCTTGGCCATGCACTCTTAATTCCTCATGCTCTTTCTATACTTGTTATGGCTCTAAGTCTTGGTAAAGGTGTAGAGCGAGAGATAGTAGTGACTTCAAATATAGGGAAACAATCTCAGAGGCTAGAACATACTTTCCCTTAAGAACTGGGCTACAGTAGAGGCGGTAATAATCCTAGCTAAAACTGTGGTAGCACAAATGATACTAATGGTGGGGAACCTCTAAGGCCTTTCTCTTCAAAGATGGAAACTCAGTATCTAAAATGGAGATCAAATTGCATAAGTGGCTTTATGTCAACCACCTCCTCCCTACTAACTTTGTTAAAGGTAGGGCCATCACATGTAACCTTGAAATGCTTAAATTTGAGATCAAACTTGATGATAGGGGCCGAGGTGAGTATGGCCTGATCCATGGCCAAATCTACACCCTAAGCAAATGTAAAGATGAGCTTTCTAGAATACATAGTGCCTGATTTCTTGAGGGGAATGAGAACACACTTTCTTCTTTATTGCTGGAAAAAGAATGACATAGGATTAGACTTTTGCTTTGATTATTATTATTGATTTGACTTTTGAATTGGAACCCTCATTTGACAAAATTGATAATGTTAAATGGGGTTCATATGTGTGTTGGAGAAATTTATAATTTTAAATAGGAATGTTTTGAACTTCGAAAAGAAGTAAGCTAAATTGGATCTTGAAAATGTTGGATGAACTTTACTTTGCCAAGCTAGTGGTAAAAGTTCATTGATTTTATTTAATTTGTTTTAGGTGATTTGTTTGATTTATTACCTATTTGAGGTCTAATAGGGTTTTAAAACCTATTAGAGTAAGGTCCTAAAACTTAAAGGATGTTGGCCACCCTTGCTTAAAAATGAAATAAGCAAGGCATCCAATGAAAAGAATGATAATCGTCGACTCATATAAAATATAAGTCTACTATCGATGTTTGGGGATAATGATTGACTACTAAAGATGGAGAGAGAAACATTCTCCAGCGAAGTCGCAAGAAAAATCTATGGAGTTTTAATTTGGTGTCGTATGGACACATAGATCTTAGGGGGTATTATTGAAGTGATTAGGTATGACATTAAGGTATGATATACCATTTCAAAAGATAGAAAACATTATCCTACAATGGACCTAATCACTTAATAAGGACTCCTAAGGAAGATGGGTCTTTGTCTATACCAAAGATCTTTCTCCTACTTCACATGGAGAAGTAAAACAGAGTTTATTTTTACCACGTTCTTTAGTTCCCTATTTAAAGCAAGCTCCCATAGTTAATTACATCTTAGAAATAAGAATTTTCTAAGAACACTCGTAATTAAAGTACCAATAAATATCCATAAAGATTTCAACAAAGGATTGGGTATTTATGAAAGTCAAGTGGGAGAGTTCAAGTTGAGAGACTTATTTTGAATTCCAAAGGAGAGTAAGTAGAGCACCCATGATATTAGAAAGCCTAGTAAGTACTCTAATCTACCCTATAGTGAGCTTTACATATTCGATAAGGAGTATTTATTTTTGGTTTAAGTTAGAATCTTTATTAGAATACTATGGCTTATAGTCCATCAACATAAGATTCTGAAATGCTTAAGAGGTGAGTACTTATACTCATAGCCTGAAGGAAATAAGTAGCCTCAAAACCTAAATCTATGATAATTTAGCACAAGCTAAAGCATGACCTAAGTCTAATCAGAAAATGAGACATAATGGTTTACCTTCACAAGAGAGGATAAATATGCCCTGGCTCTTCTGGCCTTACAACCATCCAGAGTGGCCGCCAGCTAACACCTCCTACACTTTAAAACCATGTAGTTTGGACTTATTTATATGTAGGATAGCTAGGTTGTTATTTAATTAAGAAGAAACTAGAGTTCTAAACTCACTCTAAGAGACTAGATCATGATTGGCATGAAACATGACTAAGACTAATGCATAAATTTATAATATTCTTACACAATTTTGACACATTTATTTTGGACTAAGGCTTTGGGATAATTATTCCTATATGCATGATGAAATAAGATTATGGGATAAGTCAATGTGAGAGGTGTTCTCCACTATAATGGATGCCCTCAAAGGTCAAGCATATCCCTTATCATGCAAGAGTGGAGACCCTCCCTATTCAAGAGTGAAACAAGATGATATGCATGATTGTTAGAACATACATCATTCAGCTAAGAGGTTGCTAAATCTTTTATTTATCTTGATTATAACCTAGGATTTAAGATGAGGTTATGACTTATATTTAAAATTTGGTTATAAGTTATTTAATGGGTGTAGAAAAATTAATTTTATCTAAAGAGCCTACCGCATCTAGGCCACACATTTAATCATCAAACTTTAAGAAACCTATGAAAAGCATGCCATTTATATTATACAAATTAAACATACAACTAAACATATATATTTCATAAAAGAATAAAAGGCCAGTGCGGCCGGGTACCACCGTAAACCCCAGAAAAGAAAAGAAGTTGGGTAGCCAAGCTCTACTCTTATATAATTCAGGATTACAAAAAGAATATTATAATTATAATAAAATAGATGTTATGGGGGTCTTCATTATTTGCCTTTATTTTTCTTTCTTTTAGATTAGATTTGCTCTAGGCTTCACAGACCTCCTAGGTCTTTGACTTCTAACCACTGCTCATCCTAAACCCCATAGCACTAATCTTAATCCTATTTGTAAAAATTCCATATGTATGAAAAATAAAATATAACTACACCTAAAATTAGATATTAGCTAAACAAGCATACAAACCAAGCAATTATATTCCATAAATTTAGACTTACCACCCTGCACATGGGTAACCAAAGCCCACCATCCTAATTGGATTATGCTTAGGGGCATAGGCAACCTACAAGCAAGAATATTTAGATTTATTTATTATCATGGTAGCTCCTTTAGCATAATCCCCTATAGAAAATATCATTAGCTATTAAAGTCCTATCATCCAGTCTACGCATAAATAATCCTAACATCCACTCTAAAACATTACATCACAAAACAAAATATAACATCACCACATACACTGGCCTAACCTAAGGCTAGAATTGGTGACTTAGTAATCTAATGTGTGTGCTAAGGCTTAGTGTGGCATGTCTTAGTTAGGCTTTAGAATATTGATTATCTAAGGTTTAAAATAATTTAAGTTAAACATTGGGGATGTTCCACTTCAAGTTATTAAAAGGATTGGTTAATTTTAATTTGTACTTTTCTTTAATTCATTTGATGCATATTTAATATCTAATTATTATAAAGAGAGGAAGAGGTTTGACCACCTTCACCCTAATCTTAAGTTATTATCTAAAGCTATATTATTATGGATTTGGTTTCTTTAATGAATGACTTAGCAAACATTTTTATTATACCTAAGTTTGGGTTAATCTTAAAGAATCTTATTTAAACATGAAAGGCATCTTAGGATTAATAAAATTGAATCACTATCACATAGATAACATTCCATCATTCCTTTTCATCATTAATAACATGCATATGTTTTCATTTCTTATTATTTATGATATTTAATTTAACATATCTATACATGCAATATACATATGTGTATTTTTGGCACATTGGATGATTGTTAAGACATGTATTTTGATAGAAAAGAGAGATTTCATTCCTTGGCTAAGAACATATACACATGTGTTAAGGATTTAAGCAAGTATGTGCCATTGTTAAATCAGGGAAGTGATGTAATCTAAGACCTCCTTGGGGCTACGTAAAGCCTTGTGTTTCTGGGATGTCCAGACAATATACTTGCTTTATTAAATACATATGAATCAATTCATAAGTATGGGAATGAAAGTCATGCAAAGATTGTATTATAGTAAACTATTTATTCATGTAAAGTAAAGTTCTATCCAAATTCTAACACATGTACACATATGAATTAAACTAAGCAAGTACATTCCATTGTTAAACCAAGGAAGTGAGGTAATCTAAGACCTCCTTCGGGCAACTTAAAGCCTCATATTCTTAAGATGTCTAGACTATATACTTGCTAACATTAAAATACATGTAAACATACACATGAATTATGAAAATAGAACAATCATTTAACATGTTTAAATTATAAGTGAATGTAAATTTCATAGATATTTATAGCCAACATTAACTTAGATCTTTATCATTATTTATAATTTTGAAAATAATTTGAGATTTATTAGTGATAATAGCCACACCATATAATAAGATTAATTCAACACATACAACTTATATATATAACCATATTCATTTGATTCTTTTATTTGAAAACATGAATACATAATACAAATGGTATGTAAATCTATAATGATTGAAAAGGAATAACTAAACATTGCCACATAATACATTCAATTATATTAATTCTTAAGGACAATCAAGTCAAATAAATTTCTTTAAGGTTAACCAAAGTTGTTTATAAAATTTAATTTTTGGTGTTTGAATTGTTATAACCTAAAGAGGAGAAAAGACACTTAATGTTTACCCCATCCCACATTGGTGACTTAATGTGTTTAAGGAAAAGTGATTAAGTAAATTTTATGAATTGATTAAGTTTAAATCATTAGGCAATCAATTTAATTACTCTTCCTTAAGATTTTGTAATTTAATTAACCACTTAACCATTAGCCTCCAATGATATGCTTATGAGAAATTAAAATTTGCAATGATCTTAAAGGACCTAATGCAATTGAGCTCATGCTTAAGAGTTAATCAGATTAAGGAAAAAATCTAAGCTAAGTACTCTTATGGTTTTCCACACCCATGGATTAACCATAATTTCTTAATATCTTTAAGCTATTAAACATATAAAGGGTAAATTACAAAATTAAATTTTGGATTATCTAAACCCATTATTAACTTAATTTGATTTATCATCTTATCATTCATTCTCTTAATTCTTTAATTAGTACCTAATTATTCCTTGTTAATTAAACCCTCCTAGAGAAATATATTTAGGAAAATAAATTGGCAAGGGGTCCTAATAATTTCCACTCACCATTCCCACTATTCATAGTGATTAATCATTATAAATTCTTTAATTTTTACTATTTAATTATTTTAAAAATATTAAATTAATTAAGGTGGGTAATTAGGATTGAAAATTGCACATTCTTTAAATTATTTGGTTAATAATCCCAAGAAAATCATTGGAGGTATAGAACATCCCATAGAACTATTCCACAAAATTTGGGATCAATTGGCCAAGTAATTAGTGCTTAATTAAGCTAATTAGCCTAAACTTCAAATCCTAATTAAGCACTATTCACAAATTAGAACTTATGAGATTTATTTTTATTAAATTCTTCTCTGATTACCCTTTCCAAAATGGGTTTATTTGTATTTTTTGGATTTTTTATAATTAGTTATGTTTTTTTAAAAGTTTGGTTATTTGATTACATTTTTAACACCTAATTAACCAATTAAACTATCAGTGCTACACGGATGCTAATGCTACAGTGCTTTCCACATGGTGCCAAGGGACTGGTTACTTAAAATGTCTAACATGGTAGCTCACTCAGTGGCAGCAGACTCAATTTCATCTCAACCTTCTGATCTTGGATCGAATGATTGGGATTAATCACGTGGTTTTGAGTAAATAAAATTAAAAAATCTAGTATATTAAATCATGGTCATCCATTCTAATCATGCGGAATGGACTATAAGATCATCCCATCAAAATGGACACCATCTACCTTTCAATGCTCAATATGAGCTCACCAGAGCTCATTAGATAGTCAGATAGACCCCAAAATCATTTGGGGTGGAGATCTAAGGAGATCCTATGATGGAAATTGCATAAAATCATACTTTGCTTTAGAAAAGACCAACACGTATGGGGGCAAATCAATGGTTGCCAGATTTTTACCTCGCTGGAGCTAAAGACTAGCGATCCATTGACTAATGTAGCTTCTTCTTAAAGAGACGAAGCCCTGTTAAAAAGATCTCGAGTTTCCTCCTCGCGATTCCTCTATAGACTGAATGCAACCATGAAGCTCACTGGAGTTGGTCTAGGATGCCTTTTGGTGATAGAATCACTTGGGGAATGATTCATTTTGACTCATTGGAGTGTTGTGAAGGTGTGAGAAGAGTTAATTTGGATTTGGTGGACTTTTGGTGAGGTTGGACGGTCGAGGCTATCAATTTCACTTGGTGGTTAGTCTGCCCGATGGAGCATGCTAAGGATTTGGGGAGAGGGTTCAAACTACTCGTAATACTTTGAGGAAGCTCTATGTGAAGTTTGAATGGATGGGGTGAAGTATACTCTCCACCCCAAATGAACCAAGTATTGATAATGGCTCAACCTTTGGTAGGCCCCGAGTAAATGGCCTGAGGTGGCGGCCGAGGGTGGAGGTATTTGAGAGGTGAGGAGGGTGGGTCCCATGGAATGTACCACCTTCCTTAGATGGATCAATGGAATGCCATGGGTGAACTCACCCTCTTATGGCAAAAGGTTGAACCCACCTTAGGTTGGTCCAAGAAGGTAGTGTCCAAAGGTGGCTAAGGCATGAAAAAGAGAACCCATCCAAATGGGGATTTTATCCAATTTAGGTGGCTTGGTTCAAGGTTTTGACCCAAACCAGGTTTATGATCGATTGGGTCCACTAGGGCTAGCCCATGGTGACCCAAGGATGAGTCATACCAAGTTTGGTTGGTTTTCAACTTGGTTTGATATGGTTTGGCTCAATTTGACCATATCAGTCAATTTGGGTTTAATTGGGTCGTGTTGACCAATTGGTCAAATTGGGTCAAACCAAGGGTTTGGGTGAGTTCAAATGTCATTTAGAGTGTATTGATGTAATTGGTTTGGTTTAGTTTGAAGTGGATTTGGATTTGGTTCACTTGGGTTCATTTGAGTCAAATGGTTTAAGTTGACCAACTTGGTCAAATTGACTAAATTTGCTTGGGCATGGGTTATATTTGTGTTTAATTGGTCATTTAAAAATGATTGTAGGTGTTGGTTTGAATTGATTTGGATTAGGGAATGATTTAGTTTAATTTGACCCTTTAGGTCAATTTGGGCTAAGTGGGTCAATTGGGTTTGTTAGACCAAATTGGGTTCAATTGAAGGTTGAATCATGTTCAATACTCAATTTATAATTGATGGGAGTCATTGATTGCAATCAATTGGAGTTGGAATGAGATTTGGTTCATTTTGGTCCATGTGGGTTAATTAGGCCAACTTGGATCAAGTGATCAAATTGGTTTGGTTTGACCCAATTGATTGCCATTGGGCAATCAAGGATGACCAACAATCATTATAGAAGAGTTTGGATGGGTTGATTCAATCCAATTTGGGTTGTACTAAAGTTTGAATCAAATCAATCCTTTAGGTCATATTGGATGAACCACTTGAGTTGATTGGATTAAGTTGGTATCAATTAGGTGTTGAGAGGGGTTCAATGATGGATTTAGAGTTGATTAGTGGCTTTGATTGTAATTAGTTGGGGTTTTAGCTCATTTAAATTTCTTGGGTTAAATGAACTAACTTGGGTCGATTGAATTCATTTGATTTGATTGCTTTGATTACAAATGTTGGAGAGGTTTGAAATGATCTATTAGATGATTGGACTGATTGAAAAAATTAAATTGGATTTAGTTTGCTTGAATGGGTTTTGGGTTAGATCCATAGGATCATGGTGGAGTTAACTTAGGTTAAGGTTTAAGTTAATTTGTCTTGGAGCATGGATTAGAAAACAAAATCAATTGAGGGTGATTGGATAGGGTTGAGATTGGTTGTGTTTCATTTATATGAGTTTGGGTTTGGATGAGTGAATGGGCATGGATCTTTGTTTAAGCCATAGGATAGGTAGATCTTATTTGTCCTAGGGTACAACCTAAGCTTAGGGCATGCCTCTTAAGTCTATAATTTTGGATTTAGTGTTCTTAGTCACTAGAAGTGTCTTATAACTACTGAGACCCAAGTGCCTCAAAGGATCCAAGTCTTGGATAAAAGGATGAATCCTCACTTCAAAAGCGAGGTCAATTTCAATCCAAATGCATTTGGCCATTCAACAATGCTTGTTAGACAAGAAGGATATTGTTCTTCTCATATAAATCTGTTGTTTAATTTCTAGATGTATGCATCTATGAGCATGCTTCACTAGAATTTGCATCAAGTTTAATCTTTAGTTTATGAACTGCAACTTAAAGGGATAAACCTGGCATCTCCTCATAATTCCATGCAAAGAAATCTTTATATTCAGATATTAGGTTGATCAACTTTGGAATCTTTAAGACCGAATAATGAACTAATGAAAGTAGGTTTTGGGTCTTCCTTAATTCCTAAGTTGATTTCACTTAATTTGTCAATAGTAGATTTTATTTCTTCTTTGAATTCTCGAGGTGAATTCTGGACTAAGCAATCATCTAGATCATCGATGTTTCAAGACATGATCCTTCTAAAGGATTGGATAGGATCCCAAAAAGTTGATCAGACTCCATATGATTGCTTATTACTAAGCAATGTTCATTATTATCCAAAGATCTAATTGTACTAAACCCAACACCAACTTTAGATTTTAAATTTTATTTTTTGTATTACATAAGCTTTCTATGTGTTGAGCTGCACCCTTGGGCTAAACATTAGTAATTAAACCATGATTTATTGAATTTTTTACACACTTGAGATACTAATCAAATGGGAGTTCTTTTATTTCATTTAAAGATGGGTCTTCCAGCTTTACATCTATTTCTGAGCATGAAGACTCAGGTATAGAATAGAATTTTGACACTCTTCCACCTTCTCCTATAATATCAAGGATTACCTTAACTTCTAACTATGAGATTTTATTTTAAGATAAGGGAGTTAGAGTTAAAGTATCCACATTTTATTTAATATTTCAAAAGTTGATAAAACAAGATCATCCTTTAATGCTTGCATTTGTTCATCATCACTATCTCATTCTAATGAAATTTCAAATTTTTTTGAGGCATCCTTTTGATTGGAATCTTCATCGAACTAGATTCCAAATTAATTTGTATTATTGAAGGTTTTTTTTCTTTTTTTTTTCTTTTTCCTCCTTTTCTTTTAATTCTTTATTTCATTTTAAATGATATTTTCTTCTCTTTTCTTTGATGCTCAATAACACTAAATTTTATAGGATTAGATACTTGCCTTTTGGGCGCATAATAGGCAGCATATTCATTAAGTTCAATCTCATGAATAGAAAATGATTATATTTTGCATTTTATGGTATACTCTACTCCATCCCTAGTGTACTTAATACACTAGTGGAGTGAGGAAGGAACCATCCTTTGCTCATGTATCCAAGGTCTATCTAAAAGGGCATTAAAGGATGTCTCAAAGACAATAATGTGAAATTTGCTTTAGTTTTCAATTCCTCTATTTCTAACAATAGAGTGATCAAATCTAAATCTTTCTCTCCCATTTCATTAACCCCCTCAGCAACATCTTATTAGAACTAAGCTTCTTGTATCAATCCTCAAAAATGATAGCATTTTCAAGTTCATAATATTCACTAAAGCTCTAGGATCAACAAGGACTCTTGACAATTTAATATTCTCCACCTTGACAAAAATGTAAAGGGGTTGATTGTGATCCACCTATAATTACCTTAATGGACCCTTGTTTATGATCCACAAAGTACTCCGTAAGGATTATAAGTAGCCCCTTCTCGTACTTTCTTTCAGCCAATCTTTGAAGGTGAAGCAATCTTCAATAGTCTGACCCAACATGTGATGATATGGACATTAGTTTGGGTCATTCACCATGCCGAATCTTCTGGCCTCTTCGATTAGGTAATTTAAAATCTAGCTTTTTATTTAAATTTTTGAAGATTTTTTCACTACCTCTCTTTTGAATGAATAAGTTAGTTTATTCTCTCACTGAAATGGTTCCTAGGCTTTGATGGTTCTAAAGAAGAGTGCCCTTTCAAGAACGACATCATAGGGGCTTTTTCTTGTAGGCTAAAGGCTTTATTTGACAACTTCTTGAATGTATTAATAGTAAAACCCTTTAATAGGAAGGCCGCTAGACCATGAATATTTCTTAGGAGTATTTCAGTAACATGCTGCTCTTGTAATTGTGGCTTGCACTCTAAGTTGAGAATCATTTATCTCAAAATATAATCAACTAAGGATTCACTTGGTTTTGTTTTCAACAATTATGTCACCTACCATAATATGGTGTTGTGTGCAAGTGAACCTCCTTACAAACATTTTTTTCTAGTTTAGTGAAGGTGCACACTGAATCATTTGGTAACTCTATGTACTAATAAAAAGCAACCCCAATCAAGCTACTAACAAATTGTCTGAATAATAGACATCCCACCAGCATTATAGCAGCTCACTTGGAAGTGTGCTAAATGCTGCTTGGGATTGCCCATCCTATCAAAAATCTTAAAAGGAGACATGAATCCTTTAGGATATAGAGTAGAATCATATTCTTCAGGGTAAGGTCTACCCTTCAAAATCAAAGTCATGTCATGGGATTATTCTAATGTTTATTTTACTTGTTCTACCAAAGACTTCAAGTAAGTTTTGGGAGATATATCATTTATAGGTTTGTGTTCTTAATGATGATACTCTTCTAAATTAAGCTTTATCTCCTCAGTAGGATGGACTCTTTAGGTTGTTCAATATAATGATGCTGGGAAAAAGAAGGAATCATGCTCTGGAGTGACTATATGGTATCAATCATTTCTTCCATTCATTTTTCCATCTTTGCAATCTAATCATCCTTCTTCTATTGCTGAAGGATTAATTATTATGTAAGATTAGATACAATTTTCTTATGCTTCATTATGTTCTTTCTTTGATGACCCCATGTATATTATAAAAATATGTGCTTTAGGTAACTGTAAGTCATCATCTAGTAGATCATCCTGATCTAGATCAAAGTATTTATTTTTATTTTTTTTTTTTTCAATTTCTTCATCTCCTTTAACAATGGTTTCCATCTCTTCTTCCATTAAATGAAATAGAATACCACTGCTATCAAGGATGGCATCAAACTCATCTCCAACATCCATGAGTTTTATCATAGATGTTTCACCTTGTGTAATCTATCAAATAATAAGGGGTTCCTCTGTAACAAGAGTGGCTCCCAAGTCAAAGTCACTCATCTATAACTTCTCTATCATAAAGGGATGGATGAAAAGATTCTATTCTTTTACTAGAAACATGAGATGAGGATGGCCCTTCAGCTTGGGGCCCAAATTATGGTGATGAAGGCCTTTTTGTGACAAGCCTAGTCACAGGTGCTTTTTTTATGGTGGTGGTGTGAAGAAACATTTGGATCAAGAGCCAATGGAACTTTCTTGACATAGACTTTTTATTTTTCTTTCTTGGGAAAGACCTCTTGCCTCTCCCTAAACTAGTAGGTTACTCCTTATGCCAAGTCAAGGATCTTACCATATGGTGATACTAATCCAATATAATAGGTACATGTTGGTAAAATTTTTTTTAGGAGACAGAACCATTTTTCCTTCTCTTTATTTCGGAAGTGGTAGGTCTCCTTAGAACCTATCTCTCAAGGCTCCTAGAATCTTAATCTTTTATGACCCTAAGTAACTCATCTTTAATGTAAGAGGAAGAGTTAGGAGTCTTATGAAAAATCTTGCGTAATCTACCATGTGTTTTCCTATTCACCATTTTAAATTGTTTCATACTTTCATAAGTGAGTTTGCTATCCAATATACATCCTCTCCCTTAGCTATAGAAATAACATGGAATTTGGTACCTCCCAAAATAGGGGAAGTATTAGGGAGGGTATATCCAACCCTCATCCTAGCTAACTTTATCTCTACCATTTCCTTTTCTTTTCATTTTTTTAGGGATATCCTTTAAGCCTCCTCCCTCTATTATTTTCTAAATTTTTAGTCATGAGGGAAAGCTTAGAGGTAGATTCTACCTCAAAGGTGCTAAGCAAGAAAGAAGCAAGTAATGTCTCTATAGTAGATAGTTTAAGTAGTTTTGGAATAGGACCTGCTTGGACCTTCTCAATGGCCTCAGTAGTAACTACCTCACCAATGGTAGGGGTAGAATAGGGCACACTAGAGAACTCCAAAATGGGTTGTTTATCCTTAACAACCATTGCAAGGATAGGGATAAGAGTTACTCCATTAGCTGTAATGTTAACATTTTTAAATCCAGCTCTGAATTTAATGATGGAGCCATCAGCTAGTCTACTATTATCGATAGAGTAGCTGATCTCGGATGTGGCGACAAAGATAAATAGCCCAACCATTTTCTATTTTCAAATAAGAAAATAACATAAACTTTAATATTAATTAATTAATGTAGTCAAAATAAAAATTTTGACCCATTAGGAAGACTTACCCATTTTCTTATCACCATAATTTTTAAAATATATTTTATTCTTTAAAAATATAGGAGTTGTAGAACCATCTCATTTGATTTTAACAAATGGCAAAGTTCCATACCCAAATTAGTGACTATTGAGTATATTCTACCAAGGATGACATAGAGGGATACTCAATGGAAAGAAAGGCAATCATAACCCATGAAAACACAGGTACATTATCAATATATAGAATAAAATCTTATTTCTAAAAATGGAGGGAGGAACCTTTTCCCAGTGAAGTTGGAGTCACCAGAAAATATCTCTGTGGAAAAATTTGTGATTCCACATAGATTTTAGGAATTTCTTATTTAGGTAATCAAATTTATCATTAAGGAATAAACATATTATTTTAGTAGATAAACATGTTTTTATATAATGGATTTACTCACTTAAATTAAGACTTCAAAGGCTAATGGGCCTTATTAATATTCCTGAGATTCTTCAATTGAATAGCATGGAAAAGTAGAATAAAGTTTATTCTATACTAAGATCATAGTTCCATATAAGGGCAAGCCCTTATAGTTAATTACATCTTAGGAATAAAGATCTCTTCCTAAAAATACTCTTAATTAAAGAAATGGGCATTTATTTTTATAGATTTCTAAGCTAGTTCCCAAGAATGGTTAAATTAAAGTTTCAAAAGGAAATAATGCAAAGTGGGAGGAGTTCTTTGGAAGCCAATTGGGATAAACTAGGAAATTTTCATAGATACTAGGATACCTAGTAGACATTTCCACTATCCTACCAATGGGCTTTAAATTTTGGAATTTAAATTAAAATTTGAGTTACAATTTTATTATAGATCTAGGGCCTATAATTTAGCAATACAAGGCTGTAGAAATGCCTAAGGTTGAAGACTCACTCCAATATGATGCTTCAAATCCTAAGTCTATAATTGCTTCTAATTCAAGTTAGAGGCTCGACCTAGTTCAATTTTTAGGAATTATTGGCTCTTTCTCTCATTTGAGAAAAGAAATCTATTCCTGACGCTTCTAGACTTATAACCTGTCTAAAAGAGCTACCAGCTAACACCACCTAAGAAAATTTTAAATCCTTGGTGGTTGTATTTTTAGAGATTAATCTAAGAATCTAGACTTACTCCTCAATCCCTCAGATCATGTTGAGTATGATATGTACCTAACTAATGAAACAAATTTTAGCTTTTATATCTTAACTCATAATTCAATTAAGACTTTTAGAGTATGCAATTTATTCTTACAATGAGATGTAAATAAAAGTGGTTATGGGCCAAATCAAGAAGAGAAGGTAGACTTCCCCAAGAAGGTGGTCATCCTCAAAATTCAAATGCCCCTTATGTGCAATGTGTGAAATGCTTAATTCAAGAATTTAGAATAATATGCTAGCATGATTGGAAAAATCTAGTTATTTCTAGTTGATTTTAAGCTATTTCTAGGGCTTTAATTTATGTTAGAAGTTTGAAATTTCTTTATTTTTATTTAAGTTCTAAGATTTAGGTTGGGTAGAAAAGTTTGTTTTCCTTGGAGCCTAACATCTAGGCAGTCATCATAGAAAATACAACACAAAGAGAAACTTAGAAAAGTAGGTTGATTCTATTATGCAGCCAAAGTTAATGAAGCCAAATTTAAAGTAAAAAAATAGGCCAGTATGATCAAGTACTACTGTACACCCTAGAAGAAAGATAAAAATAGGCAGTCGAGCTCTGCCCTTATAGAGCTCAGCCTAAAACTATAAGAATAGATCTATGGGTCTTCTTCTAAGATCGTCTCCTTCTTCAAGGACCACCTTTGGGCTTCATAAGAGACCACCAAAATAGTACAGTCTACTTCTATTATTCATAAACCCCATAGATCCTAACTTAATTCTAGGCTCAAATTTCTTTTAAAATTTTAAAAGAAATTCCTAAGCCTTACAAAAGAAATATTATAAAAAGAAAACAACACACTAGCAGTTATATTTGTAAACATATGGGCTTAGCATTAGTTTCCTACTAAGCCCATCTATTCTATTAGGCAATACTTAGGGACTTAAGTATACCTGCAAAAAAATTATATTTATATATTATTTATTATGGTGGCCTCTTTTAGCACAGCTCCCTGCAGAAGATAGCATTTGTTCTAGAAAGAACGTCCTATCATCCAGGTTAATGGGCAAACAATCTTAGTCATCCAGTCTAAAATATTATACCACAAAATAATAAAATATCACATCACATCATTGATGGACCTAACCTAAATCTAAGGTTGGTGACCTAATATTCCAATATGTGATAGAAATGGTCTTATGTGGTAAGATTGTACTAAGTCTTTTCAAGTTCAAGTTTCAATTTGGGTTTCTAATATTTAATTTAGTTTGATTTTGAGATTTTTTTTTTTACTATTTATATTTTTGATTCATAGGTATGTGTCATTGTTATACGAGAGATTCAAGGTATAAAGACCTCTTTTAGACTAGTAGCCCTGCGCCCTCGGGTGTCCAAACTATATACCATATGTTGCAAATTATAACAAGTTTTAATTTTTATTCTTTTGACTTCTTTTCATCTTAAAATTGGTTTGACTTACCATATGTAGTTTCAATTTAAATGACTTAATAATTTATAATTTCATTTCCATTTTTAGAGTCATTTTATATTAAAATGAAATTTAAGTTTTCAAGAATGAAGAATATAATAAGTTTTACTTTGGATAGAATCCATTCTATTCAACATCGTAAATCCTAGTAGAATCAAGTGTTTACCCTAAAGTAAAAATTCATTTGAAGGGTCACACTATGATCCTAAGTATATTGATTAACCTATCCTAGAATTCTTTTAAGTTGAATTTGGTTTGATTAAAGTTCTAATTTTGATTTGGATTAGGATTCATTATTTTTTATTTCTTTCAATTTGATTAATGCTTCTTAGTTTGATTAAAGTTTAAATAATTTGGTTTATTATTTTAGTTTTCATTTTATTTTGATTAACTTTTTATTTATTTTCATGTGGTTTAATTATTTAATTTGTTTAATTTAAATTGATTTCATTTATTCATTTAATTTATATTATGTTAATGGGTTTGGATAAATTAACTTAATCAATTTCAAGTTCTAATTTTATTTTATTTTATTGATGTTATGTTTATTGATGTTTATGTTTTATAGCTTAATCTTCATATTCAATCCTTTTGATTTGGTTCATTATTCTTCTAATTGTGTGTGTGTGTGTGTGTGTGTGTTTTGATTTATTTAATTTTATTTGAATTAATTTCATTTATTACTTCCTTCAAATGATTTGATTATATTTATTTTACTTAATTATTTCATTAAGATTCATGTCTACTAATATTTATGATCATTTAATTTATTTGAATGTAACTTAATTCATTTAAGTTAATATTTTGATTCATTCTTAGTTTAGGTTTTGATTTCACCATTTATTAAGACTTCATTAATTAATTCAACCCCTTTAGATTAAATTTTGTTTATCAATTTATAACCTAGGGGCTTAGGTTATTTTGTGCACCAATCCTAACTTAGGCCATTTCAAGTTCATAAATCATTTTAAGTTTAGTTGATTTAGTTAATCACTTTCATTTGCATTTAGAATTATATTATTCATTTACTTAAATGGACTTAAGAAGTTTTCCTATATTTTTTAGATTAACATCTTAAAATCAAATTTTAGCTTGATTTTATTAATTTATTATATTTTAATCTCATAATGTATTGATTTATTTATCATTTAAGTTTACTTGATTATAAGTGTTCACATAATCATTTCATTAGCATTAGATTAATAAATTTGGATTTTTTTTAATTGATTTCAACTTATGATTCCATTTTTGGGTTTGGGTTGATTCATAGTATCTTAGAAGCTTAATTTCTTAAAGTGAGTTTTTGACAATCTTAACATAAGTCATTCCAAATATTCAACTTATGAAAGTGTAATTAGCTTATTTAATTATCTTTACTTATGCCTTAGAATTATGTTATTCACTAATCATGAATGAATTAATGGATTTACATGTTAATGAATTTCATATTTAGATATGAAATTCATAGGCTAATTTTGATCCTAAATGATTAAACTGATTAATTGAATTTTTTATTAAAGTTTATTTCCTTAATCAATTCATTAAGTTTTAAATATATAATCAATTGATTTAATTAATTTTCAGGGGTTATAAAATTTCCTTTAAGTGCTCTCATATTACTTGAAATATTTCAAGTTGATTTTATAAATTTTTATAATTTTTATAATTTCTTGATTTATTAATTCATTTAAATTGATCTAGAAACTTGAAATTTCAATAACTTTCACTCGAGAGATTAATTAGCCTTAAAATGTTTATGGCAGATGCAGTTCTTTGTCAATTTGATTTCTCTAAAGTTTCATCTTGATGAGATGTATAATTTGGATTTAATTAAATTTTTTTTAATTATTTTACTAAAACTTAGATTATGCCTAAATTAAATAAAATTAATTAATGGTTTCAATTTTCCTATATTCCTCTCTAAAAGATGCATCTATAGAGGGGTTTATTTGAAATTTTTGGAAAATTTATTAATTTATTATGATTTTCTAAGTTTAGTTGATTAATTGAATTTATTAATTCAATTAATTACTTAATTAGGTTATTTTAGTGTTTATGAGTTTTCTGTAAGTTTTAATAAAATTTTTAAGTTTATTACAATCTTTTATGATGATTTGAATTGTTTCCTTAAGCTTTCATAATTTTTAAAATTTATAATTAATTTATTTCATTAAAATTAGAGTTTAGGATTGAAAATTTCATAACTTTATATTTATTTTGAAATAAATTATGAAAAATTCACCTAATGTGTATCTTATCCCTAATTTCATTTCCCCCAATGTTTCTAACTAATTGGAATAGTGGTTTAAGATTAATTTGAGTTTGATTATTTTCATCCAAACTCAAATTAACCCAAACTTACTCAATAAAAATATGGAATTTTGGGTTTAATGGATTCCCCTTTGTGAGAGGAATCCATAGAACCCTTAATTACATTTTTTATGTGTATTTTATTTTTTACAATTTCATTAATATTTTTGACATTTTTAATATTTATTTAATTCAAAAAATCAAAATTTTCTCATTTAAAATGGTCAACACCATGTGGCACCATTTTATACGTGGTAGCGCCCAATTCAACCATGCGGGATCCACGTGGATCCCACATACACGGTGTGATCTGGGGTCATCCCGTTATTTTCTATAGGGATAAGATCAGATCATGCAACTAAATCAGGACTACTTATTCCTAATGGGAGGATTGGATAGTGGAGATTTTATCTCCTTCAATGGTTATAAAAGTCGTGAGCAGTCACTTAATTTAGGATGATTTTTCGGGATCAGGCTAGTGAAATCTCTTGATTTCAATTATAAAACCATCAGTGAATTAAATGGAATGCATCTATATGATTTAATCTCCCTTGAGATCAATTTCATTTCAAAAAGTACTAAATTGAAAGCTCAAGTGGTTGGTTTAAAGGCGTACCTCATCGATGGTGGTCTCTCGGGATGGGGTTGATTCGAACAACTTTGTGGTGTCCTAGAGAAGCTCTAGGAAAAAATAATTGGGTTTCCTCCTTATGAATAAGCTCATGAACCAAGTTATGCCTATTTTTTGTCAGCTTTGGTCATTCTCATTTTGTGCAATGAGGTATCGTGGGTGGAGTTGCGCTCATCTTTGTTTGGCTCAAGGATGGTGAGGGGATGCTCAATTAGACTTGAAATTGGCTCTCTCTCATTTTTCCATTAGAGGCTAAGAGCTTCTTATGTAAGGAGGCTTTCCTTGGTCAACCAAGGTAATTACCACTTTTTGAGGCTAGCTCTATGGGGTGGTCAATTGACTGAGATGGTTAATTACCACTTTTGGAGGCTAGCTCTAAGGGGTGTTCAATTGACTGAGATGAGTCAAATGCAATGAAGATGAAGTGGGGAGAAGGTATCAAATGGGTATCTTGGATTGCTGACAAGCTTGTTTGTATAGTCCACCTCATTTCTCCATATCATGTTTCCCTCTTTTGGATGCATTTAGATCTTCCTAATCCACTTATTTTTGGCCGCCACTTATCCTTAACTCATTGTAGAATAGGTTTAAATGATTTAGGATATAATCGGTGGAAAATTTAAGGTCACATTCTCACCTTTCATTCATTTGGGTTTTAATCAATTCAAGTGATTGATTGATTTTAGATTTAAGCTCAATTACGTTTAATTAATGATTAATGATGTTATAATTGATTAATTTCTTTAGGGTTTTTTTTAAGTTTATTTTTTACATTTAATCTCAACTTGACCCTTTTAGGCTTAAATGGGTTAAGTTGATTTCAATTGAGTCAAATGACCCATTTGTCTTAATTAAATTTTATTAGATTTTAATCATGCTTAATCACATGTGATATGATTTAGAATGATTGGTTTTAAATGGTTTGAAATTGATTTCAATTTTGACCCATTTGACCCAAATTGGGCTTAATGGGTTAAGTTGGACTCATTTCGGTCAAATCACTAGATTGGTCAAATTAGTCCTAATGTTTGTTTGGGTTATGTTTCATAATCATTTCTAAATGATTTTTAATAATTAATTTTGGTTGATTTTAATTGATTTGGGTTTGAATTCAAGAAGGCTCATTTAATCCCATTTAGATCAAATGATCTAATTAGCCTAATTAAATCCTTAATGGATTTATATTTCCAAATTAATTTTTTTAACATATTTATTTTATCATTTGGACCATTTGAAATGATTTCATTTGGTCAAATTTTGGTGGGTTTGACATGGTGGGGCCCACATAAAGTTAAACCTATGCCAAAAAGGGTTGACCAAATTTGACCTTGATTTTGATTTGATTTCATGCTTTTCATTTTATGATTTCATGTTTTGAATTTATTTTGATTTAGTTTGGATTTCTTGGGTTTATTTTGATTTTGAGTTTAATTAGGATAATTAAGTTAATCACCCAAATTACTTTAATTTAAGCTCATATGGATTCAAATTTCAAGTTGAATGTGTTTGGTTTACCTCTTTGTTTAGGTTTGAACTTTGGGTTGAGCCCACCTAATTTACTAGGTTAGATCAAACCCAAGAAGGATGCACTAGGTCACTAGGTGTAGTGTTTTAAGTGTGTAATTAGGAAGTTCTTAATCTAGGATTAGTTGTCCTAATTACTAGTTTAGGGATGATGTTAAAATCATCTAAAAATGAGGCCAACAAATGGACCCCTAATATATGTAGTGGATTGACCAGAATATGCTGCATATATTGATGTTGATCAAACTAATCAACTAAATCACAAGCATGGGCTTGAAAGAGTTTGGATTTGGTTTTGGAATTTAAAATTTATATTTGATTTAATTATGATTTCAAATTTTATTTTAGATTTTATTGTGAAAGATAGGCAAAAATAAAGATAGTCATGGTAGTCAGAGAAGAGGCCTTCAAGGGACTTACTATCATCTTGACTACAATAGATTTTTGATGGCCAACTTAGAAAGAACACTCTAAATGAGATTAGCTATGAGGTAGTCTAAATGAGTAACCAAGGGAAGGATTTATAAATGGACTCTAAGGTCCTCTTTTCCTAGAAAGATGTCACTTAGATATTCATTCTTATCTAGGAGTGATGGTTGGAAAAGATATCATTATAAATATCTAATCCCAACCAAAATTTTTGAAATTTAACAAAAGTAAGACAATGCTTGGGGATTTACTCTTATTTAATTACCTATTAGTAGTAATCTTCAAAGACTTGATTATAGCCTAAATAGCTAATTTTATAGAAAAAGTATCCTTTAATGACTTAATTCTTAAACTCTGAGACTTTAACTAATAAGTAGGGGTCATTTGGACTTAAATTTTAACATAGGTAGTGTATAGGAATGGGGTCTTCAATGACTTATTTCCATTCTTGATTTTCTTGCAAGGATTCTACTAGGCTCTTATTTCTATTAGCTATTAAAAAAGGGCCATCAATGGATTAATTGTTTCTTGAATAGCTGTATTAAGAAGAGGGGTCTTTAATGACGTAATCCTAAACCTCATATTTTGATTATTAGGATAGGGGTCTTGGAGACTTATTCCTAACCAAGGTAGTCTATTTGATAGAAAAGAGATTTGTTAACTTTATCTTATCCCTAGTAGTCTATTTGACAGGAAAGTCATCTTGGTGACTATATCCTATCCTTGTAGTCAATTTGACAGGAAAGGGGTCTTAGTAACTTTATCCTATCCCTATCTTTTAGGAAAAAGTAGGCCTACAAGGGATTTACTCCTCTTTGATTAGCTATTAAGATGGGGACCTTCAATGACTTAATCCATCTTAAATTATCCATAATGAAGAAAATTGGTCTTCATGACTTATTCCTAAGCCTCAAATGTTTCGCTAGCAGGAAAAGGGTCTTCATGACTTATCCTATCCTTGGCATTTGGAAGGATGGTTTCTTACTCCTATGTGATTAACTATTAATATGGGGACTTTAATGGCTTAATCCAACTTAAATACCTAAAAAGGAGGAATGGGGTCTTGATGGCTTAATCCAATCCTCATATTATGACTAATAAGAAAGGGTCTTAGTGACTTAATCCTAACCTACATAGTTTATTTTGTTATGCAGAATAAGCATGGTGGCATTAAAGACTTAGTCCAAACCTATAAACAATAAGAATGATGTCATAAAAAGCTTGCTTTAAACCTTAGATAATTTATAAAAAGGGTGCACCAAAAGAACATGTTCCCAATCCTATGGAAACACATTTAAAAGGACGTATAAAAATTTGTAAGCCTTTAAATGTCATACAAAAATTTAATAGATAATAATTTGAATCAGAACAAATTACAAAAGGAGTTAACATGAACATGATTTTATTGATCATATTTTGAAAGTAAGTATAACTCACACATATTTATTTAAGTAACATCTATTTATAGGTGGCATTAGATGTTCACAAGTAATCAATTGATAAGAACCTCCTCCATAAACTTTTTCCACTATGAATGGTCTTTCCCAATTTGGTTCAAATTTACTACCTATTCTACGGTGAGCCAAACTTGGTCATTTAAGAATCAATACCAAGTCTCCTACTTGGAAAGTTCTAGGATGAACCAACTTATTATGTGCTTAAACCATATGTGATTAATACAGTTCAATATCTTGTTGAGCTTATAAACATTTTCCTTTGACACTTTCAAGTTCTTCAACTGAAGTTTGTAATTCTGATTAGTTATAATGTTGTTATTAATTGTTATCTTTAATGAAGGTAATTTTACTTCCAAAGAAAGAATAGCTTTATTTTCTTAAACTAAAGCATATAACATAGATTGAGTTTGTCTTTGATATGTGGCTGGATAAGCCCATAAAGCTTCAACCAACTTTTCATTCCATTAGTGCTTGTTTTCATCCAATGTCTTTTTCAAAATATTCACAAGGGTTTTATTAAATGCTTTAGCCAATCCATTTTCCCTAGGGTAATAGGTCAAATATCTCCAACCAATTTTATTTAATAAAGGGCATTTTATTTCCTTCTTCATTGTCTTGAGCTAATAAAGCCCCGATTCATTTAAAGAATTAGTATATAGGATTAATGGCTTTCCTGGAAATTGGAGTAGCCAAAATAGGAAGGTTCATCAAATATTATTTTAAGCTTTCAAATGCATTTTGACACTTTTCATCCTAAATAAATTTGGTATCTTTTTTTTGTTAGTGTTGTGAATGGTTGGCATCTTCCTGATAAATTTGATATAAACCTACTTAAGTATCCCAACCTTCCATTGAATGATCTTAACTATGTAAGACTTCATGGTGGCAGCATTTCTATAATAACTTTTATTTTTTTTAGGATTGATTTCTATCCCATTATGTATCACTACAAACCTTAAGAACTTCCCTAAACCTACTCTAAAAGCATATTTCAAGGCATTCATTTTTAGGTTGTAATGGCATAACATTTCAAAAATAATTGGTAAATCATACAAATGATTTTCCTTTTCCTTACTTTTAAATATTATATCATCGATCATCAAAGATTCTAGTCATAGCCCTTTGATAGGTAGCCATGAAATTTTTTAGAATAAATGGCATGTTAGTGTAACAAAATATCCCAAAAAGAGTTCTAAATGCAATATGCTTTTCATTCTTTGGAGCCATCTTTATTTGATTATACCCAGATGATCCATCCATGAATGAAAATACCTCACGTGATAAAGTTATGTCCACCATAAGTTTTGGTATCAGCAATGGGAACTCATCTTTAGAACAAGCCTTATTCAAGTCTTAAAAATTAACATAAATGGCTATTTGGCCATTATTTTTCTTCACGGGGACAATGCTTGCTAGCCAAGAAAGATACTATTCTTCTCATATAAATCCAGCATCAATTAATTTTTTAACCTCAGTGATGACTTGTTGTTTACTTTTTAAATGCATGCATATGGAGCATGCTTCACCGAATTGTATCAGGTTTAATCTCTAGTTTATGAAATTCAACATAAAGAGAAAAACCTAGCATCTTCTCATAATTCCATGTGAAATAATCTTTATATTCATAGAGTAGTTGATTAACTCTTTGGAATCTTTAGGAGCCAATATGAACTAATGAAAGTTGGTCTTAGGTCTTCCCCAATTTCTAAGTTGATTTCCCTTAATTAATCAATAGTAGATTTTATTTTTTTTCTTTGAATTATGGAGGTGCATTGTGGACTAAGCAAACATCCGGATCATCTGATATTTCAAGAGATGATCCTTTTAAGGGATTAGATAGGATCCCAAAAAGCTATTCAGACTCTATATGATTGCTTATTACTAAATAATGTTCATTATTATCCAAGGGTCCAATGGTACCAAACCCAACACCAACTTTGGATAAAAAATTTTATTTTTTGTATTCCATATGCTTTCTATGTGTTGAGCTATACCTTTAGTCCATACATTAAGAATTAAACCATGCTTTATAGCATTTTTTACACACTTGGGATACCAAACAAATGAGAGTTCTATTATTTCATTTGAAGATGGGTCTTCAAGCTTTAAATATACTTCTAAGACTAAGATGCAAGTACAAAATAAAATTTTGATACTATTCCACCGTTCTCCTATAAGATCATGGACTACTTTAACTTCTAATTGTGAGATTTTTTTTGTGATAAGGAAGTCAGAGTTAAAATATCCACATACTTTTTAAATATTTCAAAATTTAGAAATTAGGATCATCCTTTAATGCTTGCATTTTTCATCATCATAATCTGATTCTAATGAAATTTTAAATTTTATTGAGGCATCCATTTGATTGGATTCTTCATCAAAACTAGATTCAAAATCAATTTGGATTATTAGAGGTTCTTTTTCTTCTTCTTTTTCTACTTTTCTTTCTTTTCTACTTTTTCATTTGATATGGAATTTTCTTTTCTTTTCATTGATGCCTTAATAATACTAAATTTTATATGACCAGATACATGCCCAATTGAGAATGGTTGTATGTCACATTTTTTGGTATACTCTACTCCATCCCTAGGGCAGAGTTTGGTCTCCATGGTAATTTATGAGGAGGCAAGACATGAAACTTCTTCCAGAGGCTCTCCACATCTCTATGAAGATGAACAAACTATCTCAAACTAGGATCGATGCCTGTGACGTATGGGTTTAACTCCATTTTTCTTGTCTACAGTTTGATCTTTTGCAAAGAGAAATTTGTTTCTAGAAAAATCACATTTAGATAGGTTGGGAATTGGTGCTTGATCAATTTGTAACCAAAAGAGTATAGTTTGTCACTCTAATCATTAAGGGTCATCCTGAAAGAGCTAATGGCTCTTGGTTCTCAAATAAGAGGATAAGGATATAATCCCCATCATCTATTCCTTTTATTTGGAATAAACAACCCATATTTAGTTGAGCTGGTCGATTCCTTCATGCCCAAAGAGCTAGATTTAAAACTCAAATTTAGATTCCATCATGCCCAAAGAGGCTGGATCTAAACCCAAATTTAGATTCTATCATGCCCAAAAAAGGTTGGATCTAAACTCAAATTCAGATTCCATCATGCCCAAATGGTCTAAACCAAAATTTAGATTCCATCATGTCCAAAAGGGCCAAATCTAAACCTAAATTTAGATTCCACCATACCCAGAAAGGGCCAAATCTAAATCTAAACTTTAGATCCATCATGTCTAAAGAGGATGGATCTAAACCTAAACTTAACTCTAACATGTCCATATGGACAAGATTTAAGTGTAAACATAACTAACATACCCAAAAGGGGTGATTCTAAATATAAATATGGAATGCTCAAAAGAGGATTAAATTTAAATATAAATTTAAACTATGTGAAATGAGAGAAGACTAAATCAAAGCCTACAAACATAGCTCATTTACAAATTTAGATATTACTATTTTTTATAAGGCCTATAAAATTTATATGCTTCTCTTATTCGAATTTATTATAGATTGGCTACAATATTTACTTAGAAAAAGTCGGATGATATGCCTCCTACTGAGCCCACTGTGGAGTAGATATGGGCCACCGTTGAAGTCCATGATCCACATTGTTTGATCAAATTATAGAATTGGCTATCATGGCATCAGGATATGTTGATGGGTAAGGATAATTTTAAGTATTCATTTACTTGATCATCATGCATTCAACCTCTTGATTCAAAGCTTCTATTAGGTCATGATCCTACTGATTGGGTGATCAATTTAAAGCTAAGATAAAATCATGATGTTCCTTTAGAGCAGATCACAGATTACCTTAACTTTAGGAATCAAGTTGTACTTAAGCTAGATACTGCTCCTTCTGCAAGCACAATCAGGTTTTAGTTTATCACATATTACATCATGAGGTTAAAGATTGAGATCCAAAGTCAGTGTTTGGCAAACCATTATCAGTTGTTAGTGGCTACTAGTCGCATCACCATCTACAAATGCATGGTGACATCCTCAAGAGAGCTGACATATATCACATTATCTACACATCACTTTTTTACTATAGCTATCTTCCATTACTTGGATCTAGAGCATTACAAAACATTAGGATATCACCACAATACTAGCTGACTTGGCCTGCATGAGATGACAATCACCTTGGAAAACATGCAAGATATGGTTGGCCTTCTTATTATATGCTTTTTTTTATGAGGAGTGTGATCCTCCATATCATGAGCTCTTTCAACATCAGCCAATTAGCCAGCATCAGAGAGGTAGTTTTGTATAATCTTCAAGTCTCCATCATGGTTTAGCTCACTATTAGAGACTATTTAGAGAGCAGAGATTAGGTCATAGGCAATGAGGAGTTACTCTAGACATATGGTCTGAGAGTTGTCTCAATTCAATAATTTGTTCACCTCATTTCACATGATTAGATGATTCATTTGACATGGGATTTCATTCATCTAAGTAGTCCTTCAGTGCCAGATTGGAGCCTAAAGGAAGAGTCAATTCCTAATGAATCTTAGCATGGGACATTAATGTGGAGCTATCTTCAGTGACCTTCATTACAACTTGGTTGTGCTATTTTATATTTTCAGGTCAATGTAGACTTTTCTTCCTTCTACTCTTTGATGGCTAATTTCCTTACTAGTGTGAGAGGATAACACTAGCACTTGCATCGTTATCTTACTTATATCATGGATTAGGTAGAGTGAGCATTATGATTGACTCATGGTGATATGACATAGATGTTTCTTGGTACTACTTATATGGATGAATTGATGCACATATTTTAGAAGATTCTAGTTATCCTGAGATGCCACCCTACTTTTGAGAAAAATGATTCCCTCTGATTATGCAATTAAGCGGGGCTATAGTTGCCTTAGATAAGGATCAAAATCAGACTTTCATGTTTGCTCCATCATGCATAATGGATCATTTTTAGATCATTCATAGATAATCTTTTCATAGCCAACCTATTCATAGTTTGAGATAGAGATTTATAGATTCTCTTACTGATAGAAAAACACTCTTATTATCATTAAATCTAGATACAGATGCATAGCAAAATACTTAATTATGTTGAGACTTGCTTGCCATTTTTACTAGCATTATGAGTATTTGATCTTGAAGGGATATAGTTCTAACAAAGTGGCTAGGCAATATGAATTCACCCAAGCTACACCTATATATCTACTACTGTAGATACTAGATATAGTAGATACTCATTCCCTGGGGACACTTCCATTATCTATTCATTTAGTAGCTTCTACAGCATGGGCTTTCTCACTTTGTCTAAGGACTGATTCTAGTTTTTGTGTGGCCTCATAGGAGACATACATAGGAGTTAGCCACCTAGGTTACTATGGATCTTCCATACATTCTCTTCCATCTTAGAGCTAGGCTTTTGCATATATGATTCCAAATTAGGGAGAGCTAGACTAGAATGATAATTGTACTCCCCTTGACATGTGACTCATGCTCCTAAGAGATCATCCGATGAGCGGTGTAGTAATAGGAAGTGATAATGAGAGGCTTCATCCTTTTAGTTGCTCATAATGCTAGTAAAAATGTGAATAGTAGGGGCATATGATTCTACTTATATTCTCATCTTACCAATAGTAGTTGAGCCACCAATATGACAAATGGAGAGTAATGTCATCTTAGCATTGTTGATAAATACTAGTGTGACTTCCCAGGTGTTTAATTAGCTTGTGAGGAGTGATCATATGCATATTAAAGAGGACTTATATATAGATGAAATTTAGTTGTTTAATGAATAGTAATGAGTTGCTCTTATTAGACTCGACTTGGGTGATAGTGAGTGCAACCCTAAATGATGCCTCGGATGTTAACTCTTGTGCAAAAAATTGCCTTATTCCCAATTTGAGCTATATAGCTGGAGGTAATTATCTATTCTTGTGATCTCATGCTTCGACTCTAGGATACACCCTAGGCTTTTAAATCCACTACATTATGACTCTTCAAAGAACCTATATCATATAGTAACAACACAATGCCACCTGTGTTTGAGCATTGACTTAAAAGTTTTACCTAAGAATTCTAGCTTCTATGTGGAAGTGAATTCTTTATTGGATTATGTTGCAACCTTGGGTCTCAAAGTAGGAGAGCTACAACTTTGGGAATCCTTGTGTAGAGATGTTGAGTTTGGATTATTCTCATTATGCACTACTTATCAAGAGATCTTATTTGCTATAATCACTACTATAGAGACCTCATTCAATTACTTTTGCATCAAGTCTCTCTAGTTTGCTAAGAGCTTTAGCACAGTCTCAAATCATTGAGATCCTCCAACAAGAGTTTATTAGATTGTGTGTTTTGCCTTGGATCCTTAAGCAGGAGAGCTATAGCTTTGGGAATCCCTATGTAAAAATGCTATGTTTGGATTATTCTTACTATGCACTACTTATCAAGAGATCTTGTTAGATACAATCACTAATGTAGAGACCTCATTCAATAATACTTCCCATCAAGTCTCCCTAGTTTGCCAAGATCTCGAGCACAGACTCAGAGTAGTAAGATCCTTCTAGAAAGAGCTTTCTAGAGCAAATTGAGCTCCTTAGCATATCTGCTAAATTGAGAGAGTTACAGCTGAGGAGACAGTATCTATTAGAGAGGACATCTATGGTTAGATAACTTATCACAACTATAGAAGAGGATTGTTCATAAGATGGATGCTCAGGTGTCGTAACTTAAGCAGATTCTTTCTTCATTAGTCCATTACAAGGAAGCTTCCCTTTAGCATCTCCACAAAGCTCAAGAAAGGTAGTCTACTATGACCTATAGAGCTCATATAGCTTCTATCTATATTAGAGAAATCTAGGCTAATTATTTGTAGCTGAAACCTTTTTTTTATCATTGCCTCATATAATACATGAAAGTGATTAGAAATTTTTAAAGACTATGTTCTCTCTTCCTATTATATAATAAAATAACAAAACCATCATGTCTAATCAACATGACACATTCATTGGGGCATAATTTTATTCTCATCAAAATAATAATAATAAAATAAAACAACATTTTGACCAACAGTGTTACAGTGCTACAATCCTAACACTTATGTGCTATCATGACTTTCAAGAAGGATAACCACACCTATCAATTGTTTAGTTAAATAACATAGCAAAAGAACTTTGTAATCCTAATTTCTAAGCATTATCTAATGGCCTTCAATTTTACAAGCAAGAAGATTAACCCTTACTGACAATAGCAATAACTATCTAGAGTAAGAAAGAACACCCCAAATCTCAAAACTCCTAAGAATCATAAAATTTGAAGACCTCTACCATTGAACTTGATTCTGGTGTGCGAAGAAAACCCTCCCTCCATCAATCTTGGATTCCAAATAAGAGAGAAGAGTGCTTTAACACTAAAAAAAGTGAAAATCTAACACTACTAAGATGTCATGCTGCCAAAATTTCTAAAAAAATTATTGAATTCCTATAAGAAAACTACATGAAATGGAGTTCTTGACTAGTAGCACACTAAGCTCTCATGAAATCAAATATATAGCATCCAACATCACAGTATCGCAGCTCCCTATATTGCACCTAGGCACTAAGTTCAATGCTATAGCTCAATATTTAGCACCCCAACACTGACCTCTTAGGTTTTGCAAGATCAAAACATCTAATTTTATGCTATAGCATTGTCTCTAAAGTGTCAAAGCATTGCATTAATTTTATCAATTTTGACAATTAGAATATTGACTTCTCTAAATCTTAAGTCTAAATACCCATCACTAAAGTGTCGTCAATTAGGCATTGTAATGTTAGCCTCTTTAGTTAGGTCAAAAAAAAAATATCTATTTTATAACATTGCAATGATGCATCTTTGGCACCACAACACTATCCTCATAGGTTAAAAACCAAAAGTCTCAATATTAAAGCACTGTAGCATGACTATCTCAGGTTAAATGATAAATTTTATTAACCTACAACACTGCATTGCTGGTCGACATTCCAAAATGGTTATTGTGTCAATAAAAAAGACATAATAATGGTATTAATGATAGTTAACTCTAGAACAGATGTCATATAAAAATGAAGTCAAACATTGATGTAGCACCATAATGCTTTGACACAATGCCACAATACTGGTTGAAAAGTTTATTTTTTTATTAAAAGTGATTGTCCATCTACTAGCCTTTTTGAATTGACCATTGATTAGTGTGGTGGTGCCGATCAACAGACAACTAGGTCCTACTATTCTAATGTCATGTTACCAAAAGTGTCGCAACACTATCTTTAGTGCACCGAAGCACTAGGCCCTAGGGTTTAATACTACAATGTTAAGTACCCAATGCAAGGCGCTACCATGATAGCGCCTAGGAACTATATTTCCAGTACTAAAGTTTACCATGCAAGCATCCTATAAATCTATCAATTCACATTGCAAACAAAACCATATAAATATAGCATTCTAAAGGGATGTAAGTCCAATCTATACATTCTCAATGTGAATAATCTATATCAAATGATATTCCAAAGAGATGTAAGTCTAATAAATATGTTCACCAAGCAAAGAATTTATATCTGTATGGCATTCTAAAAAGATTTAAGTCTAGTCTATATGTTCATCATGCGAACAATCTATATCCAAATGGCCTTTCAAGGGATGTAAGTCTAATCTACTTATTCTCCATGCGAACACCCTATTAGCATTCCAAAGATATGAAAGTCCAATCTATACATTTTTTATGCAAATAATCTATATCCATATGGCATTCTAGTGGGATGTAAGCCCAATCTATCTATTTATCATTGAACATTCCTACTTGGCCCTCCAAAGGATTTAAGTCCAAACTACTTGTTCACCAGGAAGAAACCCTATTGTCATTCCAAAAGGATATAAGTCCAATCTATATTTTCTCCATGCAAACAATCAATATCCATATGGAATTCTAAAGGGATGAAAGTCCAATCTATACATTCTCCATGCAAACAATCTATATCCAAATGGCATTCCAAAGGGATGTAAGTCCACTCTATATATTAATCATGCAAATAGTCTATATCCATATAGCATTCCAAAAGAATGTAAGCCCATCTATACATTCTCTATGCAAATAATCTATATCCAAATGACATTCCAAAGGGATGTAAGTCCAATCTATATGTTCATCATGTGAGCAATCTTTATCTTTAAGGTATTCCAAAGGGATGTAAGCCCAATCTATCCATTCGCCATGGGAATATTCCAACTTACAATTTCCCAAATAATGTTAGCCTAATCTACTTGTTCTCCATGAGAACACTCATATATTATAGCTTTCGTATAAATATAAGCCCAGCCTTTTACTTTTCTTGCCATGAACATCCCTACACCATAACCCCTACACTAAAACTCTAGTCTACATGAGATATTTGAAATGAGGTCATCCATGACTAGTAATCAGTCTCCCTGGACATTATGGTTGATAGCCCTCTGAGGTTAGCAAACTAGAACAACATAGTCCCCGGATAACAGAACTATGGGATCTTGATCGGGACTACCCTCTTATTTTCTCACATATTATGGTAAGAAGGGTAATTAACTATGAATGCTTGCATTTATAAGGAGTATAACCCAAATCTAAATAAACCCTAACATAATATAGGAGAAATCTAATTGAATATATATAAATATGTCTCATGAAGAACATACTCCTACTCATCCTAATAAAAATAATAGAGAGTTTCCAAAAAGATGTTTTTCTTGAGAAGTCATTATGAAATTGAAGTTATGCTTCCATAGAAGTACAACTTCCTTTTATATTGATTGCAATCAATAATCATATTATAATATATCAAAATCATAAACTTTGATAAGAAGAACTTAAAAGCCTTGAACAAAAATGTCTGAGAGCTCAACAAGACCTTGTATCAATCATGTATGGTTCAAGTTCATGATAAATTGGTCAATCCTAGAACCACCTAAGTAGAAAACTTGGTTTTGGTTCTTATAAGGCTAAGTTTGACTCATTGTAGGATAAGCAGTAAGTATGAATAAACATGGGAAGAGCCATTCATCATAAAGAAAGTCTTTGAAGGAGTTTCTTATCAGTTGATAACTTGAGATGGTGAATGTTCAATGTTACTTGTTAATGGACGTTACATTAAAAAGTATTATGCATAAGTTGTATTCTAACTCAAAAATAATCAATAAAGTTATATTTTTTTACTAAATTGTTTTTTACAAAATTTATTTGGGTCCAAAAATTGGTCTTTTCCAAAACACAAATTTATTTTGGTCTAAACTTTTATTTATGATATCACTTTTAATCATGAAAGACTAAGGATAGATCATTTGAAAATTTCTATTTTTTGAAAATAATCCACTAGTCAAGAATAAGTACCTTAGTGACATCCTTTCTAGAAAAAATTAAGTCACTTAAGGTCCCTTTTCTCATTCTAGCTATTTAAATTGGGATTAAACCACTAAGGTCCCCTTTCAAATAGCCAATCTAACTAGTTAAGAGTAAATTCCCTCAGTGGTACCTTTTTGAGGAAACATTCTAGAAATGAAAGAAGCCATTAAAGCCCCATTTCTATAGACTATTTAGGTTATGATAAAGTCCATGTGACCCCTTTATATTAGTCAAAGTTTAAAGATTAGGATTTAAACCATAAAATGCCTTTAAGTTTAAGTATAAATCCATTAAGGCCCCTTTTTATAGCTAAATCTACTAGTTAGGATTAAGTCCCATAGTGACATCCTTTATAGGGAAAAATTTTTTAGGATTTAAACCAATAAAGGTCCGCTTTCCTCATTCTAGCTATTTATGTTTAAGATAAATCCATCAAGGCCTTTTTTTGATAGCTAAATCTGCTAGCTAGGAGTAAGTCCCTTAGAAACATCCTTACTATGAAAAAAATAAAATTTTGAGGATTAGATTTATGCCATTAAAGGCACCTTTTCTCATTCTAGCTATTTAAGTTTAGAATAAAGCAATGAAGATCCTTTGTAATTACTAAATCAACTAGTTAGGAGTAAATTCCTTAGTGGTATTATTTCTAAGAGAATTTATGGATGGAACTAAGTCGCTTCAAGGCCCCATTCCCATAGACGATTTAAGTTAAGAAATAAGTCTATGAGACCTTACCTATTAGTCAAAATCTTGAGGATAAGTAACTAAGCTATTGAAGGCTCCTTTTTCCTCATAAGCTATTCAAGTTAGAATTAAGCCATTGGTTGAATCTTGTTGGGTTGAACTAGTCCACGAGGGCCCCTAACCAAAAGTAAGCATCTGTAGTGGAATTCTTTAGGGACTACTGCAATGTGACAAGCATCCATAGTGGCATCCCACCTCTCTAGTATAATTAGTTAGGAATAAGCACTCTAGCAGCATCCTTGCTAAATGATAAATCTTAGGATCTAATTTATCTAAATATAGACACATATAAATCCTCCTCTTAGATTTTTTAGTCATTTAGACTACCCCTTTGGCTAGTCCCACCTAGGAATATGTGAGTTCTCATACTTTCATCCTAAGAAAATCATTGAAAATCAATGAGAACTAAAGTCAAGATAAGAATATGTCCTTAGGAAGCATCTTTCTGGCTATGAAGACTATGTTAGGATTAGATTCCTTAGTGAGTCTTTTCTAACACATCTATATTCTTCTTAGAGGATATTGAATATATATTCATCTAAGTGTAATTTTTTCTAAATCAAAACAACCTAAAGTAGTTCATGTCTATCTTTCATAATCAAAATCAAAGCTAAATCCAAAGTTTAAATTTCAAACCAAAATTTAAACCTTTGCAAGCATTATTACTTCTAATCTCTATAGGAGATGTTGATTAGTTCATTCAACACCAATATGTGTGATGTACTCTAGCTAATCCATACATATTGCTGGTTCATTTGTTGATCTCATTTTTGGATGAGATTAACATCATTCCAATCTTAATTATTTGTATCTCTAGTCTTAGATTGTGAGCTTTCAAATTAAACACTTATGACACTACAATTATGGCTATGTGTATCTCTAAAATAAAATCAAACCAAAATTTTAAAATTAAAATTAAATTAAAAACCAAAATCAAATCAAACTTAATACCCTAAGGTGAAAGATTAGGTCATCGCAATGGACCACATTAAGACATGAACTAACTCAATTAGATAAGGAAATTAAAATCAAAACAAACTTAATAAAAATTTAATAAAAATCTAAATCATACATATCTAAATTGTTCTTTAAATTTAATTGAGCTCAAATTGAGGTAATTGGCTTGGTTGACCCAGTTGACCCATTTAAGCTCAAAATCATCTAAGTATAAATAAAATAAAATAAAACTAAATTAAATCAAACCAAATGTATAGAATCAATGAGAAAACTTAAATAAACTCCCATAAATAAATCTAGAAGAGGTTCAAAGTGGATAACCAAGTCATTTGGCTTGAGTTGACCCATGTAGGCACCAACCATACCAAAAGCTTAAAACCAATAAATAAACATGCCCAAACATAAATATAAATAAATTTAAATTCAATGAATACTTAAATGGGTTAATTGGATCACTTGACCCAAGTAAACCTAAATGAACTCTATTAAGTATAAATTCAAATTAAAACGAAAATAATGTAAATAAAACATTAATAATTATTTAAAATTTATAATTAAACATAATTCAATCAATATTTGGGTTTAATATGTCTAATTTGTTCATTTGACCCAAGTAAACCCATCTTCACCCATTAATCCCAATTTGGGTCAAAGTGGGTCAAAACCAAAAAAACCTAAAATAAAATGAAATCAATTGATCTCAATCAAATGTAAATAAAGGTCAAACATACTTTAACTGAGCCAAATTGGTTTTACAAAGATAAATTAAACTTAACTCATTTAGGTCAGATTGGCTAATTTGGGTCAAAATTAAGATCAAGCCCAAATCAGATAACATAAATCAATTAGAAATATTGTAAATGATCAATTGAAAATTTGAATCTGTGGCCAAATCTAAAGTGCTAAATAGGCTAAGAAATATAATTTAACCCATTTAGGAAAATGGGTTAAACCTAATCCAAACCAAATCAAAACTCCATAAAGCTTGGACCAATTTTTCCTTAACTCCATCAAAAGATCAAATTAAAAATCATTCAAATCATAAGCTAATCAAAATACATTAATCAAGTTGAATATAATAAAAATCTAAAACCTCTAAATTCAAAAAAAAATAGCAAAATAAACTTAATCAATAGAACTAAAGGAAATTCATAGAATGAAATTTAAAGAAAAGAATCAAACATTAAATAAATAATAAAAATGACAAGTTCAATCAAACTAAAACTTAATAATTAATCTAAACTCAATATTAATAATCAAAATACATAAAATTAAATAATTTCAAACATACTTAAACTATTGAATTCCTAACTAAATAAATAAACATCAATCAAATTAAACTCAATTCAACTAAATCATTCAAATAAATTTAAAAAGGATTAATTAAGATACATAGGTCATTTAGTTCTACCCTTGGAGTGGATTTTCATCTTAGGATGAAGATTCAATTCTACTAGGATTAAGATGTTTAATAAAATGGGTCTTACCTTAAGATGAACTTCTTTTATTCTTCATGATTTAAAATCAAAATTCAACTTTAGCATAAAAACTATAATAAACCTAAAATTAAATTTAAAATCAATTAAATCACTTAACAAGAACCATCCAATTATAAAATTAAATAACACTCTAAATCTAAATTAAAACTTAAACCCTAATAATGTTTTAATACCATACCACACAAGCCCCTCTTCTCACACACTTGATTGGTAGGTCACCAACCCTAGACATACGTTGCACTGATGATTTATGGTGGTTTGTGTTATGATGTAATATTTTTCTTAATTTGTGATACATTATTTTATATTAGATGGTTAATAATTATTTGTTCAGTAGTTTGGATGTTAGTATGTTATTTTTAGACTAACATTATTTTCTACAAGGGTTGTTTTAAAGAGATTGTTGCATAAAATATAATAAATATTTATTTTCTTACATGTGTTTCTTAAATCCCTAAGCATAGCTTAATAAAATAGGTAGGCATGGTAACCATTGGTGCTAAGCTCGTATGTTTGCATTGTAATTATTGGTATGCTATGTCTTTTTTCTAACATCTATTTTGTAGGGATTAAGAATTTATTTTAAAATTTAAAATGTTCTATGGGCATGAGTTGATTGAACCTATTGGCAGTCCTCTGTTAAAGAGGTCCCTGAAGAAGGTGATGATCTTGAGTAAGACCCTCATGGATCAAGACTTTAGTTCTCGGCCAAGCTATATAAGGGCAGAGCTTGGCTTCCCATTTTTCTTTTTCTTCTAGGGTGCATACCTAATTGTACTAGCTTATTTAATTTAATTTATTTGGTTTAATTTATTTTAGGGTGAAAAATAAAATTATGTGCTTTTCTTAGATTTTCTTTATATGATTGATGTGTTTTGTGATGAAAATCTTAGAAATGTAAGCTTTAGTAAAAATATTTTTTACTCAATTCAATTAAAATAACTCAAACATGAATAAACAACTCACAACCATATTCAGTTAAAGCCCTAGGTATAAACAATTGAATGTAACTAGATAAATAGACTTTGTGATCCATAATTGCATATTTCTTCTCAACTTCTTGAATTGAGCGCTTCACTAATTGTAATAATGGGGAATCTAACTTATAAGGGTGATCACCCTTCTTAAAGAAGTATGCCTTCTCTTGTAAAATTATCCCATGATGAATTTCTAATTGCATCTGAGATAAAGGCTCATAATTTCTAAGGATTAGACTAAGTTGAGCATTTAATTTGTATGAAAAACACTTTAGAATTAAGGTTCGAAGTCCTAAATTTATAAGTCCTAAATTTTGTAGCTTTATACTATTTGATTTTAAGTCCTAAATTTTTAATAAAATATAAATTAAAAATTTAAATAAATTTAATCTCAAAAATGTAAAACTCAACTTTATGATAAGTTGAAATACTTATTAGGCTTTCCAGTATATGAAGCATTTTCTACTTAATCACATTTGATATTTGAAAGTACTCTCCCCTTAAAAGCATTCATTTTTGAATCTCTTTAATAAACTTTCTTTGAATCCCTAGCTTCAAAATCTATATAGAGATAAAAATCAACCATTTAATTAAGAGTTTTCTTAAGAAAATATCTTTTTCTTAAGGTGTAATTAACTTTAAGGGCATACCATCATAGGGTACTAAGAATCCTATAATAAAATAAACTATGTTACTATTTCACCAAATAGTTTAAGGAAGAATCTCTAGAACATCACAAACCCATCTATTTTAGGAGTCTTTTATTAAGTGATTGAATTCATTATAAGGTGACATTTTCATCTCTTAAGATGATATATTATCCTTTAATGACGAGTTGATCACCTAAATAAGAAATTTCTAAGATCTGTGTGGTGTCATAAAATTTTCTTTACAATGATTGGCAAAAATCTTCAACCTATATAATTTCAAGTCCAAAAATATCATATGCTATGTAAATTTAAAAGATTTATTTACTTCTTCTATTGGTTAAATTAAGACTCTTCTGATATCTCTTATTCATACTAAATTTTAACAATATAATTGACTAGATCCCAAGTAAATGAAGTATGTAGAAAAGTAAAATAATATAAAAATTAAAGCACAAAATAATTTTCTTATATATCAATTCACATCACAAGTTACACAAAATAAAACAACATAATCATAAATCTAAGGAACTATTACTTAGTTTCTTATTATATAGAAAGAAAAGAATATTACCTATCATAAATGTATAAGATTGTCTAAGAAATATCATAAGAAAGGAAAAAAAAACTAAGTAGGGACATCTAGTTCCTCTTAATCCAAGTCTTTTTTCCTGCTAATGTGAATTACCCATCTATTGAATCTTCTCCTTCTTCAATCTTCAACATGAATAACACATTAACATCATGAATAATCAATACAAATAGCACAAGAACATACTCACTTGGAGTCTCTCTCCCCAAGTGACACTCACTCCACTAACACCTATGTCACTCAAACACTTGTCAAAAATTTTTCTCCTTACAATTGGACTAAATTTTATAGATTTAGTGTACCCCTGCAATTATCCCCATGTCCTACCAAGTAACTCTCTTAAACTACTCCAAAACCCTATAAGCACATGTTAAAACTACTCAAACTTGATTTATCATTTTGTAGCATTGTGGCACTGTGAATGCAGCACTTATGCACTAAGTTCTAGCTTCTTTGGCACTACACCACTGCTTCATCCAACATTAAGATGCTATGCTTATTATCTTGATTCTTAATTTAAGGTTGTATGGCACTATAGCATTGATTCTTATGCACTAAAACACTCCACTTGCTCTCTTTGGCTCTTACAGGTTGAATTGTTTCTAAGTCCATATATTGTAGTGTTAACTTTCCAGCTCTAAGCCACTAGACTTACTATCTTTTAGCTCAAAATGTGAAGCAAATGTGGTGTTGAGTCACTACATTATGCCTAATGTTATGGGGATGGACTTTCTCAGTACCTAAAATTGCCCTCTTCGAGCACCACGGTGCTACTTTATGTTTTGTTAAAGAAACAGCCTTAAAATTTTTTTTCTTTTTCCTTTTTAAATCAATTAAGAATTTTCTATCAAAAATATACTAAAAATAACACATATTAACATTAATTAAACAAAAATATACCAATTTAAGTACAAAATAATCACTAAAACTTTTGCTTACCAAATTCTCTCAAACTCAAACTATTACTTACCCTCAAGTAATTAAATGCATTTTATATCCTAAAATTTATTGATAACAAAACATTTGGAATTTCATATCATTAAATAATAATTTTAATTGAAGCATACACTTACATATAAAGCTCTTAAATATAAAAAATAATTAAACTATAATATCCTAATTTTTATTTAAACTAATATTTCCTTTAAGTTATGTCTTTTATGCTCAATAATGATAACATAGTTAATTCTTGTGAATCTTAATTAATTGATTATTATAAATAGTGATCAAATATTATTTAAATAACATTTTATGATTTTTTTTAAATTCAATAAATTTAATTACTTTAATATGTCCATTGATTTGCTTAGGTTATAAGAGAATTTCAAGCACTATTATTTTATAAAACTTTGCCTCTAGTATTTTCTTCTCTTAGCTTTATTTTTTCCTTTCATCTCTCCCCTCTTTTTTATTCCTTTCTTTTCTTTTTCTCTCCTATTTTTATTTCAAGGAGGTCACCTTATTTGTCATGTATCATTTAATGTTGTTAATTTTTATTATTCCATTCTCTTAAATAACAAATTTGAACTCAAATAAATTATTATTTTTCAATAATTATGCTAATCTCCAATTAATACTAACCATAATTAGGCTATTGAAATAATAAGAAATTTTATTTATTACAAGTCAATTAACTAAGTTTAATAAGAATCTTCAATATATGATGTATGTATAAACAAATTCTTAACTTATTAAAAATTATTAGTTCTTATAAGAAATTTAAGTTATTAATAGTTTATATTATATATCATAGTTTAATAATTTTAATGCAAACTCTAATTTGCAAATAAAAATATTATTTAATTAATTTTAATCATCAAGCTTTACTTTTCAAATAAACTTTAAGTTCTAGAAAATTAATGTAAAATTAAATAGATAAGTAATAAAGTGAAATAAAAATTTCATTAAATTAAACTAGAAAAATTCATAACATAACACAGCACCACAATGCCACCTAGTGTAGTTCCAAGGTGTTAGTCATAGAAATAAAAAATTAAACTAAATTTATACAATAGCTAAACTAACACTCCCCTAAACTTAGTTTCTTACATAACATAAAAATATAAGTAACATAAAAACAAAAGTTAAAGTAAATAAAAATAAAAAAATTCTTATATTCATCTTCTCCTCCTTCTCATCCCCCATGGTAGTATAAGAAAATATATATACAATTATGACCTACATTCAACTAATAGCTTTCAAATTTATATGCTAAGGCTGAGTATAATCAACAATATAATATCACTATTATTGAAATTGGTCCATATATAGATCATATTTACACCCCATCTACCATAATTGCTACTCTCCTCAACCTTATGTTGCAAATCTAACACCTTAGTTCAATCATGTAGTTGCTCACTCATTATTTTAGTAAATCAAGGTCTAATGGTGATGTGTAAACTCTCCCTAAGCTCAAACTTAAAACCTAGTACCCCAATCTTCTCCCTTGTCATAGGAGACATATGAGTTAATTGTTTCTCAAAAAGGTTTCTTAAAGTCCCAGCTAAAACACAAAGACAATAAATAAGAGAAGGATGCTCATAACTTATAATAGTGGTACCCTTAATCATATTAGAAATAGAATTATGAATAATTCTACGCTAATAGAAAATCCTTTTTAGATTATAAAATTTAGTGTCACCCTATATTAATCACCTCACTAACATTCTTACTAATCATTAGTTTAGTAGAAATGAAATAATGATAAGCCTTTGCTTTGTTGGTCATTCCAACTGCATAGAAATTTATCAAAATTTTCTCCCTATTTTTCCATAATGTATTTGATTGCCTAATAGTATGGAACCTAATAATTTCATTAAAATGTAGATGATTATTATAGTAGGTAATATATTAATCAAATTTTATATTATTCAATTTATAAATAGAATTAATGGTAACACTATCAAAGTGACACATTTGCAAAATTCTCTAATTATATGATAAGGACTCCTAAACCCTTCATACAATGTTTCTCTCTATCCTCTTTTGAGAACTAACGAACCCCTCTCAAGAAAAATACTTTTTTAATAAGTGTAGTATGGTACCTTTCTTTTACCTCAATGCTAATGAACTTCTTAGAATCAAAGTGTCCACCCTTCTTCTTCTTTTGGATCAACTTAATAGACTTGATTTCTAAGGTTAAAGGCGCTTCATAAAAGGGTGAGGGAATAAAAAAAAAGAACTCTGAAGTTTAGGTCTAAAGCTGAAATGGTTAAGTAAATTAACTTAAAGGTCTTATTTTTAAAGTTCTGTAGTGTCAAGACTCTAGCCATTCAATTCTTAGGTGCTAAACATACTATCTATATTTCTTAAAGGTTACATTGTAGTACTACAAATACAAAGCTTTGGCACTAATCAATAATCAAAATATTTCATATTCAAGTCAAAAAGAGCAATTAATATTCACTAAAAACTAACAGACAGTCATAATTAGAGCACTAAAATTTATGTCAATAATTTATTTTGTTAATGTAGCACTTTGGCACTAGTCTATAGCACCAACATGCTACAACTATTTTAATCCTTTTGCTCATAATTATGTCTATAAGTTTGACATGACCATTTGATTTATGCTATTATGCTAGTCAACCCAGCCTAGGCACTCTAACCTAGTCAAAAACACATTGAATTTTTTTATATTTTGGCAAAAAAATACATTTGAATAATACAGTTGTAAACACGACTGAACTCCATGGTGTTCCATAGTGTAGTGCCTAGCGCTATAAATATTTTTAAAAATTTTCATAAATTTTAAAATGAACACAAAATGCATAGATAAATAAAATAAATAACACATGGATAGACCTAGGGTTTCCTTCAAAGAAGCACTTGGTTTATAATCCTTAGTTTGACTAACTCATAAATAAATTATTCTCACCATAAATGAAACTAATCAACTCTTTAAGTCAATTCACATCATCCCCAAAATAGTGCTTTAGTCTTTGACCATTTTCATTAAAATTTTTTGAATTTTTATGTTTTAAATGTATACAGCAACACGTAAATATACTTTAACAACTAAGGAAGGCCTTGACCATTTGGACTTTAGTTTCCTTTAATACAATTTCAACCACGAGTTAAATAATAAAACTTTTACCAAGGCTCAAAGTGCTTCTTAAGGAGTTTTTTTTATCATGTCATCTTTTAATTTATTCTTTATAAATTCTAGTATTTTCATTAGCTCCCAACTGTATTTCATCCAAGTCATTCAACTTTAAGAGCCTTTTCTCCTTATATTCTTCATATCAAAATTAACTTTTTAATCACTCAATATACTTCATATTACAATTCTATTGGTAAATGATAAACTTTTCTAAATAATAATCTATAGGAAAACATACCGATTGGGATAGTCTTATATGCTCATATTGCATCATTCAATTTAATAGATCAATTCTTCCTAATTGGACCTATAGTCTTTTTTAAAAAAAAATTAGTAATCTATTTGAAGTTTTTACTTGACCACAAATTAAGGTTGATAAGTAGTAGTTATCCTATATTTCACTCTATTTTTTCTAAAAATAATCTATCATTTCTATTACAAAAATGTGTGCCTTCATCACTAAAACTGACTCAAGGTGTTCCAAATCTAGTGAAAATATTTTTCCTTACAAATTTTAAAACAACCTTAAAATCATATATAAGATTAGCTATGGCTTTTATCCACATAAAAAAACATAACCAATAATACCCAAAAGTATATTCATTTTCAAGTAAATGAATAAAAGGTCTGATAAAATCAATTCTCCATATCAAAGATCTTAACCTTTAATATATAGTTCAAAGGCATTTCATGAAATTATAAGATGTTCCCTAAACTTTGGAACCTATCATAAGTTTTAGCATAATCATAAGCATCTCTAAATAGGGTTAACCAATAAAATCTACTTTACAATACTTTAGTTGTTGTCCTATTTTCTACAAAATATCCCCCATACTCAAAATCATGACATAGCCTCAAGATTTTATTAATCTCATCATTAAGGACACACTTTCTCATAATTTGTTATGAACACTTCTTATGCAAAATGGTTCATCCTAAAAATAAAATCTCATATCATGTAAAAATATTTTCTTTTTATGAAATGTTAACCCATAAAGTAAGATCTCAGTCACTAAATACTTCACTATATTTGCATACCAAGGAATAACTTTATGTTTAAATACAAATAAGTGCTCATCAAGAAATTCTTCTCTAATCTCTTCACTTGACATAAACTCTTCGCCTACATCTAATCTAGACAAATGGTCAACTACTTAATTTTTTATACTTTTTTTGTCCTTATTCTCTATGTCAAATTCTTTAAAAGAAAAAAGCCCATCTAATTAATCTAGGTTTTACAACTTTCTTCTCTATAAGGTATTTTACTATTACATGATCAGTATATATAATGACTTTAGCACCAAAGAAATATAATCTAAACTTATTAGTGGTAAATACTAGTGCTAATTACTCTAGTTCAATTGTATAAAACCTCAATTAATTTTCATTAAGAGTTTACGTAGCATAGTAAATAAAATGAAAATTATTTTTCTCTTCTTTTCTCTAAGACTGCAATTATTTCATAATCATTAGCATCATACATAAGTTCAAACAAATTATCTTAACCAGATGTTACAATAATAAGTTCAAAAATAAATTTAAGTTTCAACAAATAAATGCATCAAAATAATCAAAAATCAATAAAAGGTATATCTTTTTCTAGTAAGTTACATAGAAGTTCTGAAAATTTTGAAAAATCCTTAATTAACCTTCTATAAAAATGTGCATGTCATAGAAAACTTTTAATTCCATTCACATCTACTAATAGTGGAATTTTTATTTGTAATTTGAATCTTAGTGTTATCAACTTTTATTCCTAACTTAGATATTAAATGATCTAGAACTATACCTTCTCTCATCATAAATGAGACTTCTCTCAAATCAACTCTAAATTTTTTCTCTTTACATCTCCTTAGAATATTTTAAAATTTTCTAAATAGTTTTCAAATGTCACACCAAAAACAAGAAAAAAATCATCCATAAATGCTTCTATAAAATTTTCAATCAAATCAAAAAATATGATCATCATATAGAATTAAAATGTAATTGGTTCATTCGATAAACCAAAGGGCATTCTTCTAAAAGAAAAAGTACCAAGTGCTATAATAATCTAATTATATCTAGAATACCCATATAAAAATAATAAAATGAATGACCTCTTAGTCTATTTAACATATGATTAATGAAAGGTAATGAAAATTAGCCTTTCTTAGTGGCATTATTTATTTATTTCTATAATATATACAAATTCTCCAACTGATAAATATACTAGTAGGTATGATTTCATTATTTTTATTTCTTACAATGGTCATCCCACCCTTTTTAGGAAGACAATGAACTAAATCAAGAACTATTTAAAATAGGATAAATCACACCTACATCTAATCACTTCAATATCTCTTTCTTCACTACTTCTTTCATAATTAGGTTAAGTCTTATTTGATTATACACAAATTATTTATAGTTTTTCTCGATTAAAATTCTATTCATACATATAGTTGGGCTATTTTTTCTAATATTTGTTGTAGTGTAATCAAAAGCCCTCTTATATTCTCTAAGTACACATATCAACTTATCCTCTTAATTTTCATTAAAATTTAATGAAATGATTATAAGTAAAGTTGATTCTTTTCCTAAATATGCATATCTCAAATGACTAGGTAAAGGCTTCAATTTTAACTCAAGTGTTTCTATGAAAGATGACTTAAGATTGATTGTAATGGAAACTTCCAAAGGCTCAAATTTCTCTCTAAATTCTCTACTTATAAATCTATGAAATTGAACATGTTTACTATCTTCATCATCCACATCTAATTCATGTTCTGAAGGATCCTCAATCATAAAGATCTCAAAATACTTTTCTTCACTTTCTTCACTAAGCACTATACTATAACAGTCTTCATTTTTATCATTTGGAAATTTTATAAATTTAAAATATTAAATGTAATTTTTTTGATTTTGAACTGTCATAGTTTATTTTTCTTTTGCATATGAATCATTATTTTCTCTGTTGCTAAGAAAGGTCTTCTTAAAATTAATGGGATTTCTTTATATTTTTTCTATATTCCCTATAAAATCAATAGGAATAATGAATTTATCAATCTTAATTAATACATCTTCAATTATACACTTATAACAAGTCAAAAATCTATCAGCTAATTGAAGGGTCGCACTCTTGAGTTGCATCTCACCTAATCCTAATATCTTGCATATAGACAAAAGTAATAAATTTATGCTAGCCCCTAAGTCACACAATGCATTTACAAAGAATTTGTCTCTTATAGTACATGGTATAATAAAACTACATGGATTCTTAAGTTTTTAGGTTATTTGTTATAATTATGAGACTGCATTCTTCAGTTAATACCACAATTTTATTTTATCTTAATTTTCTATTTTATAAAGTATGTCTTTCATGAATTTATCATATATTGGCATTTATTTAAGTACTTCTGCAAAAGAAATATTTATGAACAATATATTAAACACATCTAAGAATTTTGAAAATTGTTTATCTAAATTCTATTTTTGAAGTCTTCGAGAGAATGATGATGGTATTCTCTCTTACTGGTATTCTCTCTTACTTTCAATGTTATCTTTTTCTTTTCTTCTTTTAAATCTTTTAAATTTTAATTACATTTTTCACTTGATTATCTTCCAGTTTTACTTCTAGCTCTTTTATACTTCTCAATTTTATAGCTTTGCATTTTACTTTACCCTTTTCTTTAAGGTTTATTTTATTCTTACTAGGTAAACTACCTTGGGGTCTATTAGATAAGTTGTTAACTGATTTTCCTACTTAAATTTTCAAGTTTATAATAAAGGCAACTTGAAATTGTAATTGACTCCCTTTTTGTAACACTGATCCTTCTAATGAAATCTTTTTTTAAGTTGGTTTTGATGAAGATATCCAAGTGAAATCATATGTTTATAATTTAGAATAAAAAATTTTCTATTATTTTGATATCTCATATTTCTATTTAGATTTAAATTTATGTCATTGTTCTATAAAAAATTTGAGTGGCTCTTCCAACTTGGTTTATAAGTGTTTAAGAAGGGATCAGTATGGGTTTTGGCTACATAATTAAGCATCTCTACTCCTTGGTTATTAGGCTCTTCTAACATGAATGCTTCACTCTCTCACCAGTAGGGTTATTAGGAGTGAAATTTTTCCTAACCTCCAAACTATCTAATTTCTTAGACAAACTTCTACCTATGAAGTCACAATGAAAATTATATCATTACTATGTACACTAGCTAATTTTTTTGAGTTAAGTCTATCCAATGGCCACTAAAAATTAATAGTAGTCATCTCTTCAATTAGACAATTGGCCTCCTCAAAAGGTTTAGACATAATATTATCCCTAACTACAACATCTACAATGGTTCCAAGAGACCCTACTAAGCCATTATAAAATGACTGATTTATTAACTAATTGGGCAAAAAGTGATCTGGATATTTCCTCAATAGATCTTTATATCTCTTCTAAGCATCATAATTTGATTCATTATCCATTTGAACAAAGGATGTGATGTCATTCTGAATCTTAGTAGTCTTAAAAGGCAAAATACTTGGCTAAAATTTTTGAGCTAGTTCATTCCAAGTAATGATATATACCTAGGACAATTAATTCAACCATGCTTTAGCTTTATCCCCACATTAGAATGGCAATAATCTAAGTCTAATGGCATCATCACTAACACCATTGTAATTAGAGGTCGCAAAAATCTTTGAGAATTATCAAAATCTTCTATATGTAAACCTTCAAATTGAGAATTTTGTACCATGTAATTATTGAATATTTTAGCTCAAAATTATTAGCTTAAAATGTATGTCTTTTAATAGTTTGATGCACTCCATCTACTATAGGTGTAACATAATCTCTAAAAGGTCTAGGATGTTCTACTTCTCTTAGTTGATTAGTAATTTCCAGATTTCTAAGTTAATTCTTTCTTTCTTTCTTAAGTTTATTACAAGTTCTTCCAATCTCAAGAATTAACAACAATAATTTCATAACATTATCATTACACATGCAACAATTAAATAAAAAATTTAAAATAAGTAACAACACACTAGCAATTGTTCAAAATAAGATTCCACTTAACAAAATTAACACAAATGAGTTCCATTAAAAATATTTTAGTTAGACTAATATTAACTTTATTGTAAATTATTGCTAAATTCCCATAAATGACAACAAAAAAATGTGTCCAGGCAAAATAGAATGATGCAAGTTCACATGCTAGTAAAGTAATATAATTATAAGTAGGGCATCGTTCCTTTGAGGATCTTTTATAAAATTTTTAATTAAGTTAATTTTTATCCACTTGAGTCTAATACACAAAAAAATTTTTAAATGTTGAAAAGTTTAAAATATATTTTAGAAAATAATATTTTTTCTTATTATTAAAAATGTACTCATATTTAATGAAATCTTGGTTATTTTTTATGCAACATGTAAATGTCAATTTAAAATTTTTTGTTGTCAATCATGAACATTAATATCTTATAGTTTATACATGGATCAATAAGACCTAATCACTATAATTAATTTCTTATATACTTATACACTAATTAAAATAAGTGATTCTTTAAAATATTCTCCCTATATAATTATAAGTCTCTAAATATTATATGTCTATGTATATTTAAAAGATTTATTTTATTTACCTATTTATTCAACTATGGTTCTTTTTATTATCTATAGTTCATACTAAATTTTAACATTATAATTGATCAGGTCCCAAGTAAATTAAACATTGAGAAAAGAAAAATAACATAAACATTAAAGCACAAAATAATTTTCTTATATATTAACTCACATCACAAAGTTACACAAAATAACATAAGATAATCATAAATTCAAAGCACTATTATTTTAGCTCATTATACAGATAGAAAAGAATATTAAGATTTCATAAATGTATGAGATCATCTGAGAAACATCAAAAGAAAGGAAAGATAGAACTAAGTACCATCTTCTAAGTTTCTCTTAATACAAGTCCTTTCACCTCCTAATATGGATTTTCCTTCTATTGGATCTTCTCCTTCTTTAATCTTCAACATGATTAACATACAAATATCACAAACAATACAAGAACGTACTCACTTGGAGTCTCACCCCCCAAGTGATATTCACTTACTAACACCTATAGAACTCACACACTTGTCAAAACTCTTTCTCTTTGTAATTCGAGTCCATTTTAGATTTAGTGTCCCCCAAGTAGTTGTCTCTGCATTTTGCTAAGTACTATCTTAATCCACTCCAAAAACTTTCTAAACCACATGATAAAATTTTTTGAACTTAATCTATCAAGATGTAGCACTACGATGCTATAAATATATTGTTTAGACGTTGGGTTCATGCTTCATGGTGCCACAATGATGCTAATCCAACACCAAGGTTATATATGTATATCTTGCTACTTAACTTAAGGTTGTCTAGGATTGTGATGTTGATTCTTTGATGCCAAGGCACTCTACTTACTCTCATTAGATCTTCTAGGAAAAAAAATATTCAAAGTCCATAACACTATGGCATTGACATTCTAGCACCAAGGAGCGGACATTCTAGAACCAAGGTTCTAAACTTACTATTTCCTATCTCAAAATATGAAGCAAATGTGACATCATAGTGTTGGTCATAAAATGCCAAAGCATTGTATTTACTATCTTTCAGCAATTTATAGGCTCCTTTGGGCTCTTTTAAGCATCACACCATTGCATATGTAGCACCTAGGCTCTTGGCATTACTATCTTGAGGTTCAAATTTCTTCTCTTTTAGTACTGCACCATTTTCTTCCTAGTGCAAAAGTGTTGGGTTCATAGTCTTAGCATCAAAATATCCCTTCTTCTAGCACTATGGCACTAGTCTTGAAACTTTAAATTTTTCTTCTTTTCACTTCAATAATTTTTTTCTCAAAAGATTAAATATGCATTGAAAACAACATATTTTAACATTATTTAAGCACATATATACCAATTTAGATAGAACAATTTACTAAAATTTTATGTTTATCAAGTAGCATTAAGAAAGTCTTAAGAAGAAAGAGTTTTATTATTTCAGATGATTATGCCATTTCACATATGTTGATGATGATCAAGTTTTATTTTCATAAGTCATAAGAAATACTAATTCTACTAAGTGGTTAGAGACCATGAAAGAAAATAAAATCAATAAACCACAATAAAGTTGGGATCCTCTCTTTTTTTTTTTTTTGAAAGTTTTAAGGTAGTTGAATGTAAGTGGATCTTTAAGACCAAACATGGCTCAAATTGCAACATTGATAGAGATAAGATAGACTATCTTTTTCTCCTATCTCAAAAAGAACTCATTACTAAGAATTATTATGTTATTAATGGATCATTATGATTTAGAGTTATATCAAATGAATGTAAAAATTGCTTTTCTAAATGAGAATTTTAAGAGAACTTTGTACATAAACTAAAAGACTTTAAGTTAAAGGAAAGGAACACATCATGTTTAAACCTAAGAAATTAATATACATATTTAAATGAGCCTCTCATAATGATATTATTAATTCAAATTTACAATAATTTTTTTTTGGATTTAAGGAAAATTCTATTGATCAATGCATATATTTAGAGATTAGTGAGAGCAAGTCTATATTTTTAAATTTGTATGCTGATTATATCTTATTCACTACTAATTATCTTAGTTTACTTTATGAGACCACTAAATTTCTCTTAAAAAACTTTGGAATGAATGACATGGTGAGGCATCTTTTGCAATATGAATTGAAATATTTTATGATAGCCATAAAGATTACAAGCTCAAAAAATATATATCAATAAAATTTTAGTGAGATTTAAGATGTAAAAATACTCTACAAGTGTTATTCTAATTTAGAAAAAAAGATAAATTAAACCTTATGTAATGCTCAAAAATGAATTATTAGAATACAAATAAATAGAGTAAATATTATATAATTATATTATTATTATTTTTATTTATGCTCAAATTTGTACTAGGTTAGACACCAATTTTGCTATTAGATTTCTAGAAATATATCAAAATAATTTAGGCATTGATCATTGGATAGCTATAAAAAGTTTTGTAATATTTACAAGAAACAAAAAAATGCATACATACAGTAGAACTAAACATCATTAGGTGATAGGATATATAGATTCCGATTTTATTGGATATAAAGATACTAAAAAAATCATATTTTGTTATTCATTTATTTTAATTAGAGAACCCATCTCATGGATGAGTGTGAAGCATTCTTTCATTGCTATATCCAACTATAAAAGCTGAGTTTATGGCATGTTTTGAAGCTACTATACATAAATTATGGCTAAGGATTTTTATTCAAAGATTTAGAGTAGTTGATAGCATTACCAACCACTAAAAATTTATTATGACAATATCATAGCAATTTTTTCTAAGAATGATATGTTTTCAAAGGGTGCTAAACATATAAATTTAAAAGGATTCATTGGGAACATTTATAGCAATCTGATAATTTTAGTCCATTAGCTAAAGGGTTTGCACTAATGAATATGTCAAAAGAATGGGCATTATTAAAAAAATTAATTTTTGCTAAAATGGAGAATTTATGATTTGATCAATTTAAGAAATTATATAACATATATATTGTGTATTACTTTTATATTTATTAGTTCATTAATTTGAATAATATTATATGAGTTAGTGGGAGACTGCTAGATTGACGTAATATCAAAATTATAATTAATTATTATATGTTCAAATCATATTTCTCAAAAGAATAGTTGATCTAACCACCCTTTATCATTTGATCAAACTTTTGTTTTGTTTGTTTTTTTTTTTTTTTTAACTACATCAAGAAGAAAGATTTGAAGAAAAGGAGAAAAACTCTAGATTCACAAATTCAATAAATCATAAATCAAAATATATATTCAATTTTAATCAAAGTTTTTTAAATTGTTCAGATTCTTGATTCTATGAATTTATGTAAATAATATTATTTGCATAAGGAAAATTTTATCATGAATTTAATTTTGTTTACAAATAATGCTATTTATAATTATTTTTAATTAAAATAATAATAATTAATAAATTACGTGAGCCACTGAAATAAAATATTTAAGAGGTGTTGTAATATAATTATCTTAATATTATAATAATTCATTAAATTATCCATTTTAGATATTATTAACTAAATGAATGAGATAAGTTCTATTAAATGTGTGTTCAAATAAGATAATTTATTTTAAAACTTTATTAAATCATTTTCATGCTAACCATAATTTTTGATTTACATTTTTATTGCATAAAATTGAATTATCTTAAAATTATCATTCTTCTTTCTTATTCTCTCGCGTATTATTCTTTTTCTCTTTGCTATTATCATTTTCATCTTAACATTATTTTGACTGAATTTTGAATGCATTTTGTGAAATAAAATGCCTAAATTTCATTCAAAATATTTTCATATAATATTCTCTTATTTTTCAAATTTTAAAAATTAATTGATTTGAATTTTTGAATTTGAATTATTTTGAATTATTTTTTAATTCAAATTTCTTCATTCAGGACATACTCTTGCCAAATTAAATCAAATCTTTCATAGAACATTTTGAATGTTCCAAGCATGATTTATAATGATTATTTAAAACTTAATTAATTTATTATAAGTTATTTTAAATTTAAATTCAAATCAACCCTCTTTTTCAAAACAATTCCCTTTTAATTAAATCCATTTTAGGAAATTATTTGGGGTTTGCCACTTCAATTCAAATTTAAATAAATTTATATATAATTTAAACATTCAAAAAGTATATAATATAATTAGCTTGGATCCTAATTAATTTATTACATTAATTTAAAATTTTCCTATATATAGAAAATACCTTGGTCGAATTTCTTAAGTGATTTTCTAAGAATTTATTCTTCAAAATCTCCTCAATAATTTATTTTCCATGGACCACTCCTAGCCGAAATATTCATAAGATCTTCCCTCTTATTCTAGCCATGAATCCCATTCAAAATACTTCTATATTGGCTTGATTCAATTTTACAAAGGAGTCTCTTGAAAATCTCCTTGGATGATCTAATATCCCTTAGATTTAAAATTCAAATTGCTGCCTAATCAATTTCCCTCTCATTGTATCATGCCTTAGCTGACTTTAGACTCCTCTTTCTTCTATTTAGAGCCTTATTTCAACTTGAAAAAGGTTCCTAGATCTACTATTTGCTATTACTCTTATGCTCACCTTCTCCAACTTGGTCGATCCTTTGGAGATTTTTGATGATTCAAGTGCAAATATTCCTCGTCATTCTTTTCTTTCCCTTAGACAATAGTTAGCTTGAAGATTGACTGGGAAAAGTGAAGGATTTGTGTGTTTTCTCCTTTGGCCATGGGGTCAACTTTATTTTTAAATTCTTAAGGTGGTAAGTTTCTTATATTTCCTTTATCTCTTCTTGGCTTTGAATTGCATAAAGTTAATTTAATTAAACTCTGTTTATTCACTTCATGATACTTTAGTTTCTCATTTGGCTAAAAGCTAACATAAGGAAATTGAGTTATTGTGTGTGTGGTGTTTTAATTTGGAGTCGTGTGGACACCACGCAGATCTTAGGGGGTACTTATTGAAGTGGTCAGGTACAATATGAAGGTATGATGTACTATCTCGAGAGATGAAAACATCATCCTACAATGGACCAAATCACCTAATAAGGACTCATAAGGTAGATGGGTCTTCGTATATAACAGAGATCTTTCCCCTACTTTACATGGAAAAGTAAAGCAGGGTTTATTTTATGCTGAGTTCTTTAGTTCCCTATGAAGCAAGCTTCCATAGTTACTTACATCATAGAAATGAAAATTTCCTAATAAAACTCTCAATTAAAGTAGTAAATAAATATCTCCAAAGATTTCAAGGTTAGACTATCAAAGAATCATGCATTTTAAAAAATCAACTGGGAAAGTTTAATTCAAAAGACTTATTTTCAAATACCAAAGGAAGTTAAGTAGAGAGCACTCGTGATACTAGGAAGCCTAGTGAGCACTCCAGTCTACTTTACAGTAAGACTTTATACATTTGAAAGAGAGTGTCTATTTTTATTTGAGTTGAAACTTCATTAGAATGCTAGGGCTTATAATCCATCAACACAAGATTATAGAAATGCCTAAGAGGTGAGGACTAATACTCATAACCCGAAGGAAACAGCTACCTCAGATCCTAAATCTAGGATGCTTTAATACAAGCTAAAAGCATGGCCTAAGTCTAATTGGAAAATGGGACATAATGGTTTACCTCCACAAGAGAAGACAAACCCGTCCAACTCTTATGGACTTACAACCGCCTAGAGTGACCACCATCTAACACCTCCTATGCTTCAAAACCATGTAGGTCGAACTTATGTAAGTGCAAGATAGTTAAGCTATTATTTAATTAGAAAGGAGACTACAGTCCTAAACTCACTCCCTAGGAGACTAGATCATGACTAGCATGAAGACATGACTTAGACTAATGCAAAATTTACAAATCTTTATGTCATTTTTGACACATTTATTTGGATAAATACTTATGATAATTATGCCTAAATGAATGAAAAAATTAGAATGTGGGCTAAATCAATGGGAGGAGGTGTTCTCCACTATAAGGGATGCCCTCACTGGTTAAGTATTCCCCTATCGTGCAAGACTGGAGACCCCCCATATTTAAGAGCAAAATAATATGTTATGCATGATGTTACAACATTCAACATTCAACTAAAGGGTTGCTAAATATTTTAATTATCTTGACTATAACCTAAGCTTTAAGGTGAGGTTATGAGTTGTTTTAAAATTTAGTTATGAATTGTTAGTAAGAGTAGAAAAATTAATTTTATTCTAAAGAGCCTATCACATCCGAGCTACACATTCAATCATCAAACTTAAGAAACCTATAAAAAATATGTCATTTCTATTGCACAAGTTAAACACAACAATCAAACATTCATAGATTTTTGTAAAATGATAATAGGCTGGTGCGATCAGGTACCACCGTACACCCCAGAAAAGGAAGAAATCAAGTAGCTGAGCTCTACCTTTATACAACCCATTATAAAAGAATATTACAGTTATAATTGAAATAAATGCTATGGTGGTCTTCATACTTCATCCTTCTTTCCTCCTTTTGATTTAGTTTTACTCTAGGTTTTATAGGGCCTCCCAAGTATTTTCCTTCTAACCACTGGTCATCCTAAACCCCATAGCACTAAGCTTAATTCCTATTACAAAATTACATATTTATGGAAAATGAAATCTAACTACACCTACAAAATAGATGTTAGCTAAACAACCATTTAAACCAAACTTTTATGTTCTATAAATTTGGACTTAGCATCCTGTACATGGGTAACCAAGCCCACCTGTCTTAATGTGGATTATGCAAAGGGGTATAAGCAACCTGTAAGAAAAAGAATTTATATTTATTTATTATTTCAGTAGCCCCTTTAGAATAATCTCCCGCTAAAATTTTATTAAGCTAATAGCGGCCTAACATCCAGTCTTTGCATAAGTAATCCTAACATCTAGTCTAAAATATTATGTCAAAAAAATAAAATAAAACATCACAACATATATCATCCTAAGTTAGAGCTAGAAGTGGTGATTTAGTATTCTAATGTGTGTGCTTAGCCTTAGTGTGGTATGTCTTAGCTAGGCTTTAGAATTATGATTGTCTAAGATTTAGAATATTCAAGTTAACATGAGAGGGAGTTTTACTTCAAGTTATTAAAAGGATTGGTGGATTTTAATTTATATTTTTCTTATCTTACTTAGTATTTACTTAACATCAAATTAGTATAAAGAGAGGAAAGAGGTTTGACCCCCTTCATCCCTCCCATAATTTATTTTTTAAGGGCATGTTATTATGATTTTTGGTTTCTTTTAGTGACTGATTTATTAAATATTTTATTAATCCTAGATTTGGGTTAATCCTAAAGATTCCTATTCAAACATGAAAGGCATCTTAAGATTAATGAGATTGAATTATTATCACATGAATAATATTATATCATTCCTTTTCATCATCAATAGCATGCATATGATATTGAGCTTAACATACTTATACATGCAATGTACATATGTGTATTTTTGGCACACTTGAATGATTGTTGATGCATGTATTTTGGTAGAAAAGAGATATTTCATTCCTTAGCTAAGTATACATACACATGTATTAAAGATTAAGCAAGTATGTATCATCATTAAACTAGGAAGTGAGGTAATCTAAGACCTTTTTGGGGCTACTTAAAGCCTAGTATTCCCAAAATGTCTTGACTATATACTTGCTATCTTAAATACATATAAATGTATACATAAACATAAGAATGGAAATCATGCAAAATATTATATATTAGCAATTTTATTAACTCATGTAAAGTAAAGCTCTATCCAAATTTTTGCATATATACACATATGAATAAAATTAAGTACATGCCATTATTAAACTAGGGAAGTAAGGTAATCTAATACCTCATTGGGACTACTTAAAGCCTCGTATTCTTGAGATATCTAGACTATGTGCTTACTAACAGTCAAACATATGTAAACATATGCATGAATCATGAAAATAGAACACTTCTTTAATATGTTTAAACTATAAGTGAATGTAAATCATATAGAATATTCATAGCCAACATCCATTTAAATCTTCATCATTAGTTTATAGTTTTGAAAATATTTTAAGATTTATTAGTGACATATAATAGAATTAATTTAACACATGCAACTTATACATATATAATCATATTCATTTGATTTTTTTTCTTTTTTAAAAACATGAATACATGATACAAATGAAATACAAGTTTATAATGATTAAAAGGAATAATTAAACATTGCCACATGATACATTCAATCGCATTAACTCCTAAGGACAATCAAGTCAAATAATATCCTTTAAAATTAACCAAAGTTGTTATGAAGTTTAAATTTTATGTTTGAATTATTAAAACATAAAGAGGAGAAATGATATTTACTATTCTACCCCATCCCACAATAGTGACTTAATGTGTTTAAGAAAGAATAATTAAGTAAATTATATGGATTAATTAAGTTTGAGTCATTAAATAATTAATTTAATTTCCCTTTCCTAAGCCTCCTTAATTTAATTAACTACTTAATCATCAACCTCCAATGATATACTTATGGAAAATTAAAATTTACAATGCTCTAAAGGGACCTAATGCAAATAGGCTCATGTTTAAGAGTTAATTACATTAAGGAAAGAACTAAGCTAAGTACTCTTATGGTTTTCCATACACATGGGTTAACCATGAATTTCCTTAAGGCTCTTTATGTTATTAAACACATAAATAGAACCCATGAATTCAATTTGAATCATCTGAGATAATTATCATTTCAATTTGGATTAATTTTATCATTAATTTACTTAATTAGCCTTTAATTAATAAAATGCATTAATTAACCCTCCTATGAAAATGTATTTAGGAAAATAACTAGGAAGGAGGCGAAATGGATTATTTTTTTCATTATTCTACTATTTACAGTGATTAACCATCATTAATTTCTTAAATTTTTACTATTTAGCATTTTAATAATTATATAATTGATTAAGAAAGATAATTAGGATTGGAATTTCAAATTCTCCAAATTTCATGGCCAATAATTACCAAGAAAATTATGGGAGGCATAGGACATCCCATATGAAATTTGAGATCATTTGGCCAAGTAATTAGGCTTTAATTTGAGTAATTAGCTCAAACTTCAAACCCTAATTAAACATTATTCATAAATCAAACATTAAGGATATTCTTTTTATTAAATTCTCATCTATTTACCCTTTCTAAAATGGCTTTACACATATTTTTAGATTTTTTCTACAATTAGTTATGAATTTCAAAGTTCTGACCTTTTAATCATATTTTAATCACCTAATTAATCCCCTAAACTGGAAATGTCATGCGAGAGCTAATGTGCAATGCTTTCCATGTGCTGCCATGGGATAGGTTATTTAAAACATCCGATGCGGTAGCTGACTTGATGGTGATGGATGCGATTTCATCCCTACCATCCGATCTCAGATCGGATGGTGGAGATTAATCTTTGGTTCTATTAGATTAAATTGAATTATCTAATGGATTAAATCATGATAGTCCATTCTAATCATGCAAAATGGATGGTCGATGATCTTTCATCCCCCGAGTGCCGGAAGACGGACATCATCCACCTTCCATGGCTTGATCCGAGCAATCTGGAGCTCGTACAATGTCAGGATAAACTCCAAAATATGCGACGAGGAGATCTAAGAAGATCCTACGATGGAAATTGTATTCAATCACAACTTTCTTTACAAAAGACCAACACCTATAGAATTTTCTACAATTTTTTAGAGTTTTATCTCACCGGAGCTAGAGACCAATAGTCCATTGACTGAGGTAGCTTCATCTTGAAGAGATAAAGCACTGTTGAGAAGAACTCATGTTGCCTCCCCGCAGATGCCTCTATTAACCAAGCGCCACCATGAAAATTACCAGAGTTGATCTTGGAGTATCTTCTAGTAATCAAACTGATCAGTAATTGATTCTTTTCAACTCGTTGGAGCTAGAGGAAGGTGGGGAAAGAGTTAATTTGAGTTTGGTGGAGTTTATGTGAGGTTGGACGCCTGAGGCTCTCAATTTTGATTAATAGTTGGTCTTGTCAATGATGGAGAGCACCAAGGGATTGGGAAAAGCTCTAGGACTACTCGCAATAATGTCATGAAGCTCTTGTGAAGTTTGAATGGATGGGGAGGAGAATACTCTCCTCCCTAAGTGAACCAAGGGCTGAGATTGGCTTAGCCTTTGGTAGTCATCCGGCCAAGGTAGGTGGTCGAAGATGGCAGTGGACTACTGAGATGGAGGTGCTTGAGAGACTGAGGCAGTGGCATGGGCTACCATGGGGTGTACCTCCTCCTCCAAGTGAACTAATAGATGGCTAAGGGTGAGTTCACCCTCTCATGACCCAAGGTTGAACCCAACAGCCTTGGGTTAGGTTGGGTCAGTGGTCCTAGTGTCCAAGAATGGCCAAAAGTTGATGTCAAGGCTTGGGGAGTTGGTGAGCCCCTCCAAATGAGGATTTTATCCCATTTTTATGGGTTGGTTCAAGGGTATTGACCCAAACTAGGTTCACCATGGGTTGGGTCTACTTAAGCTAGCCCATGGTGACCCAAGGATGAGTCATGCCAAGTTTGGTTGGGCTTGGCTCAATTTGACCCATATGGGTAAAATGGGGTTCAATTGGGTTAGATTTACCACATGGTCAAATTTGGTCAAACCAATGGTTTGGATGAGTTCAAAAGATGATTTTTAATGTATTAGTGCAATTGTTTTGGTTTAATTTGAATTGAATTTAATTTTGGCTTATATGGGATCATTTGGGTCAAATGAGTTAAGTTGACCAATTTGATCAAATTGGCTAAATTGGCTTGAGTGGATGGTTGGTTTAGGTTTAATTGATCATTTGAGAATGATTTTAGGTGTTAGTTTGAATCAATTTAGATTTTGGAAGGATTTGGTTTAATTGGACCCTTTAGCTCAATTTGGGCCAAATGGGTCAATTGGGTTAGGTTGACCCAATTGAGTTTAATTAAAGGTTGGATCATGTTCAATAATCAGTTTATGATTGATTAGAGGCAATAATTTCAACCAATTTGGTTTAGGATTTGATTTGACTTAATTTGGCCCATTAGGTTAAATTGGATCAACTTGGGTCAAAAGGCTAAATTGGATTGGTTAGTATCAATTGGTGGTTGATCCATGTTCAATAATCAATTTATGATTGATGGGAGCCATTTATTTTAATTAATTGAGCTTGGAATAATATTTGGTTCATTTTGGTCCATATGGGTTAATTGGATCAACTTGAATCAAGTGAATAAATTAGTTTGGTTTTACTCAATTGAATGCAATTAGATAATCAAGGATGATCAACAATCATCATAGAGGAGATTGGATGGATTAATTCAATCCAATTTGGGTTGGATTGAAGTTTGAGTCAATTTGCTCATTTAGGCCACTTTGGGGCAAGTGGATCAATTGGGTTAATTGAGTTGAATTGAATTGAATTAGGTGTTGAGAAGAGTTCAATGATGGAATTAGGGTTGATTGATGGCTTTAATTATAATTGATTTATGTTTGATTGGATTTCGGCTCATTTGGACCTTTTGGGTTAGATGGGCTAACTTGGGTTAATTGGATTCATTTGGTTTAATTGGTTTGATGGTAAGTGTTGGAATGATTTGAAATAGAGTATTGTATGGTTGGAGTGCTTTTGTGAAAATTCAATTGGATTTGGTTTGTTTGAATGGGTTTTGGGTTGGATCCAAGGATCATGATGGAATTAACTTAGGTTAGGGGCAAAGTTAATTTGGCTTGGAGCTTGGATATAAAACAAAATCCAATTATAGGTTGTTTATGTAGGTTTCAATTTGGTTTTGGATGAGTGGAAAAGCATCGATCTTGGTTTAGGTCATAGGATATGAAAGAACCATTTGCTCTATGGTATAACTTAAGCTTAGGGTATGGCTTCCTAAATCTCTAGGCTTAGGTTTAGTGTTCCCTTAATCACTAGAAGTGTCCTATGACTAGAGAAATTCAAGTGCCTAGAAAGTTCCTAAGTTTAAGATGGGAAGGATGAGTCCTCACTCCAAAAGTGAGATGAACAGTGTGTTTAATCATTTCATATTCCATTGTTTTTTTGTTTGGCCGAAAGTTAACACAAGAATTTTAATTTATTTTGTGCTTAATCATTTCACTATCCATTGTTTATGTGTTTGGCCAAAGCACTTACAAAGATGATCGATTTTATAGTGCTTAATCTTTGAATATCATTTGTTTATCACCTTGGCCTAAAGTTTCTAATTTGTTGGTTAAGTTTGATTGTGCTTAATATTACATCTCACTTATTTATCCACTTGGCCAACCACATCATCATTATTTTTAAATTAATTTATGCTTGTGGTTAACTTTCTTTCAATTGATTTACATAAAAGTTATATGATAGCTTTCTTGTGGTATCATTCCAATCTTTATTCAAGTGATTCTTTAGTTATCCTAATTGCAAATTCACTTATCATTTGAATAAAAGTTATTTTTCGTGAAAAATAATTCAAGTTAAAGTTTTGTAATTTAGAATTGCATATTAAGTTCATTCATATTCCATTTAAGTTTACATTTCAAAGACAAATAAGAAAATCATTTAAAACTTTTTAAAGATCATTCAAAGCAATATTAAGTAACCTACTTGCATTAATCACTTGATTGAAGATCTTATTTCCATTTTGATTTAAAATTAAAGTGAGAACTCTTTCATTAATATTCACTTGCCTTAATTTTGGTATTGTTTGTATGAGTACAAAAATTTTTTTAAAATTGAGAGTTAGCCTTTTACCTTGTCTTTATTTGTGTTAGGTTGTACTTGCCCATTGTAGGAAAGTACGTGTTGGGTTGTACTTACCTATGTAGGAAAGTACGGTGTTGGATTGTATTTTCCCATGAAGGAGAGTACGGGAGATTTATTATAATCTCATTTTGATTTAGTGAATTCTAGCTTAGGTTGTTAGGCATGGATGTAGGCCAATTTTTGGGGTTTGGCCACGTAAAAATTTATGTTCTTTTTTTACTTTTCCTAGACCTTTACTTCTCTTTATTGTTGCTTATAATTATTGTAGAAATTTAAAGAATATTTATTTGCAATTCATTTTTATACAAAGTATTTAAATTAAGTTTTAATTTGAAACTATTTTTAAATACCCAATTCACCTCAACCCCACTCCAACCACCCCTCATGGGTGTCGCATATATAACAATTAGTATCAGAGGCTTGGCTCATTTTGTTGCTTAACATCCCTAAGTGTCATCATCACTATGACACAAGTTTTTCCTAAGGGTGCACTACCTAAAGGACAGTCTACAAATTGGACACCATTGCTTGATAATGTTCCATTTGATTATTAGAAAAATTGCATTAGTACATTTATTCATGGAAAGATTCTAGAATATATCACATGTTGACACATTAATATCACACACCCACTATTGAAACAAATGATTTGAAAGTTGATAAACCCTTTAAATAATGGTCTTCTTATGAAAGAGAATTAGATGAAATAAATGCGAAAGAGAATTACATGAATTAAATGCAAAGGCTTGCAACATTTTATATTGTGCTTTGCTTCTCGATGATTATATGAGAACTACTACAAAAAATGCATTAATTTATTCTTACTTATTAAGGTACTAACAAAGTTAAAGATACCCACGTAAATAGATTACTACATGAGTATGAATTATTCCATATTTTACTAAATGAAAGAATTTTTTATATGTATACCCATTTCATGAAAATTATTAATACTTTGCATTTACTTGGAATAAAATATAAAAATCAAATTTTGTTTTATAAAATTTTAAGATTTCTTCTTAAAGAGTGGGATGAAAAAGTTACTGTTATTAGTGAAGCTAAAGATTCGACTACATATACACTTGATCTGCTTCTTGAATCGTTGATAGCTTATGATAGCACAATGGGATCAAAATGACACTTTTCAAAAGAAAGAGAAAGAAAATTAATTGCTTTACAGGTGGAAGACAATTATGAAAAAATTCCTCTTATTTAGATGTTGATAGTGATAAAATTGCAAACAATGTTTTTAAAGAAATTAGGAAATATGATTAGAAAGAAAAGTACAAGTATGGAAAGTCTAAAATTTATAAATTGCCTCTTAAAAAGTTGACTGCATGTGAAGGAATCTTATGCTATAATTGTAAGAATCAAGGACATATAAGAAGTCATTGCCTGAATATTGTTGATGAAGAGAAGCAATCAAAAAATAAAAAGACTTGGAAAAGAAAAGAAAAGTACTTTGGGAAAATTCTAATCCAGAAAAATTAAGTGACGACACTTCAGAAGAAGAAGAAAACTTATATTTGATGCCATAATAGCTATGTGAAGATATTACTTATGAAGAATTAGATGATGCATTCAATGAATTAGCACATGAATATAAAAAGCTGACAGTAAATTCAATATGTTAGAGAAAGAAAAGAAAATTCTAGAAATGCATGGTTTATCTTTAGAAAAAGAATGTGTTGATTTAAAGTCTAAGAATAATGCTTTATTAGATCAATCAATACTTGGGAAGAAATTGAAAGAAGAGAATTTATTACTTCATGCAAAATTAAATACATGTAGTAAACACATTCACATGTTCCATTCATTTATTGATGGATGTTATACATTTTTTAAGGGGTTTGATGGAGAAGCATAGAGAAAGTAAGGAGGATCTACATATGATATTTATTGATTTAGAGAAAGCCTATGATAAAGTTTCAAGAGATGTTCTTTGGAGAGTTCTAGAATAGAAAGGAGTTAATATTGGTTATATTCAAGTCATTAAGGATATGTATACTATAGTTGTTACTTGTGTCCAAACACAAGGAGGATTGACAAAATATTTTCCTATTTCAGTTGGATTACATCAAGGATCAGTTTAAGCCCTTATCTTTTTTACTTTAGTTATGGATGTTCTTACTAGGCATTTACAAGAAGATGTACCTTGGTGTATGCTTTTTGCTGATGACATTCTTCTTGTTGATAAGACTAGAGAGTCCAACTTGAATTATGGAGGTCAACTTTAGAGTCTAAAGGTTTTCAATTAAGTAGATCTAAAACTGAATATATGGAGTGTAATTTTAGTTGTAGAAGTTTTAGTGATAGTGTTGTGACATTAGGTGAATAAGTCATTAATAAGCGCATTTAGATATTTAGGCTCTATTGTTCAAAAATGATGGTGAAATAGATGGAGATGTTATTAGTAGAATTCAAGTTGGATGGTTGAAGTGGAGGAATACATATGGCCTATTATGTGATAGAAAATTTCCATAAACTTAAGGAAAATTTAATAAGATGGTGGTAAGACCGCAATGACTTATGGTACAAAATGTTGGCCAATAAAGAGAAGCATAAGACAAAGTTAAATTACAGATGAGGATGCTTAGAAGGATGAGTGGCTTTACTCTTAGAGATAGAATGCAAAATGAGTATATTCGAGAAAAAGTTGGAGTAGCTTAGTGGTAGATAAGATTAGGGAGAGTGCTTAGATGGTTTGGCCACATAAAGCGTTGGCCTGATGACCCGATTAGAAGAGTAGATGCATTAGATTTTCCTTATGTTAAGAAAGGTAGAAGTAGACCTAAAAAGAATTGGTTAAGATGTATAAAAAATGATCTTAGTATACTTAATTTAAATGAGAATTTGACACATAATAGGATACAATGGAGATGAAGGATTCATGTAGTCGACCCCACCTAGTGGGATTAAGGATTGTTGTTGTTGTTGTTGTTGTTGTTGTTGTTGTAGTAAACAAAGTTCACATGTTCCATTAATTAGAAATAAGTCATCAAATACATCAAAAACATTTAAATTTAGACTTTATGTAAATACAAATATTACATGCAATGTTTGCAATAAAAGAAAGTCATGTATCTTTTGATTGTCATTTAGAAAGATCTCAAGCACTTCTAAGATCAAATTTTATTTGGATACCCAAAAATTAAAATGTGATAGCTACACACACTACACAACATTCATTGCATACTTTTTTCATTTTTATGTGGACCCAAACATTTTTGGGTTCCAAAAGTTGATCCCTGATTTTATTTTATAGGAATGCCTTCAAAGTAAAATCAAGGAAGGCATGTGATACTTAGACAACTGATGTTCAAGACATATGACAGGTGATAAATCTAAATTTTCTACTTTCAAACCTTGTGAAGAAGGGTATCTATTTTATGGTGATAATTCTAAAAGAAAAATAGTTGGCATTGGCTCTATTTCAAAAAATATCAAAAACATTAGATAAAGTTTACTTTGTTGAAGGTTTAAAGCATAATCTCATTTCCATTAGTCAATTATGTGATAAAGGACTTAATGTTGAATTTCATGCATATTTTTATATTAATATAAATAAATAAAATGTTTTGGTTGTTGGTTATAGATGAAAAAATATTTATCTGATTTACTTTGAAAGTACGTGTGATGCAAATTTAAATTTACTTTATTTCAAAAGTTCACATGATAAAGTTTGGTTTTGGCATAGAAGATTATGTCACATTATTATGTATTATTTAAAAAAAATTGTAAAACTTAATCTTGTAGCTGGATTACCTCAAATGAATTTGATTTTGATTGTGTTTATGTTGAATGTATTCATGGAAAATATTCTTTTAAAAATAAAAATATTGTTTCTACTTCTAGACCTTTAGAATTATTACATATGAATTTATTTGGTCCTTACACTGCTAGTTTATGTGGAAACTTATATGGTCTTGTTATTGCTGATGATTATTCAAAATTTACTTGGGTTATATTTTTAATTCAACGTGATAGAAGTCTTCTTATTAGTAAAATTCAAATTGATCATGGTGGCGAATTTTAAAATAAAAATTTTAAAATTTTTGTGATGAGTTTGGTATTTAGCAAAAATTTTTAGCTCCTAGAACCCCTCAACAAAATGGTGTAGTTGAAAGAAAAAATAGAATTTTAATTGAATTAAGCAGAGCTATGGTTGATGATTATAAATTCTCTAAATATTTTTAGGCTGAAGTTTTTAGCATTGCATGTTATGTGATGAATCATATTTACTTAAGACCTATTTTAAACAAAACCCCTGATGAGTTATTTTTTGGCAAGAAACCTAAGATTAGTTTTCATATCATTAGTTATAAGTGTTTCATTTTGAATAATGGTAATGATTCGTTAGGAAAGTTTGATAGTAATTATGATGATGGTATCTTTTTAGGATATTCTTTGAATGGTAGATTCTATAAAGTTTATAATAAAAGAAAAATAATAGATGAAGAATCAATACATGTTATATTTGATGAAAATTCTATAGATTCTATTAGAGATGATATAATTGAAGATGATGTAGATGAATTTAAGAAAATAAATTTAGAAGAAAATGTAGATGATTCTTTACCCAAAGATTGGAAATTCATTAGCAATCATCCCAAAGACTTGATTATTGGAGATCCTTCCCAAGGTGTTAGAACTAGAGGACAATCTAATAAAATGATAAATCATTTTGTATTCTTATTCGAGATTGAACCAAAATCTGTAGATGAAGCTTTGGAGGATCACTATTAGATTATAGCTATAAAAGAAGAATTAAATCAGTTTATTATAAATGATGTGTGGGAATTAGTTCCTAAACCTCAAGATAAAAATGTTATAGGAACCAAATGAGTCTTTAGGAGTAAGTTAGATGACTCGGGACACATTGTTAGAAATAAGGCTAGATTGGTTGCACAAGGATATACTCAGATTGAAGGGATAAATTTCGAAGAATTTTTTACCCCTGTAGCTAGATTAGAAGCTATTAGATTGCTCTTTGATTATGCTCATTACAAGGACTTTAAACTTTTTCAAATGGATGTAAAAAGTAAATTTTTAAATGGCTTTATAGATCAAGATGTCCTTGTAGAATAGTCTCTTAGTTTTGAAAATCTTAAGTTACATAATCATGGATGTAAAAAGTAAATTTTTAAATGGCTTTATAGATCAAGATGTCCTTGTAGAATAGTCTCTTAGTTTTGAAAATCTTAAGTTACATAATCATGTTTTTAAATTGAAGAAAGCCTTGTATAGATTGAAACAAGCTCCTATAGCTTAGTATGATAGATTGAGTAGCTTTCTTATAGATCATGCCATTAGTAAGGGTAGAGTAGATACCACCCTTTTCTTAAAAATTTAGGTGATAACTTGATCGTTCCTCAGATTTATGTGGATGATATTTTATTTTGGTAGTACAAATGAATCTTTGTGTTGAGTTTTTATCTTTGATGTCTAAATAATTAGAGATGGCTGTGATGGGTGAACTCAACGTTTTCTTAGGGCTTCAAGTAAAGCAACAAAAAAATGGTGTTGACTTCATGAGTCCCATCTCATATGAGATTGATTTTGATAATAACAAACACATGTTCAAATGTTACTAATCAAGTTAAATTCAAGTGTGCAGGAAAAATTCTTCACCTCCTGGTTCTTCAGTCATATCAAATTACTAAAGCTACCATGGAATATATGAGAATTATTCTAGGAATTACTATATTAAGGCAAATGGAAAGCACACTAAATTAGAACAAATAATTCATTCATTTTTAGATTCATCATTCTAAAATTATTTATATTATTCTATATTTTAATATTACAATTATTCATTAGGTTATCCATTTTGAATAGTATGATCTAAATGCATGATATAAGTCCCATTAAATGTATTTTGAAGCAAGATAAATTATGTTTAAACTCTATTAAATCATTTCCATGTCATTCATAATTGTCATTCATAAGTTTTAGAGCATGAAAATTGAATTATCCCAAAATTGTCCTTTTTTCCTCTTATTCTCTCTCCTATTATTCTTTCTTCTCTCTCTTATTATCATTTTCATCTTATCATTGTTTTGGCCGAATTTTTTAATGCATTTTGTGTAATAAATTGTGTGAAATTTATTCAAAGCATCTCTATATTATTTTCTCCCATTTTTCATATTTTAAAATTTATTTATTTAAATTTTTGAATTTGAATTATTTTTGAATTATTCTTTAAGTCAAACTTCTTCATGCATGACATGTACTTGCTAAATGAAATCAAATATTTTATGGAATATGTTGAATGTACCAAGCATGAATAATTCTTATTGTTTAGAGCCTAATTGGTTAAATTACATAACGATTAAAGTAGATATTAAATTTATATGTTAAGAAAGGTAGAGGTAGTCTAAAGACTTAGTTAAGATGTATAAAAATGATCTTAGTATACTTGATTTAAATGAGAATTTGACATAATTTTATGGAACAAAATTCATGTTAATAGTGGGATTAAGGCTTCTTGTTGTTGTTGTGTTTAGAGCCTAATTTATTTATTACAAATTACTATAAATTCAAATTCAAACTAGCCCTTTTTTTCAAAACAATTCATTTCCTTTTTTTCCAATTTGATCTATTTTAGGAAAGTTTATGGGAGGCCGACCACTATGCTTTAAATTTATTAAATTTATATGTTTTTTAAACATTCAATAAGTATATAATACAATCATAATTGATTTAAAATCAATTCATGCATTATTTTAAGAATTTTCTATTTTAGGAAACCACTTTAGCCAAATTCTCTAATGTGAATTTTAATGGATTTATTTTATTCAAAACTCCCTCCTTCATCTCTAAAGTCCCATCGCTAAAATTTCTATGAAATTTCATTCTTCCTTGGTCGTGAATCATATAGCACACATTCCATGTTGGATTTAAACAAATGTGTAAAGGAGCCAATGGAAGATCTTTTTGGCCAATCCCCTCTCCTTTGAATTTGAAATTCAAATTAATGCCAAAGCATTTTCCCTCTCGTTAGATCAATTTTTGGCCGACCCAATACTCCTCCCTCATCTACTTAAGAGCCTTATTTCAACTTAAAAAAAGTATCAAAAAAAATTAAAAAATCTTTCTTGCTCTCTTGCTCCTTGCGGTTGGCTGATTCTTGCATGATCATTTCTTGGAGGTTTTTGCTAATACTAGTGCAAGCATTCCTCATCATTATTTCCTTTCCCTTGAACATTCATTTGGCTTGAAGATTGATTGGTAAAAGTGAAGGTTTGGTGTGATTCCACCCTTGGCCAAAAACATCATCTCTTTGGTGTTTATTTTCTAAGGGCTAAGTTCTTAAACTTCTCTTATTTCTTCTTAGCTTTGAAGTTTACAAGGTTACGTAAATTTTTTTGTGTATATTCATGACATAATTTTTAGATTTTTTTTGTTGGCCATGAACAAAGATAAGAAGATCAATTTGTGTGGACTTTACCTTCTTAATTAGCTTTTGATTTCTTGTTTGGCTTAAAGCTAGCATAACGAAATCAATTTATTTTATGCTTAATTAAGAATATTCCTTTTTTTCTTATTTGGCTGAAGTCTTTTTAAAGGTTATTAATTTTCTAAGTGATTAATCATTTGAATATCCATTGTTATCCCTTTGGCTTAAAGTTTCATATAGGTTGCTTAAATTTAATTGTGCTTAAAATTTTATTACCTCTCTTTTTCCATTTGGTTGACCACATCACATCTTGCATAAATTATTTTGTGTTTACAAATTACTTATATTCAATCAGTTTATGCATATGTTATGTGATAGCTTTCATGTGATATAATTCAAATCTTTATTCAAGTGATTTTTTAGTTATTCAAATTACAAATACATTTATCATTTGAATAAAAGTTAGCTTATGTGAAAAAGAATTCAAAGTAAAGTTTTTAGTGCTTGTATTTTAGTTTGCATTCTCAATTCATTCAAGGAAATCATTTCAAAGCTTTTAAAGATCATTCAAGCATCATTAAGTTACTTACTTGCATTAAATATTTGATTTAAGATCTTGTTGTAATTTCATTTAAAATTAAAGTGAGCTCTCTTTTTCATTAATATTCAATTTCCTTAATATTAGTATAGATTGGGTTGTGAGTGCAAAAATATTTTAAAATTTAGAGTTAGACTTGTATCTTTCTCTTTGCTTTATCTTGATTTCTTATTGGATTGTACTTTCCAGTTAAGGAAAGTACATGTTGGGTTGTACTTGCCCATTAAGGAAAGTACGTGTTGGGTTGTGCTTATCTATTAAAGAAAGTATGTGTTGGGTTGTACTTGCTCATGATGTCATATGGGAGATTTATTATAATCTCAACTTTGGTTTAGTGAATTCCTAGCCTTGGTGGCTAGGCATGGACAAAGGTTAGTTTTTAGTGTTTGGCCAAACCACATAAAAATCTGTGTTATTTTTCTTTACTTTTTTTAGCAATTTACTTTTCTATTATTGCTTTTTCTTATTGTTTCATTTCACTAAATCATTATTATTATTAAATATTTAAATCTTCTACAAAAGATAAAATTAAATTTCTTAAACGCCCCCTCTTGGGTGCTATAGCTAAGTAACAAAAAAAACTTTCATTTGCCAAACTAAAGTATACCAATGACTTAATAGAGAGATTTGGTGCAAAGAAATTTAAATCTAGTAAGACTCACATGAACCCCTCTACTAAGCTTGATTTAGATGAGTCAGGAAAACCTATTGTGGGAAATTTTATATTCTTGCCTTCATTTATCCCTCTTTCTATGGGTGGAAAAAGATAAATGAAAACAAAAATATAATGCCTTGGTCGGATGCCACGCAGATCTGTAGATGTACTTATTTGGGTGATCGAGTATGACATTGAGGAGAGGTGTACTATCTCGAAAGATAGAAATCACCACCCTATAATGGACCTAATCACCAAAATAAGGACTCCTAAGGACATTGGGTCTTCGAGGTGTACCAGAGATTCTTCCCCTACATTACATGGAAAAGTAAAGTAGGGTTTATTTAAACCGGGTTCATAAAGTTCCCTACAGGGGCAAGCCCCCATAGTTAATTATATCCTAAGGAATGGGGATTCGATAAGAAAACTCTCGATTAGGTAAATGATCATTGTCTCTAAAGATTTCAATAGGGTAGGACTATCAATCGATTAACTTATTTTTGAAGATCAAATGGGATTGATCAAAGAGAGAGTTATTATCGAAGCCAAATGAAGATAAATAGGAGATGCTCATGATGCTAGGAAACCTAGGTAGAATCTCAAACTATCCTATGATTGGGCTTTATATTTTCGAAATTGATTTAATTTGTTTGAGTGAAATTTTCATTAGAATACTAAGCCTTATATTTCCATAATACAAGGTTATAGAAATGCCTGAGAGGTGAGGATTTATGTGTATATCCCACAAAGGGAAGAAGCAACCTCAGAACCTAAATCTAGGGAGCTTTGGCGAGGGCCAAAAGCATAACCTAAATCTAAGGTGAAAATATGTATTTGGTTTGCCTCCACAAGAGAGGATAAACCACCTGACTACTTTGAATTACAACCACCTGGGGGTGGCTGCCAACTAACTCCTCCTATGATTTTAAATTCATGTAGGCAAGTCATATGCTGTACACAAGATAGCTCGGCTATTATTTATTTAGAAAGAGACTAAGTTCTTAAACTCACTCCCTAAGAAACTAGATCATGTACGAGCATGAGTAATCACCTAAATCAAATGCAATTCATATTAAATTTTATTTTCATTCTTGGACAATCATTTTGACTCAGGATAATAGGATTCATATGCTTAATGCATGAGAAGTAAGATTATTGGCTAAAATCAATGAGAAGGGAGAAGATTTGTTTCCACCATGGTTCTCATAGGTCAAGCCAAGTTTCTCTGACAAAGGTGGAAGCCCTCCAATCAAGAGTGAAGCAAGATGCATTTATGCATGATATTATAAAAGAAATACTCACCCAGCTAAGGAGTTGCTAATTCTTTTATCTTGATTTTAAGCCTAAGCTTTAGATGAGGTTATGAGTTCTTTATTTTGAATTGTTAAATTCAGTAGAAGATTTAATTTTCCCTAAGAGCCTAATCATCATCCAAGCCATACAGAAAGTAAGGAATAAACTAGGAAAAGGATGCCACTTAATGCCCAAGCTAAATAAATCATCAATCAATTTATAAAACTAATCTAAAAAAATAAGAGGCTATTATAGTCAGGTACCACTGTGCAAACCCAAAAAATAGATTGGATAGCCAAGCTCTACCCTTATACAACCCGGATTATAAATGAATTAAATATAAGTAACCAAAGAATTCTTTATTATGGGGTGTCTTCAAGCTTCATTTCTTTATTCTTCTTTTCTTCTTTCTTCTTCTTTTCTTCTTTCTTCTTTCATTCTTTCTTTTGGATGGTTAGGAGGTGGATGCTTCAAATGCTTCACATGGTACATAAGGCAAAGCCTTAAAACCAATGCTCATCCTAATCCCCATAATAATCATTCCAAAATCCTAATTGTCAAAAATTACATGAAAAGGAAAAATATGGAAATCTAACTAACACCTGCAAAATAGAGATTAGCTAAAACAAACCATACAAATCCCAAGCATGTATATTGGACTTAACACCCCACACATGGGTGACTAAGTCCACTTGGCCTATTGGATTATGCTTAGGGGTATAAGCATCTGTACAGCAAAAGCATTTATAATTTTTATTTATTATAGCGCCTCTTAAGCACAATCCCCTATAGAAGATAATGGTTAGAATAAGATCGCCCTACCATTTAGTCTATGGACATTCATCCTAATATTCAATATAAACTATTACATCATAAAATAAAAGAAAACATCAAACCATGCATCACCAAAGAAAGTGGTGACTTAGTGTGTGCTTTAGAGGTTTGTGTGGTATGCTTAGCTATGGTTTTAAGTTAGAGTTTTCTAAATATAAAGAGTATTCAACTTAGAGGAGGGTTTCATTTAAGTGGTTTAGTTGTTTTGGATTGATTTTATTTTATGTTTTGATTAGGTTCAAGTGAATCTACAATTAATTACTAAGTTGTAAAGAGAGGGAAAGAGAAGAAGATTTCTCTTTCCTTCCCTACCTTAAGTAATTTCTAAAGTGGATTCATATTTTAATTTTGTTTAGTGAATATTTTATTATGTGTTTTAATTAATCTTAAGTTTATATGAACTCTAAATAAACCTATTTAAAAGAAAGGCATTTTAAGATTAAGTAAAGTGAATTAAATTCACAAAACACACATCACTTAATTTCTTTCCCAACATGTATAACATGCATATGAATAAATTTTAAGCATATCTATACATCCTAAATGGGAATTTTAGCACATTTATGATGCATGCTAAGTAAATTACTTAAGAAAATTTGAATGTTTATGATGCATGATTTTCATTAAGTAGAAAGGGGTTTCTTATCCAACTTTCATATGCACACATGAATGTATGAAAGGCATAGGTGAGTACGACGCCATTGTTAGCACCAGGGGTGTAAGGCACAAGACCTACTTAGGGCTACTTAAAGCCTCGCAACCCTAGGGTTGTCCAAACTAATATATCACTTTCCTTAAATACAAGCATGTGTACAAAAGAAATTAATGGAAAAGAAAAATGCAAAAATTTATATTTGTTTTATTTTGGTTTGTTTATGCAATTCATATGTGTAAGTGAGTTGTCCTTCTTATGTCATAGCATAGGAATGAATAGGAAATATAATTAGGCAAATGTTGTGTTCTTTTTAAATGAATCATACACTTTGCCAAATCCTATTCAAAATTATACCAAAAGAGAGGAAAAGGAAAACTACACTAAGCATATTCTGATATTTTTACTCACATGCAAGCTTATAAGTAGAATATAAGTAACACACTTTAATTTTAATAATTAATTCATATATTTTGAAAATAATTTGGATTTAATAGTGATAATAGCCACTCATATTCTTACTTTAGCTAAAATATGCAATTTTGACATAAAGGAATCATTTTCATTTTAAATTTGATTTTTTTTTAAAAGAATAGCATAAATGTATGAAATCATATGACACACATATTTAGCATGCTGGGAAAGAACTAAAGCAATGTAAGCATGTAAACACATTCACCTTAATTAATTCTTAAAGGCAATCTTATGAAACAAGAAAGCTTAAATCAAATCAAAGTTTGAATGTGATTTTTATTTGATCCTGAGTTTGATTTAATTTGAAAAATGAGTTTGTTGTTCTTAACCCATTCCCACATGTGTTTGATAATTTTGTTCAATTTTTATATGATTAGATTCATTTTGTATTTTGATTACGTCAAGGTGTGAACTAAGCATGTTAATTACCCCTTACCTACACCACCTTAGCATAGTTAACTAAATAATTATGAGCCAATGAGATGACATAAAACCTTATAAGGAATTTCAATTTGCAATGCACCTAGGAAGAAAAGGGACTAATGCAATTCAGCTCATGATTAATGATTAATTAAGCTAAGGGGTTTAACTTAAGTAATTTTAAAACACCCCTCACACATATGAGTTGAATTTTGATTTCCTTAATTGTACTTAGGCTCTTGAACACCTAAGAATCTACCCAAGAAAGATTAATTAAATTCTGGAAAGTTTTAGAATTTTGTGAAATTAATTAAGAAAGAAAAAGGGGGTTTAAGGAATGGCTTAGGAGAAATGCCCCAAAATTATTTTCTAAACCTCCAAGTTTTAGACTTGGTTTGACTTGAGGTGATTGATTAATCATCTCATGATGGTTGTTGATCATGATGAGAGGCTTAGGTTAGTTTGATTCAATCCAATTTGGTCTGGATTAGAATTTGGCTTATAAGAAATACTTTAGGTCACTTTGGGTCAACTGAGCCAAAGTGGGTCAAATGGCTTGGCCAAAGCTTAATTTGAGTTTGATTGAACTTGTATATGGACTTATGATTGAAATATAAATCCATTTCTAAGTGGTTTGAAGTCAAATGGATTTTGATTCATTTGGTAGTTTCATAGTCAAAGGAAGAACATGAATGGATTTGGGGTTAGATATTTTGAATTGAGTTTTGATTAAGTGATTGAAGTTTGTGTTTATATTTGGATTCATGATTGAAGGATTGATTGAATAATGAAGGAAAATAAGAGTTTGGCTTGATTTGAAGTTGATTTTGCTAAGTTCAAGATTTTGACTTGAAAGGCTTAGGTTGGATTTTGATTGAAATTGAACTTGAATTTTTTGAATTGGTTTTGGTTGTTTGAATTTATATTTCATTTATATATATGAATATAAATGAGAATATAAATGGGTTATGAGAAAATTTTATGAATTTGAAGTGATTTGAAGGTGATCTAAGCTGAGTCCTTAAAAGGGAAATTAAGGATTTAGGAAAAATTTTGGAATTTTGGGTTTAAATTTTAGATTTAGTTAGATTGATGTGAGTTTATATTTCATTTATATATGTGAATATAAATGAGAATATAAATGAGTTGTAAAAAAATTTCATGAATTTGAATTGATTTGAAGATGATTTAGGCTAAGTCCTTAAGAGGGAATTAAGGACTTAGTAAATATTTTGGAATTTAGAATTTCAATCATGGGTTTCAATCATGGATTTCAATCTTGATTTCAATCATGGATTTCAATCATATGACATTAATTTAAGTTTGGAGAAAATCAATTAGACTAGAATCAATTTATGATTGATGTTGATTTGATTTGGAGTTTTACTTGAAGGAAGCAAGTGAGGATTGGTTCAAGCTAAGGGTAGGCAAATTTTCCTAACACCCCTAAGCCATGACCTACTCCTATGGCTAACTCTTCTAAGTCTCTAGGGCTAGGTTGAGTGTCCACTTAATCACTAGATGTGTCTTAACACTAAGGAACTCTTAAAGTCTAAGAGGAGTCCTATGTCTAAGATGGAGAGGTTGAGAGCTCATCCTAAAAATGAGGTCAACAAAGGACGCCCAATTGGTGTGGTATGACTGACAAGGAACACTGCACGTATTGGTGTTGACCGAAATGATCAACACACTAAAAGATCACAAACACTAACAAAACAATCTACCCCTAACCCAATGTGTAGAAGGAATTCAAAGCTTAGTGCAATGTGGCTCTACTTATGTCCAAGATATAAGAGAGAGAGAGAGAGAGAGAGAGAGAGAGAGAGAGAGAGAGAGAGAGAGAGAGAGAGAGGGATCCACAAAGGGATAGAGTAGATGAACCTTCCACTAAGAAAGCAGGTTCAAGTCATCCACAAGGGTATGAGATATTTTATTTGAGTCTCACTGGGGAGAAAAATATTTGTTTGATTTCCACTTGGGAAGAGGGTTGAATTTGTTTTAATTTATTGTTTGTTGTTTAGGCTCCACTGGGGATAGAGAAGTGAACTCTCCACTAAGGAGGCAAGTCCAAGTCATCCACAAGAGAGGGGTTGTGAAATCCATTGAGGGATTAGAATTCTAGATCCATTGGGAAGTAGAAAGATTTGTATCTCAATGTGGAGAGAAAAAAGATTTGATTTAGATTGATTAATTATTTTGTTTCTTTATTTCATTAGATTTGTTTATTTCAGATTTTTAAATTTTAGATTTTAAGATGGGCCCTGTTGGTTTGCGATTGATCACACTGAGTGGGAGCCACGGAGGCCTAGTCCTAACTCAGATTTACCAATCCAAAGGAGTAGTATACTAAATACATAGTACGACTAGCCAACCAAAGGGATGTCTTTCGGTATACATTAGTTGTACTAGGAAGAAAGAGTAATAGACTTACATCCTCCAAAGTAGGGACCAGTTGCTAAGGTAATTTATTGGCAAGGCAACAGATTAAAGCCAACCTAAGGTTGACTATTGAGTGAATGTCGTTGAGAAACTTAAATCAACTCTAGGATAGTCAAAGGTAGATTTCATTTTTAGATTATTTTGATTATGATGGATCCCATTGGTTTGCAATGAACTGCACTGAGTAGGGGCCATGGAGGCCTAGACTTAACTCAAATTTATCAATCCAAAAGGAGTAGTCTACCAACCACAAGGTAGGACTATCCAACCAAAGGGGTGCCTTTTGGTTTACAATGGTCAAGTCTTAAGAAGAAAGTGTGGGGACTCACATCTTCTAGAAACAAGGAACCAGTGGGATGATCGGCTGCTTTGGGCAACAAATCAAAACCGACCTAGGGCTGACTATTGAGTGAATACTACTGGGGGACTTAAATCAACTCAAGGATAGTCAAAGATTAATTTCATTTTTTTAGTTTATTTTGATGGATTCCGTTGGTTTGCGATGGGTCAAACTGTGGAGCTGATATCAGCCTAGACTTATCTCATATTTACTGAACCAAAGGGAGTAGCTTCCCGACTGATGGGAGAGCTATCCGACAAAAGGAGTACCTTTCAGTTTATAATGATCAATTTAAGGGAAGAAAGCTCAGGGACACACATCTTCCATATGAAAGCCACTGGGGTGATTGGTTGCTTTGGGCAATAAATTGAACCCGACCTAGGGCTGCCCATCGATTTGCGACAGCCATGCTAGAAAGAATGAGCCATAATCTTACATCTTCCAAAGTGGAATGACTGTCGGGGTAACCTGCTTGTGGAAAAATAGATTGAACCTGACCTAAGGGTGACTATGGAGTGAGTACCAACGGGATTTATCTCAACTCAAGTAGTTAGGCAATTCCTATAGGAAGTTCTGCTGACACTGCCTTAAAGATAGGATGTCTGCTTAGAAAAAGGGGCCCTTTGGGGGCTTGAATTCCTAATCTATAAGTGAATTAATTTATTTATTTGTTTAGTTTGTTTTAATGTGGACCCTGTTGGTTTGTGAGGGATCAAACTGAGAAGAAACATATATTAGACTAGACCTATCTTAGATTTACTGAACTAAGGGAGAATCTGCACATCCACTGAACAAATTCTCCAACCACAGGGGTGGCTACTTAGAAAGGGGACTATCCAATCCAAAAGTAGCCTAGGTAGTGTCTAAATTGGTCACAAAGGATGTGATCTAAATAGAGTGCCCACAGGGGATGGACTCTTAAAGGGCTTAATCCAACACCCTAGAGAAGATGACATGGCTAGTCATACATCTAATAGGTATTCGGTGTTTAACTCAAGGAGAAAGCTCAAGGACTAACATCTGTCAAAAGTGATGTACTCACCGGGTGAGTCACTGTCAGTATAGAGATCGCCAACCAACCTAAGGTGCCCTCCAGTTTGCAACAATTAACCTAGGAAGAAAGCTCGGAGACTTACATCCTTATATAGCGAAACTGATTGCTGGGATAGTCTATATTCGGCTCGAAAAGTACCATCAGATAAGGTTGACTACTGAGTGAATACCACTGGGGGACTTATATCGACTCAAACATAGTCAAGAGCAAAGGGACCTATAGGGGACTTATCCTAAACCTCAAATATACTCAACCTAGTTAGTGCATGATGGCTAGTTCAAGAAGAAAGCATAAGGACTCACATCTTCTTCAGCAAAGTCAACATGAGGTAGCTTACTGGCTGGGCAATGAAGTCAACCATACTGACAAGGTGCTCATTGATTTGCAATGATCAAGTTAGAAAGAAAGCGTGGGGACTCATATCCTCTAACAAATGACCACTGGGGTGACATACTAGCAAGGTAGTATTTAGACCCGACCTAAGGCAGCTAATGAGTGAGTGCCACAGGGGGCTTTCTTCCACATCAAAATAGCTTGAGACAAAAGATTGTGTTTGTTGTTGTGCTTATTTTAAAAGGATATAGGATGCCTCTGGGGGACTCTTACATCTACCCTAAACACACTTGGGGATTTGATGAAATGGTGTCGCAGATGGAAAATGGTAATTTCCACTAAGAAAAGATGTCACTTGGGTTCTCTTACACCAAACTTAGTTGTGCTAATCGAAATAGGATGCCTTTTGGATTCTCTTACACCTACCCTGAACACGTTATGATGGATTCGCAAGACAGACAAATAATGCTTCGAAAGAAGGGAAGGTTTGATGAAATGGAATTTGATTTTTGTTCTTTATATTAATAATTATTTTCATACATGATTTATTTCATGGATTATATTTCTTTAGATAGAGCCCATTAATTGGAAGCATCGGGTGTTACCCTTTACAATCGATGAACTGATATGATCCTCCTTGGTAGGCCTTCTCTATAGCATAGGGGCCTTCCCAAGTGGGTTCAAACTTGCCTCCCATCTTTCAATGGGCAACAATTGGTCTCCTTAGGACTAACACAAGTTCTCTTACTTGGAAAGACTTAGGTCGGACCAGCTTGTTGTGAGCTTGAATCATTTTGGCTTTATACAACTCGAGGTTCTAGCACGCCCGTAGGCAACTCTCCTTCAAACCTTCAAGCTCTGCTAACCACAACTTTGCATTCTGCTCTGAAGTGATCTTGCTACCTAATTCTATCCTTAATGATGGGAGTTGAAATTCCAAAGGTAGAATGACTTCGGACTCATACACTAAGAAAAATGGGGTAGATTGAGTTGGAGTCTAGTATGTGGTGCGGTAAACCCATAAGGCTTCAACCAACTGCTCATCCCACTATCATTTGTTATCATCAAGAGTTTTCTTCAATATCTAGATGACAGTTTTATTGAATGCTTTCGCAAAGCCATTTGCTCTAGGGTAGTAGATGGTGGAGTATCTCCAATCTATACCATATCTTCTATAAGTCATTGATCCTCATACTTTAAATACGCATTATTATCATATATAATCAAGGAATCCCAAACCTATATACGATATGGTTCCTAGAAAACTGAAGCAGATGCTGAGCTATGACTTTTTTGAGTGTGATTGCCTCCGCCTACTTGAAAAAGTAGTCGATGGCAACTAGAATGAACTGGTGACCCATGAAAGAAGGAGGATCGATCAGACCCACAATATCAGTACCCCAACACTCAAATGGTCATGAGGCCAATGTAGGGTGCAGGATGTTAGGTGGTTGGTGGAGGACCAGACCGTGTACCTGACACTGATGGAATCTCCTAGCTACATCCATGCAGTCTATAAGCATCGAAGGCCAGTAATATCCAAGTTGCTTGATCTTCATCTTTATTTTTAGACCATAGTGATGTGCTTCACATATACCTGAATGTACCTCAGTTATAATGCCACAAGATTTGTGTTTGTCTAAACAGCGTAACCACATTTGGTCAAAGGACCGACGATATAGGGTGTCGTCAACGAGAGCAGTGGAGAGAGTTCTCTATTTCACCTGATGGGCTTGTGACTTTTCTTGAGGTAATTTTTCAATGTTTTAATAGTCTATGAACGGTTGCCTTCAATCTAGCTCCTCAACCTTTTTGGCAACGGCAACCTCCCCTTCAAGAGAAAGTCTCTCGATGAGTTCAGCATCAATAAGGGATAGGACTTGTCTTATTGAAATGAACTCATCTTCTGGACATGCTAGTTCCTTGGAAAGTTTGGCCAAAGCATCTGCTACTGCGTTCTCCACTCGGGGAACCATGTAGATGATGACTTCAAGAATCTGAGCCAACAACTTCATGGTATACTTGCGGTAATGACAAAGCTTGGGTTTGAGAACCTTGTAAGATCGGGCAATCTGATTGATGACCAACTGAGAATCTCCATAGATATTGATGCTCTTGACACTAATTATGATGACTAACTCCAGACCGGTAATCAAAGCCTCATGTTCAGCTTTGTTGTTGGTATAGGGGTTGGATAGATAGCATGAGAACCTCATCACATCATGGTCTAGAGTTAGAAGAACTATTCCTACCCCTATCTTTCCTGGGATAATAGATCGTGGTGCTTCCCCTTTGTGAAAAGAAGTTGCACCATCAAAATACATCTCCCATCGATGGTTGTCAGCCTCCCCTAAGTTCATGATTTGTTCATCGAGAAGATCATCACTAAGTGAAGAATCAGCAGGAAGTGGGTGTGCTGCTAAGAAATCCTCTAGTGCTTGTCCTTTTATTGCATAGAGGGATATGAATGTAATGTCGAACTGTGAAAGCATCATGGACCATCATGCCAAATGTTCGGATAGCATTGGTCGTGTTATGAGATACTGCAATGGATTGGTTCTAAAGATCAAGTTCACCTTATGAGAAAGCATATAGTGACATAGTTTTTGGGAAGCAAAGATCAAAATTAGGTAATGTTTCTCAATAGGTGGGCAGTTCACTTCAGTAGGAATCATATTTTGGCTATAGTATAGAGAGCGCTCTCCTTACCTTCATCATTGACTTGGGCCAACAGAGCACCGAGAGAGTCATCCAATGCAGTAGTGTAAATAATGAGTGGCCTGCTTGAGATAGGGGCTACTAGAACTGGGGACTTCACCAAATACTGCTTGATGTCTTCAAAGGCATGCTGGCACTTTTCATCTCACTTGAACTTGGAATCCTTTTTAACAAATACTAAAATTGGATTGCATCTCCCTGATAGGTTGGAGATAAAGCATCTTAGATATGCCAACCATCCTTGGAATGATCTGAGTTGTGTTAAGCTTTTAGGAGGCGACATTTCTAAGATAGTTTTAATATTTTTAGGATCTATCTCTATTCCCCGGTGTTGAACAACAAACCCAAGGAATTTCTCTGAAGCTACTCTGAATGCACATTTCAGGAGATTCATTTTAAATTTATATTGTCTTAACCATTTGAAAACTACTCTCAAGTCAAAAAGATGGTCTTCCTTTTCTCTGCTCTTGACTACTAGATCATCAACATAGCACCCAACCTAATGATGGATGAGTTCATTGAAGATCTGAGTCATGGCCCGTTGATATATAGCACCAGCATTTTTAAGTCTGAAAGGCATGGTCTTATAACAAAAGATTCTGATCGGGGTTCAAAAAGTGGTGTTTCTTTCATCTTTAGAAGACATCTTAATTTGATTATAGCCAGATGTACCATCCATGAAAGAGAACACTTCATGAGATGAGGTGATTTCCACCATTAATTCTGGTTTAAGAAGAGAAAACTCATCCTTAGGACATGCCTTGCTTAGATCCCTGAAATCGACGTATATAAAAATTTGGTCATTTTTCTCCTTAACTGGTACGACACTGGCTAACTAGGTAGGGTATTTTTCTTCCCTGATGAAACCAACATTGATTAATTTCTTGACTTTAAAAATGACCTATTGTTTGATTTCTAATCACATGCGTCTAAGAGCTTGCTTGGTAGGGGTAGCATTAGGATCTATTGCTAGCTTGTGGACTACTACATCAAGAGATAATCCGGGCATCTCTTCATAACTCCATGTGAAGCAGTCTTTAAACTCAGTCAATAACCTAACTAAGTTATTAGTTTCTTCTTCATTCAGCAATGAACTGATTTACGTCGGGCATGGATTTTCTTCTGTCTCGAGGTTGATTTCTTTAAGCTTGTCTATTATTGAATGAATCTCCTCTTCAAATTCTGGAGGTGCATCCTTGATCTGAAGATCATCTGTATCATCTGAGATTTCTAAACACGCATTATAATAAGAGTTGGAGTTGTGTGAAAATAACCTATCAGACTCTAAATGAATAGTAACAACTAAATAATAGTCATCATCGTCGACCGGACCCACTGAACCAAATCCTAGTCCTACTCTTGATTGTGCTTCTCTGCTTGTATTATTCCATAGCTTCTCAAAATACTCTGACCTATGCATGAACCATGTATGAGGAACCAAACCTTTCTGTATAAGATTATCAACACAAGGCGAGTAATAGTCAAGTGATAATTTCATTAATTCTTTAAATGTATCCTCCTCAAGTTCTACATCAACTTTAGGACTTGAGGATGATGATCCCAAAAAGAATCTCTTCGGCTACATGTCTTTGGAAGATTTAGGAGCTTCCTTAACTACTAAACCTTTAGCGTTTTAAGATGAAAGTGAGGTTAGACCTAAGGTTCCCAGCTACTGCCTAATAGTTTCACATAAACCTGATTCGAATACTTTGCTTTGTCTAGAGGTCTAGTCTTTATCACTATCTGGATCAAAAGTCACCTCCAATGGAACCCACTGAGAGGGGTTGGCTGGTATACTAATCACATTATATTCATCCTCCAAGCTAGATTTCAAATCTATCTGAATAATAGGAGTACTCTTACGAACTGGAACATAACCTCTATAATGGACAACTAGGTTGTCTTCCACCTCTAGAACTACCTCTATTTCTACCTCTGCCTCTGCCTGGTGGAGGTTGAGTCATTCCACCCACACGTCCATATAATGGAATGGACTATGGGTGGAAAGTGATATGCGGCTCTATTTCTTCTTCAATTCCCCTTTCTTGTTCACTTAGATTTTCATTTTTCTTTTCTTTTTCTTTAGCTCTCTCTTTTTCTTGATTTTCTTTTTCTTTTGTGTTTGAATTTTGTCCAAGTTCATGAGAAAGGGTGTGTTGAGGAAGATAGTAGGTCACATCCTCATAAATCTTAACCTCTCTAATTGAAAATAGCTTTTTGTCATCATTGACAAGGTATTCAATCTCATCTTTTCTAAACTTAATGCACTGATGGAGGGAGGATGGAATTATCTTGTTCTAATGTATCAAATGCCTACCGCCATGCAAAGTAGTAAATGAAGCATTCAAATCAATTATATAGAACTTGGCTTCAGTCTTCCAAGTCACCTATCTCTAAGGGTAACACTATGGAACCTAAAGCCCTCTCGCTTTGCTCATTGAATCTGCTCAACATCATCCAATCTCCATAGAGTGTGGAGATGTCAATCCTCAAATAATAGAGAGTCTTTAGACTCATAATGTTCACTAATGCACCTACATCGACGAGAACTCTGGCCAGTCTGAATCCGCCCATGTCAATTGTGATGTAAAGGGGACAATTGTGCTCCAAGTCCCCCAGAAGAAGGTCTTCATCTGTGAAAGTGATCCCCTGGGCTTCTTTCGCATAATGTGCCTCTTCACCAATAGCGGTCAGCTGAGCTAAACATATTTCAAGATCAAGGAGAGCATTGGTTAATGACTCCCCCATCTCTTTGGATTAGACGAGGGCATCATATATGCTTAACTTAGATGGAAACTTTCTTAGATGAGAGAGGACATTGTAGTCCACCTTGGGCTGATCCTCCACAAGCATATCCAAGGCTAGAGCATTTTGTGGAGGGGCTTCTCGATCCTCTACACCAATGACTTATTTCCCTCTATCTTGAGGTGTTGCCCTAGATGGTAAAACCTTGCCACTACGGAGGTTGGCTTCGATGATCTCTTGTGGTAGGGTAATGGAAGGTTCTACCACACATCGCTCACCTAGCTTCTCTATGGGACCCTTAATCGATGATTTCAAGTTTATCTCGAGAGGAACCCGTAATATTTAGGTAGGAAAGTCCAACTATGAATCAGAAAGAGAAAGATCAGAGTTGTTATAATTATTTTGACTTGAAGAGTTATCATTAGGATTAGAAGTAGACAACCCATTAGAAGTGACACAAGTGTAATTCAAACTAGCTAATTCTTCAATTTCTTGGATTTGACAGGAGGTACAAAGTAAAAATCAAGTAAAGAGGGGTAAGGGATTTAGTGCCCTTATCTGTCAATATAAGAGTTCTACTAGTAGGAAAAGAAGAGCTAGCTGAAGTAGGATAAGTCTCTGATGTGGTAGCTATAACGGCAGACTAAAGGCTAGACTCAATCGGTGGTTGCACTACTAGGCTATCTCGGGCTGGCATAGGTTGTTACTATTGCTGAGCTCCCCCTTTCCTTGATGTTGGAGGTTTGAGCTAACTCAGGCACCTATAAGGAAAGTTTCTTGATCTTTTGAACGATCATTTTAGAGGTTTTTGATAAGGAGATATCTCAACCTTCTTTGGTTTTGGAAAGATCACAAGTATCCGCAAGGATTACCCTGATGGAACTGGATGGTTATTCCACAAGGTATTCCTTTGGGATAACTATATCACCGTCTTGAAGCTATGTTCAAGCCAGTCCTTGAAGGTGAAGCAACCTTTCAAAACATGACCTAACATACAGTGGTAGGGGAAAAAGTTGGGATCATGGCTTTTTCCTACTTCCTCCGATCTCCTAGGTTCGGGTAGCTAAAAATCAAGCTTCTTTAAGAGGTTCTTAAATATCTTCCTAATTACCTCCCTCTTAAATGAATAAGGCTTATTAAGCATATCTAAAATAGGTGAACCATAGCTACCTCGTGGCGGATATGTATACCGCTGTTGCTAGAGATGGGGTTGAGGCAATGGCAGTGCTGGCCATGGAGGCTACTACGGAGGCCGGTAGGGCTGCCTCGGTGATGGTAAAAAAGGTGGAAGAGAAGGGTGCTGAGGTCGTGGTCTCTCGGACTGATCTCTAGCTGGTTGCTTCCCCTTATATACCATTGTCACTATTCATGGCTTCTTCTCATAGACCTTCTGCAACTTTGGCTTTGGAAACTAATCTTGAAAAGGAAACTATTTGGCCTCTCCTTTTAGACTAGCTGCCTTATTAATTGGCTTCTCAAAAGTTTTGATAATGAATCCCTTATTGATTAGCTTCTCAAAATGGGTCAACTTGAGTCAAATTAGGTCAAACCAAGGGTTGTGTCAAGCTCATATGATCATTTGAAATATTTTGGTGGCTTTGGTTTTGTTCAATTTGGTTTAGGTTTGAATTTGGTACATATGACTTCATTTAGGTCAAATGGGTCAAGTTGACCAAATTGACCTATTTGACCTATTTGAGCTAGGTCATGGGTAGGTTTAGGTTTGGTTGGTCATATGAAGTGGATTGGTATCTTTGTTTCCAATCAAATTTGGTTAAGCTTGAATTTGGCTCAATATGACCCTTAAGGTCAAGTTGGGTTCAAGGTCAATTAGGCTAGGTTAGGTCTAGTTGGCCAATTTAGGCTTTGGTCAAGTTCAAACATTGATCATGAATAAGTCTTGATCAATGCTTTCAATCAATTTAGCTTAGATCAAGTTTTGACACATTTTGACTTTATAGATCAATTTGGGTCAACTTGGGTCAAGTGGCCAACTGGGCTAGGTTCAGATCAAATGTTGACTTGGTCAAGTTCAAACATTGAACATGAATGAGTCTTGATCAATGGTTTCAATCAATTTGGCTTATGGTGGATTTTGGCTATGTTGGGTTTCATTTTGGCTAAGTGTTGATTTGGTCAACCCTTAAGTTTGACTTGGTTTGACCTAATTTGATTGATTGATCATCTCATGATGATTTTTGATCATGATGAGAGGCTTAGGTGAGTTTGATTCAATCCAATTTAGTTAGGATTAGAATTTGGCTCATAAGGGTACTTTAGGTCACTTTGGGTCAAGTGAGCCTAAGTGGGTCAAATGGCTTGGTCAAAGCCTGATTTGAGTTTGATTGAACTTGTATATGGACTTATGATTGAAATATAAATCCATTTGCAAGTGGTTTGAAGTCAAATGGGGTTTGATTCATTTGACAATTTCATATTCAAAGGAAGAACATGAATGAATTTGGGGTTTGATTTTTTGAATTGAGTTTTGATTAAGTGATTGAAGTTTTTGTTTATATTTGGATTCATGATTGAAGGATTGATTGAATCATGAAGGAAAATCAAGAGTTTGGCTTGATTTGAAGTTGATTTGGCTAAGTTCAAGATTTTGACTTGAAAGGCTTAGGTTGGATTTTGATTGAATTTGAACTTGAATTTTGGAATTGGTTTTGGTTGTTTGAATTTATTTTTCATTTATATATGTGAATATAAATGATAATATAAATGGGTTATGAGAAAATATCATGAATTTAAAGTGATTTGAAGTTGATCTAAGCTGAGTCCTTAAGAGGGAAATTAAGGATTAAGGAAGAATTTTTAGAATTTTGGGTTTAATTTTAGATTTAGTTTGATTGATTTGACTTTATATTTCATTTATATATGTGAATATAAATGATAATATAAATGAGTTGTGAAAAAATTTCATGAATTTGAATTGATTTGAAGATGATTTAGGCTAAGTCCTTAGGAGGGAATTAAGGACTTAGTAAATATTTTGGAATTTGGAATTTCAATCATGGGTTTCAATCTTGGATTTCAATCTTGGATTTCAATCATATGGCATTGATTTGAGTTTGGAGAAAATCAATTAGACTGGAATCGATTTAGGTTTGATGTTGATTTCATTTGGAGTTTGACTTGAAGGAAGGAAGTGAGGAATGGTTCAAGCTAAGGGTAGGCAAATTTTCCTAACACCCCTAAGGCATGACCTATTCATATGGCTAACTTTTCTAAGTCTCTAGAGATAGATTGAGTGTCCACCTACTCACGAGATGTGTCTTAAGACTAAGGAACTCTTAAAGTCTAAGAGGAGTCTATGTCTAAGATGGAGAGGTTGAGAGCTCATCCTAAAAATAAGGTCAACACATGTTGATCAAAAACTTTATAGAAATATGATTAGTTCTCTTTTGTATCTTACTACTAGTATATCTGGTATTATGTTTTATATTCTTATTTTTAGGCTGCTCCAAAAGAATCTCATTTAACTTCTATTAAATGTATCTTTCATTATTTGATTGACACTTCTAAGTTAGGTTTATAGTATCCTAAAAACTCATTTTCATATGACTTGGTTACTTATTCTTATGTTGACTTTGCAGGTTGTAAAGTAGATATGAAAAGTGCATCAGAAACATGTTAGTTTTAAGATCATATTTAGTTTTTTTATCATATAAAATAGAACTTTGTTGCTCTTTTCATGACTAATGCTGAGTTAGCTATTGGAAGCTATATTACTTAGGTTCTTTGGTTAAAATAGTAATTAAAAGATTTCAGACTTAAACAAGATCACATTTCTATTAAGTGTGATAATGCTAGTATAATTTATTTAACAAAAAATCCTATCCAACACTCTAGAACTAAACATATAGAAATGCATCATTTTATTAAAGACCATGTTAGCAAAGGAGATGTTAATATTAATTTTGTGAGTATGGATTTATAAATTATTGATATTTTCACTGAACCATGACTTAAAGAAATATTTTGTATTTTGAGATGTATGTTAGGTATGTTAGATCCCCACCCCCACACACATGTATGTTCATCATTATCCTTTTTGAGCTTTTTAATCTTGCCAAAAGGAGGAGAAATTATAATGTTGGCCTTCTTTTATTTATGACGCATAGGTTTAGGGGGAGCATTTTCATATTATATTTATATTTTATTTTTCTTTAAATTACTAAAATGTTTAAAATCTTCTTTATTTACTTGCGAAAATTTCTCTTTAATAGAAATTATATTTCCAAAGGTCAATGTAAGGTCACTTTGCACCCTCATCAATATTTAACACCAACATCGTTTGTCATCAAAAAGGGGGGAGATTGTTGACTTCATGAGCCCCACCTCATATGAGATTGATTTTGATGATAATAAACATATATTAAAATGCTACTAATTAGTTTAAATTCAAGTGTGCAAGAAAATTCTTCAACTATAGGTTTTTTAGTCAAAACACTAAAGCTTTTGGACTTAAACTGGTTGGAAATTTTTCCATGAATTACTATATTAATAAAAAATCTCACTAAGATAAAATAAATGATTCATTAATTTTTAAATTTATCATTCTAAAATTATTTATATTTTCTATATCATAATATTGTAATTATTCATTAAATTATCCATTTTGGATAATATGAACTAAATGCATGAGATAAGTTCCATTAAATATATGTTTAAGCAAAATAATTTATGTTTAAACTATATAAAATCATTTTTATGCTAATCATAATTTTTATTAATATTTTTATTCCATGAAAATTGAATTATCTTAAAATTAACCTTTCTTTTATCCTCTCTCCTATTGTAATTTTCAACTTAACATTATTTTGGCCAAATTTTTTAATGCATTTTAAGTAATAAAATGTGTAAATTTCATTCAAAACACTTTCATATAATATTCCTTTATTTTTCATATTTTAAAAATTTATTAATTTGAATTATTTTTTAATTCAAATTTCTTCATTCAAGACATATTCTTGCCAAATTAAATCAAAAATTTTATAAAACATTTTAAATGTCCCAAACATGATTTATTTTGATTATTTAAAGCTTAATTAATTTATTATAAGTTATTTTAAATTTAAATTCAAATCTGCCCTTATTTTCAAAATAATTCCTTTTTAATTAAATCCATTTTAGGAAATTATTTTTGGCCACTTCAATTCAAATTAAAATGAATTTATATATTATTTAGACATTCAAAAAATATATAATATAATTAGCTTGGATCATAATTGATTCATTGCATTATTTTAAGAATTTTCTATTTATGGAAACTCCCTTGGCCAAATTTCTTATATAGATTTTCTATGGATTTATTCTATTCAAAATCTCCTCATCCATTTATCTTCCATGGACCTCCCTTGGCCAAAATATTAATAGGATCTTCCCTCTTGCTCTAGCCATGAATCTCATTCAAAATACTACCATATTGGCATGATTCAAATTTACAAAGGAGCCTCTTGAATATCTCCTTGTCCGATCCAATATCCCTTAGATTTGAAATTCAAATTGCTGCCTAATCAATTCCCTCTCATTGTATTGTGCATTGGCCAACCCTAGACTCCTCCCTCTTTAATTTGAGAGCCTTGTTTCAACTTAAAAAAGGTTCCTTAGATCTACTGTTTGCACTTGCTACCTTGCTTACCTTCTCCACCTTGGTCTATCCTTGCTAAAGCAAACTCTTGGAGATTTTTGGTGATTCAAGTGCAAACAATTCCTCATCATTCTTCTTTTTTTTGGACATTAGTTAGCTTGAAGATTGATTGGAAAAGTGAAGGATTTGTGTTTTCCACCATTGGCCAAGAGATTCAACTTTGTTTTGAACTCTTAAGATGCTAAGTTTGTTATATTTCCTTTATCTCTTCTTGGCTTTGAAATGAATAAAGTTAATTTAATTATACTATGCTTATACACTTCATGGTACTTTAGTTTTTTGTTTGGCTGAAAACTAACATAGGAAAATTGAATTATTATGTGCTTAATCATTTCATATTCCAGTATTTTTTATTGCGTGCTTAATCATTTCACTATCCATTATTTATGTGTTTGGCCAAAAGCTCATACAAAGACTATTGATTTTATAGTGCGTAAACATTTGAATATCTTTTGTTTATCACCTGTTTTCAATTGATTTACATAAAGGTTATGTGATAGCTTTATTGTGGTATCATTCCAATCTTTATTCAAGTGATTGTTTAGTTATCCTAATTGCAAATTCACTTGTCATTTGAATAAAAGTTATTTTGTGTGAAAAAGAATTCAAGTTAAAGTTTTGTGATTTAATATTGCATATTAAGTTGATTCATATTCCATTTAAGTTTACATTTCAAATAAGAAAATCATTTCAAGCTTTTTAAAGATCATTCGAAGCAACATTAAGTTACCTACTTGCATTAATCACTTGATTGAAGATCCTATTTCAATTTTGATTTAAAATTAAAGTGAGCTTTCTTTCATTAATATTCACTTGCCTTAATATTGGTATAGTTTGTATGAGTATAAAAATCTTTTAAAATTGAGAGATAGATATTTGTATCTTTCCTTTTACCTTGTCTTGATTTGTGTTGGGTTGTACTTGCCTGTTGTAGGAAAGTATATGTTGGGTTGTACTTACCCATGTAGGAAAGTACAATGTTAGGAAAGTACAAAAATCTTTCATTAATCTTTAATTTATTTATAAGATTTTTGTAGTCATGTATATAAAGGATTCAAAGACATTTTAGGTATCTTTTTCAAGATCCTTTGGCATTCTTGACTCTTCTCCTTACTGGGAAATCTAGTAGTCCTTATATTCTATTATTAATGTACTCTTTAAATTTTTCGACATAGTGAATATTACTGAAAAAGATTATAAAATGATAAAAAAGAAGGCACTTCGATATTTATCGCTCAATATGTCTGAAAAAATTACTCAACACTTGACAAATCACTTTATGTGGATTAAAGCATTGTAAAAAAAATTTTATTTGTGCAAAGCATTTCTAGAAACTAATGACTAATACATATTAAGTAAAAGATGAGAGAAAATTATTTAGGCTAAGATATCTGATCAATTTTGATCATTATAAACATAAAAATCATTAATTTTTTTGGGATGAGTATACATAATTTTAATTTATTATTTGTTCAATTTATTCATCTAAAAATAAATTTAATAAATTAAAATTATATTAAGATCAAATTTTGTTCTTTTTTGTACAGATCATTGGACTGAATGATTGAGAGGCAAGTTTGTTAAAACATTCTTCCTACACTAAATGTAGGACAGCAGGGCAACAATCACATGATTCAATTCCACGTCTCATTGTTATTCTATGACTTTATATAATTTTTATTAGACCTTTGAAAGGCATTCTCTTGAACTTCATAGATCATAAGGCCAAATTTTATGAAATGAGCAAAGACTGGAATTGGAAAAGCGTGTTCTTAGAAAATAGAAAATGAGAATTGGTTTGATATTTTCTTGTTTGATTGGGGTCAATTTTATCATATATTATATATATTTTTTATTATTTTAAATATATTTATTTTGCATACTTTTAAAATTATTTTTCTCTTACAAAAATATTTTTTAAAATAGTCAAAAAAAATTTAATTTTTTGAATATTTTTAAAAACAACTATCACCACCAATGTATTTTATTTTGATTCCAATTATAAAGAAAATAAATATAAATTATAAAATAAATAATAAAATAATAGTGATCTCAAATAGCCAGTTAGTAAACGCCAAGTACTTGTTGGGACTAATTTATTTTGTGTTTCTATTTTTATTCTTATTTTTATATTATTTTGAACAATATATTAGTTTAGCATCTTTTTTGAATATTTTTGCTTTTTTTCTTTTTGAAGATAAAAACATTATTTCTTAAAATATTAATAATAATTTTTGAATAATTTAATTATTTTAAAAAATAATAATCATCATCACATATAGTTTATTTCAAAAACATTGAATAAAACTAATAAAACAAAAAAAAAATTTAGAAGTCATCCTAAAAGACCCTAAGAAAATGCATAAGCATTTTTTATTCTTTTTTTTATTTATTATTATTATTATATTTTTTTTTTCCTTTGTATTCAGCTTCCTCAGCCGATCATCCTGTTTTTCACGTGTGCTCACCTTGGACCCTTCTTTTTTGCATTCCAGCAGGTAATAACTACAGCAATTCCATGTTATTTCATGCTTTAAATGAATACAAGATCGAAATATTTTTAATCGCTATCGAGCTTTCTCCATGAGAGCATTAGAGTGAAGAAGAAGATAAAATTAAGTTCAATTATTTTTTTTTTTAATCTATTTTTTGTTAGTAATTTAAAAAGTTCTAATTAGTAGTCTTTATAATAAAGATATTATTAACATAATTGTATATCATTTTTAATTGTAACAATTATATTGCATGTATAATATTACAATTCAATTAATAAAATTTTATTAAATTATTTATTATTTAGAAATTAAATTATTGTGTTATATAAATATATAATTATACTGTTTAATTATAATTATTTTGAAACCATCAAAATTTTTAGCTCTGCAATTTTTAAAATTATAATTATCTTAGACTTTGTTTAATATTAATATTAACTTTTATAATTAAAAAGTTAGATAAAAATATTCTAAGACTAGTCAAGAATAAATTTTAAAAATTTAAATTTATCATATAATGATTTGATTTTTAAGAACACCAAAATTAATAGATTTGTTCAATGTCAAAATACTGACTAATAATATTCAACTATATATTATCTTAGTGTCATGATCCTGTAAAATCATTTAATAAAATTATAGTCAATTTTTTAAAAAATATTTTGCTTACTGATAAATGAAAATGGCATGAAAAATCACATCAAGCCTTGTAGGCATATGGAACTCTATGTATAAAACTTCCAAACAAATAACTCTTTATGCACTAACTTTTGGGTCAAAAATAATCCTTCCATTGAATGTTGAGCTATCATTTTTGTGTATTGTTGTCTTCTGACCTTTCCATTAGACATTAAGCTGTCATTTTTTTGTATACATTTTTGGACTATACTCAATGATTAACAAAACACTCAGCTTTTCTTAGAGGAATTAGATAATCTTGATGAATTTCACATTCAAGCTAAACTAAATCTTGGGCTATATCATGTTTGAATAATTGAGCTTACGATAGACTTCACAGACCTAGAACATTCATCATTGGTGATCTAGTATTAGATCTAAAGAGGCTTATATCAATTTGCTAACAATTAGGTGGTAAATTCAAAATTATTAACAAGGCCCTTTGGTACTTAAAATGGTTTACCAAAGAGCATATCTTTTAGTAGATAAGGATGATATCTCCTATACATGGTATTCTTTTTAGATATTATAGTTGATTATAATATTTAGCTTTCATTTTAATAAAAAAATACATCAAAAATGAATTATTTACATAGATTTATTTTCATCATTTGATGTTTGTACTATTTAGGCTTGACTCTTTTAAAAATCTTCAAAAAATAAGTGAGAAAAATCCCAACTTTATACCACTAATGCGACTCCCACAGCCTCTCCAAGAATCCTAGGTAGTTCTCTTATATTATTAACTAGCTGAATAACAACTTTTGTTCCTTATTTTTGAATGTTTGGGAGTGCTTCATGTTTCTCCTAATATGGCCAACAATCTACCCTCTATTCAATTACCTGAAAGAATAAGTACGTGTTGACAGGTAACTTCACCACATGTTTTATTGCCTATATTTCTAGTTGTGTATCATTTTCTTTCAAAAGAGTATGCACCACTAGAATATCTACTTTAGTTAGAAGATGTTATTATTTCATTAGTGATAGATGGTGTTTTTAGGGTATCCTAATACAAGAAAATATGCAATGACTTACTTATGAGTTGTAATTGATAAATGAATCATATTATGATATATGTTGGATTGCATACCCAACTTATTAAGACCATTCTCTAAAGATGCCTATCAAGACTATACTATTCTTTGTTAGAGACCTCTAGGAAGGATAGTCTTAGTAGCCTCTGCTTTCACACAAATACCCTCAGAGTAGCACCTACCACCTTCGATGGAGGTAAATGAGTTTGTCATAACAACACAATAGCATGAGCATTTTTCAGTGGGTCCAACTGATCTGTATCTAATTCTTACTTATATAAATGTTAATCATTGACTAAAGTTGTTATATAATTTTAATGTCATAGTATTTGAATAATAAGTGAAAATAGAAAGTTGTATACTTTTTTTTAATATACACTAAATAATATGCAATGTTATTGCTTTCTCCATATGATTTATAAGATCTACTTCTCTAGAATTGAATGCTCAAAAAAAATATCTTCGAGGATGCACTCTGACATCTTTATGGGATGGACTGGGAGTATATGTTTTCATGAGAGACTGATATATATATTCAACCAGATTTCCCCTAACATATATGTTAGGGTTTATTTTGATATGGGTTTTACTTCTACATGTAAGCAAGCCTCCATAGTTGATTACCTCTCTTACCGCAGTAAGATAACACTCTCAATTAAGATTGGAAACAAACATATCTATCTAATATGCAATTGATGCCTTAGAGGTGTGTGTGGCATAGATGACTATCTTTAGAAAATAAGAGTGTAATCTCGATCAAGATCTCATGGTTCCATCATCCCAAAATTACGTTATTCCAGCCTACCAACATCAGAGGGACAAAATAGTAATATCTAGAGAATCTAATTAGCAGTCATGGTTTACCTATTTTCTGGTATATCGAGTAAACTTAGAACTTTAGTGTAAGTGGTGCAAGAGTGTTCACCTGATGAATAGATTATAAGGTATTCACATGGCAAACGGACAGATGTTTACATTATGAACTGAATATAAGTAGGGCTTATATTCCTTTTAGAATGTCAAAATTAGTGTTTGCATGGCAAACATATAATAAAACTAGACTTACATCTTTTTGGATTGCCAAATAGATGTGTTATGCACATATTACATAGACATAGTGGTGTTTGCATAATAAATGAATAAAAATTTGAATTTTATTAAAAGTACATAAAAATTTGAATTTTATTACATAGACTTACACCTCGGTGCTAGAATCCAGTGCCACGACATTGTGATAGTGGAGCCCATTGCTTGTGTGGCATGATATGGGGGTAGATGAGCTGGAGTCTCAACTCCTTAGCGCTATATATCTAGCGCTATGGCTTTAACATTATTGGTCATTTGTCCAGGTGAACAGCACTGTGGCACCACCTTGTAGCATTTTTTTGCTAGTCGAGATTCCTAACAAACATGCAGTTTTAAAGAAAAATGATAGCCTCATTTTAATGAATGTTGTAGAACTACTCTCTTTCCACCCATGTCAATTATGAAATTTATTATAATTAAATCTATCTTTTTGACTACACAGTAACCGAAGAGATGGGCTGACCAATGCCTCGGCACTGCATATGGGCTCCGCAATGTTGAGGCCGTATTTTGCAACGGAGAGGGTAGCACCTCAGCACCGAGTCTGGGTGTCATGACGTTGGGTCCTGATTTATAAATAGAGGCACAGGCTGTTAAGGATTTTCTTTCTTCTCTAGCTCTTTCTGCTTTCTAATTTTTAATATTAATCATGCCTCTTAGAAGAGTAGTGAGCAAGGAGAGGGCTTCTAGGCCAACCACTTCATCGACTCAGAGCAATATCAGCACACTCTCCTTCACAAGCATCTAATTCCAGAAAGGGGTTTCTAGAATCCCAACGATAGTGTGGAAGAGATAATCATGGAGTGAAGGTGGCTCAAATTGGCTTACAATAACAACTCGTTCATTATCTTAGTGGTGTGTGAGTTCTTCACGAATGCACGGGATGACCAGGACAATAAAGCATAGGTCTAGGGAAAATTGATAAGTTATGACAATAGTGCTAAAACATATATTACGATCTTCCAAATCTTGAGTATGATCAATATATCTCCTACTACAATGATCATCCCAATTTTGATGAGATTATTCTTTTTCTTTGTGGCGAAAATGAAAGCATGCAATGGAAATGATAGGAGAAAGGATTGTCAACTTTCTTGTCATCGGTATGACAACCGCTTCTAAGGCTTAGCATATTTTATTTTTCTTAGGCTTACACCCTTTGGTAACATCAATGAGGTTACCAAGGATATGGTTATTTTGAATTTTATTATTCAAAATGTGTTTTCAATCAATATTAGGAAGATTATTTCTAATTCTATTTGTAATATGCTAAAGGGGAACACTGTTATTGGGTATAACCGCCCTTCTCTTATTTATGATTTGTATGTAGTGACAGGTGAGGTATAGGGGCTTGATGAAGAGGTAATCCTTTAGAAGGCTCCTCTAATGAAGAGAGTGATTGGGGCTTTGAGAATAGATTTAAAATGAGAGAGAGTTCACGTCCTCCCCAATTTAGATCTCGAACTCCCAAGTCTTTGGCCGAGCAAGTTGAAGAGATTGGTAGCTAGGTCTCGGACTTGCAAAAGATGGTGGATAAGAGTAGTCATAGGTCGGAGATGCTGGAATGCAAATTTGACCATCATATGGATCAAAAGTAGATGAAATTCTCCTATATGGCCTAGTTCAACACTGCACTGTCAACATGTTTCAGAATTGCAATCTTGCATATCCTAATCAGGTCTCCTTCCCTATAGTGCCTCAATATCAGCCATATATGATTACCCCTCTGCTATCACGAACGGAGGAAGAGGAGGAAGAAGAGGAAGAGGAGGATGATAATGAGTATGACTACTAGCTTTCCCCATTTATATTTTTTCTACTTTTCTTTTTCTTCTTTGTTTATTTTGTAATGGTAATATTCAAATTTATGAATAAAATTTCCCCTTTTTTTATTATGTGTTATGCTTGTATATTATTGTTGATTAATGCTCCAAGATAAAATAAAATTTTTAACACTTATAAAAAGACATATTATGATACAGCACAGCAACGCTGATATGCCAAAGCCTCGGCGCTGTAGATAGAATGAAGAACCTGAGAAGCACGCGCCATGACACTGTCCTACGACACCGCGGTGCTATGGGACATTATTTTCTCCAAAGCAAAAAATTTTTTAAATCCTTTTTCACATACAGCATAGCGACATAGCATTACGATGCTGTGAGATTTTATTTCTTTTTTTAAATCAAAATGTTCTAAGTCATATTCCAAGTGACACATGGGTATGACACTATGGCATTGATGCTTTGCCGTCGTGGTGCTATGATGTTTATTTAGTTGTATTAGGACACTGTGTCATAGCATTGGTGCTATGGCGCATGGCGCTAAGGGATTTCATTAAAGCGTTGGTGCTAATTCTTGGGCACTGTAGAACCGCTCTCGTAATACTTATACCCGAGAGCGCAACACCACAACACTGATATCCAGTCACCTCAGCCCTATAAGCCAAAATTTGAATTTAAAGTATGAATCTTTTAAATTTTTAGAAATTTTGACAGCATTTTTGCCTTAACAATATTAAATTTCAAAATTGTATAGTCCAGAGCAGTCTTTTCCCTCATTCCAGATCTAAGATCAGCAGAGGGGGAGGGAGTTTTGGTCTCGTGCTGGAATAAAATTCAACGGCACAGTTCTTCAACTCTCTAAGTTTTTTACACCGGATCAAAGGTCAATGGTGGGATTTTTATTAAACTAGTAAGAAAGAACATAAATTCTTTACCTGAAATGAGAAAGCTTGGGGTGAAGTGTGAGCACCAGTTCAGAGATAGTGGATTCAAATGAAAAAAGGATCTTTGAGTGAACTGCTCACTCCTATTTATAATAGTGGGCTGATAACTATTCTCTCTCAATAGCGTCTGCCTTGGCACCAAGATCCATGCCGAGCTATATTGTAATTTGTGACCAATTAGGTAGTGTCAAGATCATGGCCATGATGTCATGTAATTCAACAACTTGACCATGCGATTGTTATGACAAAAATAAAATATTTTTATTTTTATTTTATTTCATTTCTTTTAATGTAAACAAGAATAATATCTTAAAACTCAACACATTTGATAAATAAAACTATATATGGAGTTATGACCTCTATTAGGCACTTCACTGTTTGCTTCAATTGCTTGCAATTGTAGAACTTGGGTTGATCCTGAGTGCTTGCAAGATGGTGAGCTCATCACTTGAATGGGGGAGATGACATGTGCTTTTCATCCACTCTTGTAGAAGCCTCCCACTCTTCATGGATGATCTCCTCATTGTGAGAAATTAGTGTAATGAATGCTCACCATTCCTATACTCTTCCAACATGGTCACTCTTGTAAAATGCAATGAAGCACTAAAGTTATCAATGATTTTATTTAATTTTGATATTGGCACATTAATGGGATAAATAAATCATACCAAACTTAAGAATCTATCAAGAAATCAATGACACTTCTCGCATGCTTAGCTCTTGACCTATAAACTCACCCATTATGTGGTTAACTCTAGGCTTTACTAAGATAAGAACAAGTTATTTTGATAGAATGGAACATCTCATAAATTGACTATACAATTATTGTGCTAAGATGAGGTTTGCTCAAGTTTAGGGTTTAGGGTTTAGATTTTAGAGTTTAGGGTTTAGGGTTTGGAACATCTCACTTGAGCAATCCCAAGAGTCTATACATTTTATATATTTGTATGTTGTTGCTATTAATGTAGCCCTCTAATCTTATAAATAATAGGTTAAGAGGCATATTTAGGACTATTTGTCTCTTTTTCATATCATATAGGCTAGTTTGATCTTTTGGTGTTTTGAGACTCTTTGTATTTCAACCACTTGGCCATATTGTACTTTCTCCATTATTAGTGATATATACATACTCATTAGCCCAAATTGGCTCTCTTTGTACTGCTCATTTCTTTTTACCTAATTATCAAGGTATGTCCCTTGATTGAGTAAGATTTTTTTATTAACCTATGCATAGATCGGGATCCAATAGTACCATGATAAATTATTTTGATACCATTATGCCATCTTATTTATAACATCGATTAATCATGTCGATCTATATTTACAAAAGTTTCTAATTTAGTTACCTTGATGGCTAATTTACAAATTTTACATAAAATAGATTTCAAATTGAATCATAAGACAATCACAAAATAACCTTATATTTTTTAAGACATTTGAGTGAATTTAATCGCAAAATCAAAATTTATTGTATGTGCAAGAACTTGAACCCAAAACTTTTAGTTGAAAGCATAAACTCTCAATCACTATACTAAGATACCTTGCACAAATAATCTAATATAAATGAAATTTAATCAACTAAATATATATTATTGAATGAGAATAAAATTTATAACTTATTAATAACTGCCCTGATAAATTAATAAATGAAATATTATTTTTTAAAATAATTTTCAGTAAAAAACATTATTTGTGTGCTTCACCTTATCACATTTGAATTTAGATACCGTAATAAATACGAATGCAACCTTCACAAAATGATTATATGGAATGGATTGGTAACTAACACGCATTTTGGTCGAAACCAGGTTTTGTTTAACCTGACGCTTAAACTTTCGATTGCTTCAATATAAAACAAGCAGCCAAGTGGAAGAATCTACCCTTGAACTTTTGATTGCTCCAATATAAATTAAGCAGCCAAGTGGAAGAATCTACCCTTGACTATCGGCCCATACCAATTAGAAGTCAATTGTTATATCTACATAATTATCTTTCATTAAATAGTATACTCTCTCTCTCTCTCTCTCTCTCTCTCTACTTATATTTATATATATATATATATATATATATATATAATAATAATGTTACGTAAATAATAATTGCCAAAATCCTTAAATTTTATGCTTTTCATAAGCTAAATAATCATTAAGAAACCGTAGTTTGATCCATGAGATTGATTTTGTACGAAATTTTTTTTTTAATTTAAGTAATTAGAGTTAGCTTAGGTGCTGTTTGGGATCAATTTTATTTTGGGTTTTTTATTTTCATTTTTATGCTATTTTTAAAAATATATTTATTTGATGTATTTTTATTTTTTATTTTTAAAAATAAATGATACTGTTTTTAAAAATATTCAAAAATAACTTTTATGTTTTAACATTTTAAAAACAATAATTAATATTAAATATTTTTTAAAAAAATAAAATATAAACAAAACAAAATAAAAAATAAAAATGATCCCAAACAGCTCTTTAGTTTTTCTTTTGTTTCTATTGCTGATGGAAGTAGTTCTTTTATTGAAAATTTTTGTTAATATTATTAATATTTTTCTTAAAAAAAAATTGTGCAGCAGTACAAGATCTGGCTGTAAAAAATAACTTCCTACTATTTTTTTTAAATAATAAAAAAATAGCAGCTAAACGATGGTATTGCAGCAGTCTTGAGAAGTAGAATGAATTGAAAGCTTAATATTAATGCAACTTGAAATGATGTATGAAAGCTTCACACAATATTGATTTGAATATATGAATGATAAGTTAAAACAAATGATGTACGGACTTTTAAAAAGCAAGGTAATATTAAAAAGTAAATCAAACAAGTACACTTATATTCTATTTTATAATAACTATAATGTATTCACTTGATAAAATGATTTGTAAATGAAACATTGCTAATCACTTGTGTGCTATTTGAAATAAACCACAAGATATCTTCCACTTATAGATTTATGAAAATAAAATGAGAGAAAGAGAACTTTGAAGCACAAATTCTTATTCAAATAATTTATGTTTTTAGGTCAAGTGAAAATTTTTAATCACAACTTAACTTCTTTCATGCAAAGCATAATCATATGAATCGACCAAGAAGAAAAGTAAGGTAGGATGAAGAGTTAAGCACAAAATAAATTAAATGAACCTTGCAAGCAATCTTCAATGCAATATTTTGTCTAAGGGAAGAGGAAGGATGATGAAAGAGTTCTAGCACTTGAATCATAAAGATCTCCAAGGAGATGTAGCAAGAAGTTGGCCAAGAGTTGAGAAAAAGTAAGAAGAGGTTCACCCTAAGTCTAAGCCTCTTTAAATAGAAAAGGTGTGGCTAAGGGGTCGGTCCAAACATGTTGAAGTTGGAAAGAAATTAGTTTTGGAAATACTTTGATTTTGATTTCATAATCTTAATCAAATAATCAAAAAATTTGTCCCTAAGTGTTTTGGCCATGAGGGAAAGAGATGAAAAGCTTAATTAGGTAGCAAATTGAATTTTAAATCCAATGAAATAATGATGATAGGTTGGATCGGCCAAAGCATGAGAGGGAAAATCCAAATAAGGGAAATATTTAAATTTGAATGAAGGATTTCAACCACACAATGAAAATTCCTATGATTGGATTTCGACAAAGAATGAAATTTGGTGTGAGAGAGATAATTGTGCAATTAATCATACCATTCAAATAAGATCAAATTTAAGAAATGGAATTTTCGGCCAAGGATAGCAATGCGAGGTAAAATACTTTTATGAGGAATTTGAACTTTGAAGCATTCAACATTTCATAAAAAAAAAATTGAATTTAACCTGAAATTTGAACATGTTTGGTCGCCCAAATCATTAAGAGGAATTATTAAGAATAGAAAATAAGATTTAATTAAGGACTTCAATTAATCAAGAACTAATTTATTTTATTTGCTTAGAAAATAATTTTGCGAGAATAAGGTGGTCGGGCAAGCTCTATTCCAAGTAAGGATATGATGAATCAATTTAAGCAAGATTTAAGAGAAATTAACAAGGATTAATTTACATAAAATAAATGGAGAAAATCTATGTAATTTTTAACGAAATACTAGTTTCATAAATAGGATGATCTCAAATCAATGCATTTAATTAATTCAAATCCAAGATGATTAATTAAGATGTTTTGATGTAATAAAAATTATTTAAAATAATATAAATTAAATTTAATAGGGATAGGCCATGTGCTTTCCTAAAATAGATCTAATAATAAATAAAAAATTAAATTGAAGAAGAATTGAATTCAAATTTAAATTAACTTGAAATAATTTAATTAAACTTCAATTAGCTGAAATAAATCATGCCAAATCATTTCATAAATGATTAGAATCAATTTTACATTGATTTAACAATGAATATTCAAAATAGTTTAAATCTACAAATTCCAATGAAAGAAGTTTTTTTAATTTTGAAAAATGAAGGAATTATTTATGAAAATATTTTGAATAAATCTCACTTGATTTATTAACCAAAATCCTTTGAAAAATTCGGCCAAAATATTATTGGGATGATAAGGATGATAAGAGAGAGAAAAGGATAATTTAGATAATTCAAGAATAATTTAATTCTCATGCAATAAATAAATGGATGAAAATTAAGATTGAGCATGGAAATGATTTACTGAAGTATAAACTTAATTTATATTGCTTGAAAGAACATTAAATGGAACTTAACTCATGCACTTAGTTTATATTATCCAAAATGGATAATTCAAGGAATAATTAAAGAATGATTCAATTTTAATATGCAGAAAATATGGATAAAATTAAGTAAAATATTTGAAATTAATAAATCATTTATTTTCTTTTATTGAGCTTTTTATTTACCTTAATATTGTGATTCCTAAAAATTCCTAACAAGTTCAAGTCCAACAACTTTAGCTTTTCGAATTGACTGAAGAACCTAAATTTGAAGAATTTTCTTGCATCACTTGTATTTAAACCAATTAATAGCATTTAAAAATATGTTTGTTATCATCAAAATCAATCTCAAATGAGGTGGGGCTCATGAAATCAACAATCTCTCCCTTCTTGATAATGACAAAACTATGTAGGTATTGAATAAAGATGAAGGTGCAAAATGACCTTACATCAACCTTTTTGAAATATAAATTGCATTAAAAGAAAGTATGAAAGTAAGTAAACAAAGTTTTAAACAATTTTGTGCTGAAAAATTTTACAAGCTGAAAACAGATACAAAAAGAAAAGCTTCCCCTAAATTTATGCATCACAAGGAAAATGACCAACATAATACTTTCTCTCCTTTTTGGCGACATCAAAAATATTTTAAATATGAACAATAATAAATTACATTGATGGATCTAGCATACCTAACATGTGTCTCAAAGTACAAAAAATAGGTAAAATATTTAAATTTAAAAATTAAAGGTGCAGAAAAAGAGAAAGAGAAGCTAGGAATTCACTAAATCAAAATGAGATTAAAACAAATCTCTCATAGATTCTTGCAAGTAAAACCCAACACCATACTTTTCTACATGGGCAAGTACAACCCAAAACCTTACTTTCTTACACGAGCAAGTACAACTCAAACAAAGAGCAAGAAGAAAAAAGAGAAGAAATATAAATATCCAACTCTAAACTCAAAAGTATTTTGCACTCACAACCCAATCATAATAATATTAAAGTAAGAGATTTAAAAGAAGAGAGTTCACTTCTTTTGTATTTAGAATTGAATGTAACTTCAAAAGCTTATATGTAATATTTAATGTAAACAAGAAAATATGCTTGATTTGATTTAAATGAATTGAATGCTTAATATCGAAGCAACTTCAAATGATGTATGAAAGCTTCACGCAATATTGATTTGAATATATGAATTATAAGTTAAAGCAAATGATGTAAGGACTTTTAAAAAGCAAGTTAATATTAAAAGCAAATAAAATAATTTCACTTAAATCTATTTCACAATAACTATAATGTATGCACTTGATAAAATGATTTATAAATAAAAACTTGCTAATCGCTTGTGTGTTATTTGAAATAAATCACATGATATCTTCCACTTAAAGATTTATAAAAATAAAAGGAGAAAGGGAACTTTGAAGCACAAATGCTTATTCAAATAACTTATGTATTTAGGGAAAGAGAAAAACTTCAATCGCAACCTAACTTCTTTCATGCAAACCGTAATCATATGAATCAGCCAAAAAGAAAAGTAAGGTAGGATGAAAAGTTAAGTACAAAATAAACTAAATGAACCTCTTAATGCTTTTGGCCAAGGGTTGTTTCCACCAATCCTTCAAGTTTCTCAAGCAATCTTCAATGTAATCTTTTGTCCCAAGGAAGAAGAAGGATGATGAAGGAGTTGTAGCACTTGAATAATAAAGATCTACAAGGAAATGATGTAGCAAGAAGTTGGACAAGAGTGGAGAGAAAAAGTAAGAAGAGGTTCACCCTAAGTCTAAGCCTCTTTAAATAGAAAAGGAGTGGCTAAGGTGTTCGTTGAAGCATGATGAAGTGGAGGGAATTTAGTTTAGAAATAATTTTATTTTGATTTCATATTCTCAATAAAATAATCAAAATTTCTATCCCTAAGATTTTTGGCCATGAGAGAAAGAGAGGGAAAGGTTAAGTAGGTAGCAAATTGAATTTTAAATCTAATGAACTAAGGATGATAGGTTGGATCAGCCAAAGTATGAGAGGGAAAAATCCAAATAAGAGAGATATTCAAATTTGAATGAAGGATTTCAACCACATAATGAAATATCCAATGATTGGATTTTGGTCAAGACTGAAATTTAGTGTGTGAGAGAGAATTAAGCAATTAATCGTATCATCAAATAAGATCTAATTCAAGCAATAGGATTTTCGGCCAAGGATAACAATGAGAGGTAAAATACTTTTAGAAGGAATTTGAACTTTGAAGAATTCAACATATCAATAAAAAAATTTTGAATTTAACCTAAAATTTGAACATGTATGGTCGGTCAAATTACTAAGACGAATTAATGAGAAAAGAAAATATGATTTAATTAAGGATTTCAATCAATCAAGAGATAATTTATTTTATTTTATTTTCTTTGAAAATAATTTCCCCAAAACAAGGTGGTCGTCCAAGTTCTATTCCAAGTAAGGATTCAATTTTAATTTAATGCATGATATAAGGAATATATGATAAATCAAATTAAGCAAGATTTAAGAGATAATAACATGGATTAATTTACATAAAATAAATGCATAAAATCAATGTAATTTTGGGCCAAATACTAGTTTTCATAAATAGGTTGATCTAAAATCAATGCATTTCCAAGATGATTAATAAATATTTTTTAAGTAATAAATATTATTTAAAATAATATAATTTAAAGTTAATAGGAGCCAACCATGTGCTTTCCTAAAATAGATTTAATAAAAAGGAAAGGATCTTAAATTGAAGTAGATTTGAATTCAAATTTAAATTAACTTAAGAAAATTTAATTAAACTTAAATTAACTGAAATAAATCATGCCAAATCATAACATAAATGATTAGAATCAATTTTTCATTGATTTATAAATGAATATTCAAAATAAATTCAAATGAAAGAATTTTTAAAATTTGAAAAATGATGGAATTATTTTTGAAAATATTTTGAATAATCTCACATGATTTATTAACCAAAATTCTATGAAAATTTTGGTCAAAACATTAATGGGATGATAAGGATGATAGAATAGAGAAAATATAATAATATGATAGAGAAAAAGATAATTAAAATAATTCAAGAATAATTTAATTCTCATTCAATAATTAAATGGATGAAAATTAAGATTGAGCATGGAAATGATTTAATGAAGTATAAGGTTAATTTATTTTGCATCACTTGAATTTAATCCAATTAGTAGTATTTGAACATATATATTTTATCATCAAAATCAATCTCGAATGAGGTGGGGCACATGTAGTGAATAATTTTACATCAATAATGTGGAGAAGTGGGCAATAACGATTACTCAATAGTAGGTTAAGAGATTTTAAAATTGTGAGTTTATGTCCCCACTAAGAAAATTTTATTGATATGGCCTTGTTTCCCAAACATGAGGTTATTTGAAGTTAAAAAAAAAAGTTTTAAATAAATACCATGCAATTTTTATGCATTTACATATCTGACACTCAAAATTAGATATTCAATTATCTAACACTTTTATGCTTAAAATGTAAATTTTATTTTAAAAAAATAAGTAATGTTATTTTTTATGTGATATTAAAAAATGAGGTGTCATATATGCAGAAGGTAACTATGTCAATACATAAGAATTGTTTAAATCCTCCCTCCAAAAAAAATTTGAACATTTTGAGATAGGTTTAATTCATTAGATTATGTTATTAGAATGGTTAAAAATAAAATATTAATTTTAAATTTTATAGATATCTCCAAATTTATTAAAGTATTAATTTCATTTTTAAGTATAAAACCAAATAAAAAATCATTTTTTAAACATCACCTTATGTACATGAAATTACATAAATTCTTAGAAAATGCTAATCATTTATACTACACATTTAGAGGAAAGAAAAAAAATCATGTCATGTTGGACGATAACCATTAACTTATATTTTTGTTGATTTTTCTTCCTTTTGAAGTTTTTTATTACATTAACTATTGTGGTAGGTAATTTGACTTAACGCAATGTACCCTTAGAAATAGAAAATTATAGTTCTTGAATTATTAAAAATTACATCTAATTTTTCCCTGAGAAAGGGTTAAATTCCTTGCTCGATAATTATAAACAAATTTACTAAACTACTCAACACTTGGCAAAACATTTTAGGTGATGAAGTATTTAAAATTATTGTATTTATATATATTTCAAAGCAAGGGTGGACCCACTTATATGTCAGGGTGTGTAATTGCCCACCCTGAATTTTATAAACCTTCTTATGGTGTTTAAAATAAGTGTTAGGACACCATGAAGATCTTAAGAGTATGTATTTAGATGATCATGTACATCATCAAAGAATAATATACTACCTCGAAAGGTAAAAGTATTATCCTATGATGGATTCAATCATTCAATAAGGACACCTAAGGTTGATGGGTCTATGCATACCATAGAATTTTCTTTTGCCTTATATAGGTGAAGTAAGATGAGATTTCTTTTAAACAAAGTTACAAGTTCTCTACAAGGGGAATCCCCCATAGTTAGTTACATCTTAAGATGAAGAATCCTTTAAGAAAACTCTTTATTAAAGTAGTCAATAATTACTTTTTTAGATTTGAAAGCTTGTCTCAAGCTTGTTAGACATGGAAGTAAAATGGGATAGTCCAAATAAGAATAATTCTTAACAAATTCTAAAAAAAAAAGATAAGTAGGAAGTGCTTTGATATGTGGCACCTAGTAAGCACTTTAGTCTATCCTATAGTTGGGCTTTATATTTTTGAAATTGAGATTTATTTTAAGTTTTGAATTGATATTTTATTAGAATACTAGGACTTTATATTCTAACAACACAAGATTGAAGAAATACTTAAGAGATTAGGACTAATACCTATAATAGAGGAGAAACAGGTAGACCAAAAATCTAAAATTAAAAGTGCTTAAACATAAGCTTGAAGCTCAACCAAATCTAACAAGTGGAGACCAGGATATGTTAATTCACTTCCACCTAAAAAAATGAATATATCTTGACTCTTCTAGATTTTATACACTAATAAATGGGCTACTAGCTAATACTACCTATGCTTTAAGACCATGTTGTTAGGTCTTATGTAATGTAGAATGGATGAGCTGTTATTTATTAGAAAGTGGAGTTTAAGAATTATAAACTTACTCATTAGGATTCTATGATCATGTTTTGCATGAACAATGCTTTTAGAATGTAATAAAATTTTAGCTTCTGTAAATTTTGTTAGTCTCACTTTTTTATGAAGGCTTCAATATGCAAATCATGCCTACAATGAGATGTAGTTTAAAAGATGTTATGGGCTAAATCAAAAGAGAAGGCAGACTTCCCCTAGAAGGTGGCTATCCATAATAGTTATACTCTATCCTTTTTGTGCAATAGGAGATGAATTTAAGAGAGTAAAAAAATGCAAGTATGGTTCACAAATTCTATTGGTTTCTAGTTAATTTTAATGTTTATACCTAAGGCTCTAATTAAATGATATTGTGAGTTATATTTATTTAATTAGAGTTGATTAATTAAGTTAAGTAAAAAATTAAAGCTAATGGGGGTCTTCATCTTCTTCTCAATGGCCTAGATACTCTAGGCTTCACAGGGCCTCCAAGTTTACTCCTGGCTACTACTCATCCTAAACCCTTATGGATCTAGCTTAAACATTTGAAATTACAAAATAGAATCCTACCAAAACTAATAAAAGAAAGATTAGCTAGAACATTCATACACACCAAACAGTTATAATCCATATAATAAGGCTTGGCACTAGTGAGTTTCCAAGCCCATCTATCCTAATGGGCTATACTGAGAGGGGTAAATAGCACTTGCCAGCAAAATCACTAAGTTTAATTTTTATTACATCATACCCTTTTAATTGAGTAAAACTCCTGTAGAAAGAAATATTAACTAGTAAAGATCTCCCTAACATCCAATTTATGACAAATAATCCTAACATCTAGTCTAAAATAATACATCATGAAATAAGAAAATTAACACATCACAAATGAAGCACCGGCTTAATTGAAATATAAAGTCAGTAACTTATCAATCAAATCTGTGTATAAGGGTTAGTGTTGTGAACCAAAGCTAGATTTTAAGTATTTGAGTTATGATTTAACCTATTTTAATTTATTAACATAAGAGTGATTTCAATTCAAGTGATTAAGGGCTTTAGTATAAATCTTAGATTATGAATTTAATATTTGATTTGAGTTGGACTTAGTGTTTTAAAGAGTATGCAAAAATGTGGTGAATTTAATGATGATAATATTAAAACTAATTTAATTTACATATGCATTCCCTTTTGTATTTTTATAATTATGTGTTATTGTTACACCAAAGATGTTAACCAAAAATCTCCTTCAAGTCAGTAGCCTTACGATCTTGGATTTCTAGACTTAATATACCTTATAAATGCAATGATTATACATATGATTATTATATTTTGATTATCTTTATTTATAAATTTAGACCTTTATATATAAAAAGAAAGTAATTTTTGAAATTTAGTAGTAATAATAACTTTAAAGATATTAACATGATATAAGCCATAACATTTGAAATTTAAACATAAAGGTAAATGAGCATTTGAACAATCATACACATGTAAATTGACAAAAAGAATAGCTAAGTGTCATTAGGTTATTGTCTTAAACCTTTAATTTCAACACTAATCACATAATCATATCACCATTTTAATCAAGTTTTTCTTAAGGAATTTTAATTAAAGTGGATTAAGAATAATTAAGGAGATTAGACACTCTAAAATTATCCCACAATCTCTCTCTATTAGTTGTGATCTAAAAATCCAAGACATGATTTTTTATGATTTATTTGAGTTTAATAATTATTTAATTCAATTGACCACAAAGATACTTAAAAAATTAACTAAAAATGAAATATAACCCATAAATTATGAAAACAAAAAATTGTAGAACATCCATATAGATAAATAAAATACATCCTAAGAAATTCTAAAGCATTTTGGCTTATATTTTATAGTTAATTAAATAAATGAGACAAACCCCAAATCATTAATTACACTCAAAATAGTCCAAATCAATTGAGGTCTTTAATTTAATTGGAAACCACTCTATTGGTTGAGTATAAAGAGTAGTTTATCACAATTTTTAGAGACATACCCAATTAGTTATAAATTTTCTAAGTTTAATGATTAATTAACCCAATTAGAATGAACTTTGAGATTTAATTAGGACTAGAGGTCCTAACTATTTTTCTTAGGTGTTTTAATGTTAAACAAGTAAGCTTGAACATCAAAACACCTATTTGGACGTTTATATAATTTTTATCTATTTATTAATAAGCTTAATTAAATTATTAAGCATTCAAAAATTATTTCTCTTAATCCACTCACCCAAATATCATGAGATAATTATAAGAGGTGGAGAATATCACAAGGAGTATTCCCTCAAAGTTTCAAGTCATTTGCCCGAGTAATTTAGGTACATTAATGATTTTAATATAACATTATTCACTCTCTATCTAATAGACAAAAGTTATGGCTTTTTTTCTTGATTCTCCTCTATTTAATGATTTTAAAGAGTATTTATTTATATTATTTAGATTTTTTTATAATTTGTTATAATTAATCAAAATTCTACCCAATTAATTCTATTTAATTAAATCTTAATCACTCATCAAGCCCTAAATTAAGTGATTTTATGATTTCACCATGTCAAGAGGGTCAAATTAAATTCTTTATGGTATCAAAAGTTTTTAGGGAGGTTTTAAACTAATTCATTGTATTTAAGTAATTATTATAATTTTATATTTATTACTTTACCTAAATTGCTCTAATATGATTCAAAAAGTGCACTTTTCAATTCATAGCTCAAATGAGCTTGAAATTTATATGATGAGTGGGTTTTACGTTAGATTATTACCTTAAACATTTCAACCTAATTAAAAATTTAATTGAGAGTTAATTAAGAAATTACTATTTTTAATAAAATTATAATTAATCCCAAAATACTTGGAGATTTTGAGGCTTTTTATACCATTGAATTTCTCTCTAAAATGTAAATATAGAGAGTGGTTATTTGTATTCTTTGGCTTAATGATCCATTTTATATTTATTTTTAAAGTTTAGTCAAATTAAGGTAATTAATTAATACTTAATTAAACTCTAATTTAGTAATTTTAGGATTTAATATGATTCAAAGGATCTAATATATATATATATATATATATATATATATATATATATATATATATATATATATATATATATATATATATATATATTGATGTTTAGTAAGGTGATTTAATCCATTTGGAGGGTTTGTGTAATTTCCATGACTTCTAATTATTTTTTTTACTCAAAATTAGCCTTTAAATTTGAAGATCAAGATCTTTTAATCCACTAATCCATTTAGCTTAAAAATTTTATGGTAGATTGAGGATAACATCAACTTCAATCCTTAAAATTTCAGCTTAATTGGATTAGTATTTTAGGATTAATTTAAAAAATATTTAATTTTCATATAAATTCAAATTAATCTTGAAATACTAAATAAAATTTTAGGCTTTTGAGATCATTAGATTTCATTGGAATGTTAATTCCATAAAGGGCTCATTTGTAATTTTTACTTGAGTATTTTATTCTTTATGAATTTTTGCAATTCTAGCAATTGTTTATTAATTTTAAAATCCAAAAAACTAAAATTTTCTACTTATCATTGTTTGCAATAGACGAGGACATGCTTTCTGCATCGACGCCTAATTGGGCCATGGTGGATCGATGTGGGTCCACCTCAGATTATGATAGGAACACATCTTCGATTAGGAACATCCAATCTTTGATTCACAATTTCAAAGGGATCTTAATTAGATCTAGTGCGGCTCGATCATAGCTATCCATCTAATCAAATGTAAATGACCAACTATGGTGTCATCTCCTTCTGACTGTAAGAGAAGAATTGGACTCTATTTCAAATTAAAATTCCAATGATCTTCATTAAAATCTCTATCTCTTTTGTTTGAGAAAGCTTTCAATGAACAATGCAATAGAACTTTAGTGATTTATCTTAAATTCACATGGTCTCATTTCACAAAGTATCAAAGCCCGTTCACTATCTATGGGTGAGACCAATTACCTCACTCAAGCCAATATTGGGTAGTTTTCTCATTTTGAAAAGCTTCTTTAAAGTGAGACGAAGCTCTATCATGAACAACCCCTCTTACCTTCATGTGGATTACTCTAGAGACCAACACCCACCATCGATCATTAGAGTTTTTTATTTTTTGGGCTTAGAGAGGTTAGGGGAATAGAGAAAATGCTCAGCTCATCTTCTCTGATCCTTATGAAGGTGTGTGTAATGCCTATCAAGGGAGAGAGAGAGAGGCTAGTTTTGTTTTTTGGCATTTGGCCAACCTACCTCCATTAATGGAGGCTTGACTCTCCAGCCATATGAAAGAGTAGCTTCACAAAAGGTCAACAAATAATGATTCATCCACTATATAGCATGCTAAGATTGGCTAAGTGGGAGGATAGGGAAGGCATTAGAAGATTTTGGGATTTGGCATTTTCCTCTTAATTTTTCTTCTTCTTTTGACTTCAATTGTTAAATTTTGGCTCTTCTCCACATGGGCTGAGATATCAACTCAAGTTTGATGGAGTTTGATAAGATTTAGTAGGTTTGGCTTAGGTTTATGTTAGCTTGAATTCAATTTAACCCAATTTAGTTCAAATGAGTTAAGTTGGATCAAAGGGTTGGTTTGGCCAATTTGGGTTTGGATTATGTTTCAGTCATATTAATGAGTTATTTAGAGTGATTGGGCGTGGTTGATTGTAATTGATTTGGTTTGATTTTTTTTATCCCAAAATGATCTATTTGGGTCAATTTGGGTTAACTTGAGTTTGGTTGATTAATTGATCCAATTGGATTCAAAATGGGATTGGGTTGATTATAATTAAGTGACCTAAATGACTTAAAGTGGCCAATTTGATCCAATTTTTATTTATTTTAATTTTGGCTCGATATGGCCCATTTGGGTCTATTTCAATCAAGTGAGCTAATCAGTCAATTTGGATCTCAATTTAGAATGGATTATGCTCGATTGTGTATATTTAATTATTTTAAAGCTTTTAGTTGGCCTAATTCAGTTTAGATTATATTGATATTAATCTTAGCATTATATCATTCAATTGGGTCAATTTAGATTAAGTTGACCAATTGATCAAATTGACCCCTAATTAGGCTTCAAGCATGTTTGGTTACTATTTCTAAGTGTTTGGGAAAGGTCATTTTGAAGTGGTTTAATTTGGGTTTGGCTCATTGAGGCTGAAATAGGCTAAGTGAGCTAATTGGTCAAAGTGAATTTCAATTAAGCTTCAATTATATGTGGTTTGTGTCTTGGTGATATTTAACTTGGTAGTTGCAATTAATTTAAGTTGATTTTGGTTTTAGGCTAAAGTGGAAAATTAAGTCACATGGGCTAGTGATGTAGCACATCAAAGGAGAAAAGGACTTATTTAAGGTTACAAACCAAAGCTTGAACTTTGAGGACTTTTATTAAACTTTATGTGTTCTGGTATTTATGTCCCATGTATTATATTATCTACTAGTTGATGTATTTGGTCATATTTAAGTATTATATAAGAGTTTTAATTAAAATAATACAATTTCATGTGTTAAATTACTTAAGTGGCAGTCTAGTGCCTAAGAGGTGCTCTTCTTGTGCCTTGGTGATGCATTCCGTGGTATTTAGTGCTTGGGGATAGAGAAGCTAGCACCTTGGCATTTTCTTATGGTGTCTCAATGCTATTCAATGGCACCTTGATTTTAGATTGTAGCACTAGCACTATGAAATAATAGGATCTGAGTTTCATTTAGTTTTTGATAGTTTTTTCCCCCAAATGACACATCCATTGGAGTGTTATACTTATATAAACACCTATTCTGACCTAATGAAGAAAAAAACTTATTTTTGTGTGAAACCTTGAGTGAAAAACATATTGGTTAGAGCTTGGTGGCTGGCTGTCAGGAGGATTTGGTGATCCTTTGCTATTGTTCTGCTTGAGTGAGTATAACTTCTTTGTATCCCTTTAACTTTGGTGAGTGGAAGCCCTTGAAGTATTTCTTCTTGCTCCATCCGCTGTGATGTCTTCTCTCTATGACACATCCATCAATTGTAGTATCATAGCCCAAGGTTTGGAGGCGTGGAGAAAGTGCTCGTAAATAATCCAGATCAAATCCAAGCAAGGCTAGTTTTGTATTTAGATTTTGTGTAAGTTCCATTATAGATTTAGTGATTTCGCTTGAAAACTTTTTCTAAATTCATGTGGTAGGCAATCCTATGAATATTTATTTTACTACCAACTAGTTGCCTCCACTTATAAAGCCTAGCCTTTATCTACTTGGCCTAACTACAAGCCATAATATTTGAGTGACAACTTGAGTAAGGGAGAGTTCACTAAATAGCCTAATATAGTATACAAACTTTACATAAAAATTGAACTCATATCCTTAAAGATCTTAAGTATATTTCTTTGTAAGTTTGCTTAATGTTTTGTAGTATCCATAAGTTACTTTGTGCTTATACAAACTTTACATAAAAATTGAACTCATATCCTTAAAGATCTTAAGTTTATTTCTTTGTAAGTTTACTTAATGTTTCGTAGTATCCACAAGTTACTTTGTGTTTATTGAAGTTCAATCATTTTAAAATTTTGTGCATCTCATTATACTAAACCTAGTTCACATAACACATATTAAAATTTCATTTGGAGTGTCATATTTCATCATTTTATTTACATCATGCCACCCAAGTTCATTAGTTCGGACCAACTAGAGGACTTAACTAGGAAGGTATGTGAGATGTCTATGTGAAGTGAAGAGAAATTCACTAGGATAGAAGACCTCTTCATAAACCTAATCGCATAAATTCAAACTTTCAGTATTAGACTTCAAACCCCACCAACTATCCCACGTCCGAATGACTTGGAGCCTGTAGGAGGGGAAAATATTGAACTTCGTAGAGGTGATTATCCTTTGAGAAGACCAAACTAGGGAACACCCTTAGACAAGTACATCTTAGAATCAATGAAAGATTCCATAAACTTATGTTATAAATTAAAATCGAAGCCTCAACATGTGATGGTGTTCATAACCCCAATAAATTTTTAGATTGGTTAACTTAAATGGATTAATTCTTCAATTGGTATCATATGGATGATTATCAATGGACTATATTTTCCATAATGAAATTAATGTGTCATTTGAAAATCTATTGGATTAACTTTTTTGTTAAATAAGAGAGATTCAGTAGAAACCTCATGACATGGGTATAAATAAAAGAAATTCTAAGTGCTAAATATTATCATATAAATCATGATAATAGACTCCACAAATAATTGACTACTCTTAAACAAGAGAATATGTTAGTAGTGAAATATATAAATATATTTAAGGACTTAATATCTAGAACACAATGCATTGATCAAGAGTGGAAAATAGCTAATAAATTTATCATTAGTTTAAGAAGAGATATTAGGAATGAGGTAGAGCTTTACAATCCTTAGATCTTAAAAGACGCTTTTCACTAAGTTTTACTTCCAAAAAAGCATAAAAAAGTTGCATTCACATCTATGATGAAAACTCAAATATCTTCTAAATATCTACCTACATCACAATCTCAAAAATATATCATTATACCTAACCCTCTTTCATCGAACAACTCCACTAAAATGAATCCCATTGAACATACTTCTAAAAATATGAAAGAGATAGTTTTCTTTAAATGTCAAAAGAAGGGTCATATGCAAATTCAATATAGAGCAAAAATTATGTTCTTAGATGAATTGGAAGATTTAAGAGAAGAAGAGGATATTAAAAAAAATACATGATGACTAACCACTATTAGATGAAGGACTGGATTTGAATATAGATAATCCAATATCAGTTATGAGGTGTATGATTACTTCTAAGAAAGAAGAATACTGGAGAAAGAAGAATATTTTTTCAATGTATATATTATGTAAGAAAAAGATGTGTAAGCTAGTAATTGATGGAGGTAGTGCTAAGAATGTTATGTCAACACATGCTATTACTAAAGCTAATCTTACAACAGAACCTTTCTCAGAATCATTCCTAGTAAGTTGAGTAAATCACACATCTCTACTTATCACAAATAATAAAAACTAAATTTGTATAAAAATTAAAAACAAAAATACAAACATATTTTTTTATTTTTTTCTATTTTTTAAAAGCTAAAATAAAAATAATCCAAACACGGCCTAGTCAATTGGATAAATATGTCAAATTCATTCCAATTGTAAGCCCATTTTGCAAAAATATAAAGAAAGAAATATAAATGAGATAAATCATAAAAATGTTAAAATCCACTTCCTCAATTTTTATTAAGTGCTGAATTTCATAATTATACAGAAATAAAGGTAATAGTTATCTCATCATTTTTCATATTTTAGGTGCATGATTGCATGTCTTCTTGCCTACATTTTTATATAAATAAATAATCGAAGTCATAACATAATAAAAAAAATAAAAAATAACAACCAAATGAAAGAGGTGCGGTAACAATATAATAATTTAAGTCTTTTATTTATTCTTTCCTTGCTCTTAGATTTGGAATTACCACGACTATCTTAACATTTCCAAGAAAAAAAATTTATGTATATACACATAATTTTTATATTTTTTCATAATTAAGATTTAAATTCTCATACTTATATAAATCTTATTTAATCTTTAATATTATATAAAAATAATATTATCAGATAACTTTTTATTTATAACAAATAGTATATTTATAAATATAAATTTTAGATATTATTAATACTTAATAATTGTGTGCTGTGTATGCCAATTGAAGAAGAAGTACTACGACTTTGACGATTTGTGATTCGATAGCATGGCCGGTCTCATAAATGATAAAATTATTTTTGGCAGCATTCGGTGGAGGGAATAATGGAGAAATCTTATAAAATACACCATTATTGCTTATATCCATATGGATATGTTATTTAACAAAATATAATAAAAAAAAAAGAATTATTGCACCTTAAATATAGTTTCACCATGCCACGTGTCTCAATAACCTTCACTTTGAAGTCATCAGCTGCTGAATAATGGACTATATTATGCAAACCTTCAATATATTTTTTTTTTTGGAAAATATGAGGGCATATGCCCAATTTCATTCCATAAAAAATAATTACAGATACAGAAAGATAGACTAAGCTAGAACGAAAAAACGGTGAAGATCAAACATGGACTTCTCAGCAGGTTAAACTGAGACAAAGAACAATGGTAAAGGAACAGAAAAAACAGAATCTAGTTAGAGCTGTAGGAATCCAGCTGAAGTAACAAAACTAATAACCAGAAAGAAAACATTTGATGGACTATCTGGACTCAGACACAAAAAAGAAATACTGTATAGTATATCCAGCAGCACCCCACTTTGAGAATCAACCAATCGAAACCTGCGGTTACCTTCCCTGCCCTCCAATGGATGAATAAATACAAATTGCACTTGTTGAGAAGGTCATCCATGCAGGGACTATATATATATATAAATCCCAATGTAACTATACTGTTGTCATCATCGTCCAGCAAAAGAAAAGAAAAAACCAGCAAGATGAAATCTGAGCGAACATAAGAGCAGATAACAAGATTCATAAATGTGCAACTGAACTTTTCCATGCCAGAATCAATTGTCTAACTTGCAAAGGCCATGTTTCTTTCAACTTCCACTTTGATATTTTAGCACCAACCCGATTTTTTACTTGCTGCATAAGGGATTGAAAAGAAGAGAAGGAGTTGGAGAAAAGTCTTTGGTTTCTCTCTCTCCAAATCATGTATACCAAAACGGCAGTAATCATATTATGTAGTCTTTTAATTATCTTGTGAGCATGTAAATCAACACTTTCCGAATTTGTTGAAGGGTGGAGTTAAGTAAGAAGAATTGGCCATTAGGAAGAAGAGATCTCACCAAACTCATTGAAACCGCATTCAAAAAAACAAGTGAGAATGAGATTCAGAATCATAATGTAAACAAAGATTCCCAAGAAACACCCACACCTTTGTTAACTAACACATCGAGGTCTTCAATCTCCCTAAAAAAGCCATCCAACAAGAAAGTGAATAGTTTATGGCACCCCTTTAAACCAAATTTCCTTGTTCCATGAGATGCTAGGATAGGATTCAAAATGGCTTTCTTGAAGTCAGGTTAGATGGCTTTTTTTGATTTTCCCATTGAATCACATCCTCCCTCCGTATATAACAAATGCTCAATATTCTCAAGCAATAAAGAGTATTCAAGAGAAGTCCAAGGTAGACACCACTTACCGTCATTTAGAGGATACCAACCTTTGCATCGTTGGAGATTCCCATTCTGCGTACCCCATCGTGAGTAAGTAAGTATTGCCATTACACCAAGGATCCTGAAAAAGAGAAATAGTATTTCCATTGCCAACAAGATATTTAAACTTTGTTTTATATGTAAAACCAATTGATCTTAACTCCTTCCAACAAGTGGTGCATTTGGTGTTTGGAGTTTCCCATATAGTTCCATATTTATAGACACCGTGGAGGCAAAGAGAGATCGCTTTTTTATTACTCTCCAATTTTTAATTTGCTACAAGTATAGAGAGAATAGGCATATAAGACCTGCCCCTTTTCTCTAGGGAGGGTTGTTTTGAGCCAAGAGATTGTATGAAGCTTTTTGTTCTCCCACTATGATAGAAAAATTGGAGGTAAATGAGCATATCTTCTTTAACACACCCTTAGGAACCACAATTGAGAAACCAATATGAAAGTAAACCATTAACGAGGATCTAATCATTTGATACCTCCCCTAAGGAGAGAAATTTGCTTTTCCATCCGCCATTCTCTTTGCAATTTATCAAATAATCCATTAAAATGGATTGTTTTGTGTGCACCCATACAACAGAAGTCCAAGGTAATTTATAGGAAAAAAGTTTGCTTGATATTGAGAATATTTAACAAATAATCATTTTTGACTCCTTTGAAAAGCAAATAGTAGATTTTTCAATGTTTACCATCAATCCCATGTAATTCTCTAATGTGGTAAGACAACCTTGTAATGATCTAATAGTATCATTATCGCCTTTACCCATTGCAAGAACATCATCAAGAAAAGAAGATGTGATACTTTGCATAACTTTGCAAAGGGGGTATACCTTAGTAATTGAGTTTCGCTCCATAAGACAAGATAGCATCTATAGCAATAGTGAAAAGGAAAGGAGACAAGGCACTTTAACCTGCATGAGGAGGAAAACCAACCTTGATTTCCCATTGAGCACAAATGAAAATGGAACATCCATAATACATGCCTCCACCCATTTTACAAAACCTCATTGGTATACCTTTGCCAATAACTGTATAAGAGCTTCTATAGAGTCAAAAGCTTTTTTTTAGATCCAACTTAGCAAGAAATGTGCCCGGACTAGGAGAAGAAAACTCTAAGAAATTTCATTAGCCAAAGCCAAACTATCGCCTATATCCTTCCTTTATAAAAGCTGATTGAGCATTGTTTATCAACATAGGAGACATGTTTTTAGCCTATTTGCAAGTACTTTAGCAATAACTTTGTAAAAAAATATTGCAAAGGAAATAGAGACGATAGTCGGATATATTACTAGAATGTTTCACCTTTGGTATTAGGGTAAGGAGAGTATGTTTAAAACATCTTGGCAATTTCTTTGTCTTGAAAAATGATGAGCGACTCTTAAGAAGTACTTCCTGTAAAATCCCAAGTGTTGATAAAGAAATGTGAATTGAATCCATCCGCCCTGTTTTGTTTTCATTTATGCTATGAAGAGAGATAATTTCTTCATCACTAATATCTTTATCCAATTCATTTGCCCAAGAGAGTGTATCCCAAAGGAAGGTCCCATTGGTAAGGAGAAAGGGTTCTTTAAATAGATTGGCATAATACTTTTATCTCCTCACCATCAACTCGATTTGAAATTACTCCTGTTGTATGCAATTCATGGATCCTGTTCCTTCTTTCTTTTATTGAACGAAAGGAATTTCAGATCATCATCAGTTGACTAAGCCAATGAGCCTTTGCTCTTTGCTTGGCCCATATATACTTTCCATTTTGAAGCTTAGTATAGCTCATTTTGCATCATTAGCTTCCTTCATCAGCTCTTTATTGCCCGGATCACGGTTTAGCTTTAACATGATTTCTTCTTGTATTCTTTTTTCCTGCATAATTTGAGAGTGAAGAGGAGAGGGGTCCCATTTCCGCGCTTTAAAAGCCTTTTTAACCTGAGCTAGCTTTTTTGAAAAAACAAACAAAGGATCACCAGACACAAACCCCCTCCAAGCATCAAATGAGGTAGCCTTGAAGTCCTCATGAGCAGACCAATGATTCCTATACATAAACCGATGAGTGGGAGTGTAACAATGTTGGAGTGTGGTAATTAATGGGGAGTGATCAGATGAAAGAGGTGACAATACTTTATAATGGGAGAGTGGGAATAAATCAAACCATTTAGAATTGCATAACACTCTATCAATCCTAGAGAATAGGATTATTACTTTGTTGGTTCGAGGTATAAAATAAACCTAACGGGTAATTCAATGAGCTCACAATGTCGTTTACATTCTTTGAAATCAAGTGAATTGTTTAAGGAGATAGGAAGCCCACCGACAAACAATTGAAATCACCCATCGATCCAAGGCTGGTTAAGTCTTGACCAATCGATCTCAACATATTCCATAGGGAGAGACGTGGTGAGCCATTCATAAATGCAGACAAATAGAAGGTATAATTCCGAAATAGAAACAATACCGTGAACAACTTGGTGATCAAAGGCTTAAAATCAAGTTTATCAGAACACTTAATCCATATTCGACCCTTGATTCAAAGTTTGAAATTTGCGATTGAGTTGAAAAGATTGAATTTTTTAGAAGGAAAGGATTGAGAGAGATTTACGTACCAATTTTGTTTCCAACAAACAAAGGAGATCTGAGTCTCTTGAATCAATCGAAAACAATCGAAACTCGCCCTCAGATAACCCCCGACATTCCAGCAACCTAGAACCGGAGCGGACATTAAGAGGATGAAGATGTTGGGCTTCCGCCTTTTTTTGCTTTCCTTTAGTCGCAGTTGGAGTCGGAATAACCTTCTCCTTAGCATTATCCAACGAATAGATAGAATTACCTGGTATAAGAGTAGCTTTTCCTTGAGGGTCCAACGAATCAAGAGTAGCAGCAGAATTAGCCGTCGGGCGGTTAATCTGCTCGGAAGGTGCTTTATCATTTAGTTTCACTGTGTTGGTATCATAAGCAATTGATTCCTCACAGATGTGCATTTCACTTTGAACCTCCTTAGGTATATCATTAACATCAGACTCTCCTAAATTGGTATTTATCTCTTCATGATCAGTTTACGTCTCCAACACAGGGGATTGAATTGGTGAATGGTTTAGGTCTGCCGTGGTGGGTGGAATTGTGCTCTCATTGACTTCTAAAAGGCGTGATTCCTCTTTACAGAACTCACGTGGATTCATCCATAGGAATAATGTCCAATTGTGTATTATTATTATGTCGCTTATGGCCTTCTACTATTACTTCTTCCTCTAGCGGTGAGGTTGTGGTTTAAGGGACGATTTCTCATCGTGAGAAAAGTTTGACATTTGGAGCAAGCGGCGGTTTCCGATCACACTCACGGTTAAATTTAATCCCATTCAAGTTGATTGGAATAGAATTAAGATTGATCTTGTGTTGATCGTACACAAATCACGGCAAATGTGATTCGCTTTAGTTCTTTGAGATTATCAACGACTAATGGAATGCCAATTTGGCTGCGACTTTAGAGAATCCCAACTCATTCCAACAGGGAAGTTAGTTTGATCCATAGGGAATTTCTTTGATTTGCTCTTTCGTTGGTGGAAGTTCCATTCCACTTCGAAAAAAAAGGCTGCCATTTAGAAAACGGACCATTATCCCAGACTAGATCGTAATCTTCTTGGCATGAAAATTTGAATAGGAAAAAGTCGCCTTCCAATGTTAGAAGATCCATGGAACCTTTAAACCTCCATCGCCTCTTCACTGCATTCAATAAGGAACCATAATACGGTCTTTTCCCTATAGCATGCCCGACCAATGAGAGGTTCCATTCATTTCGACCTTGAGATAAATCATTTTGAAAAGCAAACTTCGACGATTGGAGGGATGAAGGATAACGATCGGCTTTACTCTTCTCATTTTGGGCAAGGAGAAGATCTTTCCAGGTTGTTAACGGGGAGATGCATCGGCGGCAGATAAAGGTGGGAAGGATGCTTGAGACAAATTTCGTAAGGCCATTTCTCAAGAGAGGACTTCCGACCTCATGGAGGTCGAAAAGGAAGAGTTGAGGAGGTGGAGAAAGTATGAGATAAGGAGATGAAGGGGAGGAACAACTAATTGGTTGGGACTTACCTTGAGAGAGCCCTAGTTTTTAGCCTCATGCGCCTTCAATATATTGCTTGCATTGTGCACGTATGCGTGCATATTTGGTCTTTTTTTATATGGACCTGAATGATTCTTTTTTTTTTCTTTTTGACCGGATTAAAATCCAATAAAGCGTCGTACGCATTCTAATGCTTTTTCTTAATGATAATAAATAATGAGCTCAATCTAACCGGAAAATGTATGTCTCTAAGAATTTTGGAAAACATGAAATGGTTTATCAAATTATTATGGCAATTCTTTGATGTTTTTAATTTCCCATGCATTTTTACTTATCTGTATAATATTATTTTTGTATAACCCCTTTTGAAAAAAAAAAAACAAGCTTATGATTATGAAATAATGTGGAAGCGTGGAGAGAAAAATATTACATAATTCATTTATTGAGTAACTAGGAAAATAAATTTTGAGAGAGAAAATGAATAGTGCACATCTTGTATTCTTAAAAATCTTTTAAAGTCTAGAAGAAATATATGTTTTTTCAAGTTTGCATCTGTGATGCCGTTAATGTGCTAGATCTCAAGAATAATTCCTCGGGATAAGGTTGTTGTTGCTTTGTGAAGCTTTTTTCTTTATCATAGATTTCATGTAACACCTAAATTTTTGTTGGATGTTTCTTAAGTACTCATCCTTGTGCCACTCATTACCATCACCTTCGGTGTTAAAGACTTTAATTATGGTTGTTGTGATATTATTTTTGAATTTTGGCATATTTACATTTTGTACCACATTTAGTGCCTACAGGCTTATAGATTGTTACCACTTTAATGATCCTTGGTATATTTATTAGTTGATTGTTAGCTCCATAATGGAATGTTGGCTTTTAATGTATTCATTGTGTCATTTTCCTTGGATCATCATGATTTGGCTTAGATTTTTAAGTGGATTATCTTTATAGATACTAAGTTACAAGCTTTCTTAAGTAACTCAACTAAACCACTTATAATTTGCTTCTTCTTTTTTTTTTTTTTTTTTTTTTGCTATGACTACTCTCTTTGTTTCTTTTAGGGTGATCTAAATATAATGCTTACCCATTCTTATTCCTAATCTCTAATTGTATGTACTATCCCACTTTCAAAGTAGCAAATTAACATTGTTTATATTATTGATGTTATTTATGAAATAGTTTATCATAGCTTGTGAAGAAAAGGAATCATGATTGAAGATTTATTGCAATAATGACATTCATTTTGAATCGCATCCATACCTTGATTATATGTGTTTGAAACACCATAATAGGGAAATCTATAGTAGTAACACATTCATCACTCATAAATCTAGACACTCGCTTGAAGACATCCATCATCAACTTGCTAAATTGAGATAAGTTTCCCATGTAACTTATCCATTTAGACCTCCTCTTATCAACCAGCCAACTCATCTACTCTATAAGATAAGGATCTTGATCTAAGACACTTCTTATCACATTCTGTTTATAGAAGCACTATATATAACTCTCTCTTCAACTTTAAGAAAAAGGGTCATTTTAGTGAAATTTAAGACTTACTAACTTGAGTCCTACAAAGATCCTGTAAACCCTTTCAACCACCTTAATACCTTTAAGAACATCATGTACTTGTATAAAATGTTAGATGTTTTTATGTGTTGTACCTTCTCCATTACATGCTAGTAGCCCATATAACTCAAGTGTTATTAATTAATGATTTGAGGATAGCCAACTTTTATGTGGTGTAAGATGAAATTTTTTAAGTGTTTTATAGCTGAAATGTATTAGTTAATTCATGGAGATGATAGATTTCACAAGGTGTTGAGAGCCTTTTATTGCTTCAAGATGAGTAATAAATAGTAAGTCAAGACATGTTATGAAAATAAATAAAATAGTAAAAAAATATTACCTAGTGTTTATAAGTGTGTGTTTAGATTTCTTTAAGTATGATTGATTTATGATAGTTATCATATTTTTATTAATTTATAATAATATTTACACATTTTATTTTCACATAAATTTTCTATGATATATTACTAACATAACTATATTCTTAAAAAATTATAAATTTTATGACTAATTAATATATTTTAATTTAATATAATTACATAATGATCAATATTAATAAATAAAAAAATTATTATAATTTTAAATTTTGAGCTTAATTTCTATTCAAATAGATTCATTGAATTTCTTACAACAATTTCATATAATTGATGACTTTTGATTAAAATAAATTAATCATGATTTTTAAAAATAAAGATGTTTCTTTTTTAGTATTATTAATTTTTTTAGTTTTATTGTTGTTGAATTTGACAATTTAGAAAGATAATTTTGGGTTTCTTATTGAGTTATAAATTATTTAAAATATACTAGTATACTTTTACTTTAACTTATTAATGATTTCACATATTTTCTTATGTCGATATGAAGTATTTCTTGCAATAACTAGATATCTTTTAAACAGAAATCAAATAATTTTCATAATCTCAACCACTTGTGGTCAAGTTTAGAGTAAGTTGAGTAGCATCCCTCAATCTTACATTTAGTTTTATTTTATTTGTTTTATAGCAAACTTGTAGTCATGCATCTTAATATTATAATAAACATTATAATAGTTGGTGAGAATCATAATCAACATTAAAGTGTTAGATCACTTTCAAAGAATGATTCTAGAGAGTTTGCTAAGTATTTGTGTAAAGGTGATTATCATTCATGCTTCACTTTAAAGGAAGAGATTGTGAAAGTTTCTTTACACACAGTGAGTGAAGAAGAGATTACTTGGGTAAATTGAATTTCTAAGTTTAAACAATGATAATATGTTGGCATAGACTGTTAGGTGGGTGATCTAAATAATATAAATATTAATCTCATTCATCTTATTCTACAATTTAGATTTGTACTACACATTTATTGTACTTAAAGTGATAATTTGATATGCTCTTAATGAAATTAATTACTTTCAGTATGCTAATTAGTTATACATATATAATTCGGCATGTACGACATCATATCATCATAATTTATTTTGTGTTCATTCATCTTTTAGTGTTTGATATGATTATGGAGTAAAAACCTTTGTATAATTATGCTATTTGTTCAAACACTCTCATTAACTCAATTAATTAATCAACACAAATGCTTATTTGTTTTGTTACATTATTATAAGATCAATTTAATTGATAAAAAGTTCTTTTAGTTTTCATTAGGTATCATATTTTATATATTATACTTAAGATTATGAACTTACATTATAACCTATAATGCCTTACATTATTTGTTACATGTAGATGTGTAGATAATAATATGTACTTAAGTTATTACTTATATCAGTGTATATTGGTTTCATAAAAATCAACATTATGATAAAAACTCAAGTTGTTCTGACATGAGTTTAGACTTGTCGTCCTTAGTCTAATTCATTCTTAGACTTAGACAATTCAATCCCATAGTTTGAAATTTCAGCTTCCTCCTAAAGATGCTTCAAACATATCTTTTTTAACATCAAACTTTTCATTCCTTAAAAGAGGTTTAATCTAGAATGCAATAAGGAAGTCTAATCATAGAAGCCCGAGTAAGAAGATTTTATGCCAAGCTTAGTGGTCTAATTACTAGGAGTAGAAGAGAATTGTGGGAAAATGAAGCCTTGAAAATTGGAGAATTAGTTATCTTTATTTTCTGTAGTTTGCATATTATAATGTTTGTGTGAAACTTATTAATTAGTGTCATGTGGTTTAAGTATGTGATTTGGGAGATATTATTTATTAAAACATAATTAATTAACTTAAATTTTATTAATTATAATTAATTTAACAAGGAGTAGTTCGTGGCTTATGGAGGATGGAGTTAAGAATTTAAGGGGGCCAACCTACTCCAACATATCCCTCTCTTTTCAAAATTTAAATCCATGATGCATGGCTACTTAAAACATTTTTTTGTTATGGAATAAAGTTTTTGGAGACTTTGATTATAGTAAAACTACAAGAGACATCCAATTGTCATAGACTTGGTGGTCAACCAACTTGAGTTCAAGCAAAGCTCACTTGGGTGAGTGATCTAAAGTTTTCTTTGTATTTATTTTTGTATTTTCTTTTATGTTTTTCTGTTGTTCCTCTTATAGATAAATAATCTCATCTAAAACTCATTACATAAAATCATCAAATGTTTTTGTTGAGAGTGTTTGGCCGAACCTAGGTCAAACTCAACGTAATATAGTTCCAAGTAGGATTTGATAGACTTAAACATCTCTAAAATTATTGAAAAACTCTATAATAATGCTAGACACACTAAATTATTCTTTACAGATATTTTCTTGAGTTTATTAAATTTAAAGATAAATCCTAATAACCTAGTTCACTTATGAGTATGTTGGCCAAAAGAGTTTTATATTACTAGTCTTAGGAGAAATTTTAGATTAATTACATAAACTTTATAAAAATTTTAAAAAAAATTTGATTAAAACTATACTTCTTTCTCAACAATTTGCTTATTTTAATTCATTTAGATATTCATATAGAGAGTACTAAATTTGATAAATTAGTACAATTAGTTCTAGAATGTGATTGTCTTAGGCTAATTGACTGCAATTGAGTATCTATGATGAGCTCCACTCTAAAACTAACCTATCCACACCCATCCTCACTTTCTTAAGTATCTTAGAAATGCACAAATTAGGTCACCCCTAGTGACTTAACCATAAGCCACATTAAGTTTGGTGTCAGCTCATGTTTGGTGGAGAGCATTGATCATCAAAGTGAGTGAAAACTTAAAAAGGTGCATGAAATTAGTGGAGTTGATAGCCTAAGATGTTCATCTCTAATATTTTGGACTTTTAATTTTTTTACTATAGTTTATATTTTTTAAAAACATGGAAAAATTATATATCCCAATCAATTTTATGAATCATGACTGTTAACTAGTTGCCACTACTTTTCACTAGTCTAACCATTGTCCCTAAATCTATCCTAACCTTGTTATCTTCTGAGGCTCTAAATAATGAGGGAGTATTTCACAATAAATTTAAACCCTCTCCTTGATTCAAATTAGCATAGAGAATTAGTATAAAAAATTAAAAGTTTTATTTGAATTCTTCTTTAAATTATTTTGTAATAGTCCTTTTCAATTGTGTTTACACTTAATGACAGCTCGAAAGTAGCATTTTAATTCATTTATAACCATCCATTTCACTAAGAATTAAACAAACATTTATTACATATTTTGAAAATAAAATCGAAATATGTTTCATCTTTTCATTCCTTATTATGTCAACAAGCCTCTTAAACCTACTAGCCATAATCAAATGAATAATTTAAAAATAAAAGGGTTGAGAAATTAGCTTTAAAAACTAAGAAAATTTTTAATAAGATCTAAGATTTAGTCATGAACCTAGCCACCCAAGTCTAGAACATAAACATTACAGAAAAAATCCCATCCTTTATTCAAAATTATGTTGATGCTAATACTTTATAGGAAGGGTTCATTAAAAACCCTAGGGATCACTTCCATCATGTGAGACATCCTTCAAAGATTCCATATAAAATGGCCATCATAATGATTTTAAATAAAAAAATTTAAAAAGGTGAAAGTTGATATCCAAATATATGATGAAGTCCATAACCCCAATAAGTTTATCAATCGGCTTACCCAAATGGATAAGTTCTTTAATTGGTATCAATGGATATCTATTAAAGGTCCAATTTTACTAAAATAAAGCTAGTAGGTCATGCTAAAATTTGTTGAAATAATATTTTAGTTAGGGAAGAGATGTTAGTTAGAGTTTTCTTACATGTATGAAGATGAATGATTTTCTTTGTGTCAAATATTATCTTAAGAACTAAGAAAAAAAACTTCATGAACAATTAGTAACCACAATGCAAGGAAACATGGAGGTTGTGGAGTACATGAATATTTTTGAGGACATTAACTATAGAAATTGTTAATTCTTTAACAAGTAATGTTAGGAATGAGGTTAAGTTACAAAACCCACATACTCTTGAGGATTCTTTTCATTGTGCTTTACTCTTAAAAAAATATAAGAATGCAGCCTTTTCAAAATTTATCCTGTCAAACTTCTTCTTATCTTAGTCTGAGTTTTACTACTAAATGTAGCTCTTCATTCTTTCATACCAAACCTAATAGGAGTTCCATTTAGCCAACTTCAAAGAATAGAGATATTGCTTGCCTTGATGTTTTAAGAAGAGACACATATAGAACTAGTGTAAGGCTAAAATCATAGTCAAGGATGAAACTGGGAAAGTAGTAAGAAGAAATAAAATATAAGGTTGAGGAGATCTATGATTACACCCCTCTATGAAAATAGTACGTAGTGTGGGAGACTAATTTAGTATTATGAGATGAATAATTGTAGCTAAACATGAGAATTAGAGGGGAAGAAATATCTTTATAATGTAGGTGATATGAAAAGAGAAGAAGTGTAAGTTGGCTATAGATGGGGTTAGTACCATTAATACAATTTCTACCCACACTATTTTATAAAGTGAATCTTAAGCAAGAACCTCATCCTGAGCCATTTCATGTGAGTTGGGTGAATTACACCTTTTTACCAATCATAAATAGGTTCTTAGTGCCTATAAAAAATATGTATTTATGAATAGCACATTTGGTGTGATGTTCTACCTATGGACATAAGGAACAACTCATTAGTTAGATCTTAGCTTTATGGTCTTAATGTAACTCATTATTATAACAAAACTATCTATGTTTTTAAATAGAATAAAATGACATTAAAGTTATTCCTTATAAAGCCAATAGATAAGCATGCACTTACTCTTCCATATAAGCTTAACTAGGAGAACCAACCAAGGACTATTTAGAAGAAGAGTGTACTTCAATTAATTATTATATTATTTTGTATTTCTAAAGAGACAACTTTTGATTTGACATTTTAGAATCTTACCCATTCACCTTTACCTTTAAACATCAAAGTAAGAAAATGATAGAATTAAATATCATGTTTAATTATTTTTAACCCCATATTATGTTATTTATTTTATATGAGGGAAGTTACAAAAGAACCACCAATGTATCACATACCTATTGCAGCATCTCCCATCTATTTAAGTTTGGTGGCTTATACCTCAAAGACCTACCTAATGGTTTGCCACCTATGAGAGAAATTTAACACATCATTAATTTAAACAAAATTCTTAATTATCCAATTTTCAAATTTTCAAATGAACCCTATAAAATATGTTGAACTTAAGAGACAGATGAATTGCTAAGGGAAGGCATTCATTTAGATGAGAGCTTAAATCCTTATACAATTTTAGCACTGTTGGCTCCAAAGAAGATAGTAATTGAAGAATGTGTATTAATAGTAGAGTAGTCAATAAGATCACTATTAAATATCAGTATGTAATCCTCAAATTTAATGATCATGTTAATTCTTAGTGCAAACTCATGTCATTTTGGTACCATTAGATTAGGATCTAACTAGAGGATGAATTGAAGATAGTTTTAAAAACCCTTGATGGACCATATGAATGGCTAGTCATGCTATTTGGTTTATCTAATACACCTAGTACATTTATGAGATTGATTAATATAGTCTTAAAACCTCATATTAGCAAATTTCTAGTGGTCTATTTTGATGATATACTCATTTTTAACCCTAATGGGAAGTTTGTTGACCTCACTTTCAGTGAGGTTAACACATAATCATCTTAATAGCTCTTAGAATCCTATCTTAGTAATAAGATTCTCTCACTTTGAGCCTTTGGATACTTTTAGGGACTAAGGGTACACCAAAGCCAAATCAATGAGATTAAACCCTAGGATTAGCCAGATTAGCCTAGCCATTTTATGGTCTAAATAAACTTAGGCATCCCTAATCCAAAGCCAAATTAAGCCAAATGAGTTCTAATACTAAACTTAATCTAACTAAATTAGGGCCTAACCCAATTGGTCTCCAATTGGGCTAATTGGATCACTTAACCTAATAGCTCATTCGTCCCATTTAGCCCTCCTTGACCCAAAAACTCAAACTAAATTTAAATTAACCAAAACTTAAGACACTAATCACCCCCAACTGAAACCTAATTAAATTAAAATTTTGCTAATTGGGTCCTTTGACCCAACTTAGCCTGATTGGGTCTTAATATGCCAAATTTTAATTAAACATAAATCAATTAAAATTGAACCTTCTTAGAGTCTTTAAAACCTTAATAAAGCATATTGGAAGTTAAATTCAAACTTAATTTGGTTAAGTAGCTTACTTATCCCAAGTAACCCAATTGTGCTCGAACCACATTAAAATCAATCTAGACAAAATTAAACCATATCAATGCCTTAGAATCATTATACAATCTTAATTAACACATGCTCAATTGAGGTTTAATTTGTTCAATTGAATCACTTGACCTAAGTTGACCCAATTAAACTACATTGAACCAAATTAACATTAAATATAAATTAAATCAAACAAACTATTCTGAATCATTTTGAAATGATTATTGAACTTGACCTAACACCTCACACCCTTTAGGGTCTAATTTGGCTAATTTGGCCAATTACATAATTGGACCTAAGTTGACTTAAATAGATCACCATGTGCCAAACCTAACCAAATCAAGCATAAACCAAATGAAACTTGATTGGACTCTTTTTGATTCCCCAAGTGTCTGCCCAAGTGGGATTGACCCTTATTAGACTAAATTCAATTTGAACAAAGGTGAACTAAATGTCTAAATAAATCCAAAATTCTAAAATAGTAAAGTATAACCTTTATATTTTCCTTAACTAACTCCATAAGCATCATTTAAGCTTAGTTAACTTGCCTAAGCTCTGTCCAAAACTAGTTAACCCAGTGATTAACCCAAACAAGATAAGCCCATTAATGGATAAATCTTGGTTTGAATTCCATAAAGTGTTTACATCATAGCTCTACCCCAAACTGCTTCAACTTATGTAGGATGTCCATGTGATTAGGCCTAACCAAATTTGGGCTTATAAAATTGAGCCACTAAGGACCAAGGCATGAACTATGCCATAAACCTTAGTTTAATTGTGGGGATAACATAGTAAATCAATGGCATTTCAAATGCTTAAATCTTTCACCACAGTCCCACTAGTAATCCGTGAGAGATTCTAGAGCCCAGCTTGTCCACAAACTAAGAACAACCAACCTCCATTGAAGCTGACAACGTCATTCTCCAACTTGAGCCCTCTCATTGAAAGAAAATATTCTCTCACCCAAAACACTCCCCACACTCTAAGAATTACAATCAAATGAACCCCCCCCCTCCTTCAATTTTGAGCTGACAAGATTGAAATAGATGAACTCTTATGAGAGGTGGCAAAGCATTGGTGGTTCTAGCAATCCATATAAAGGCAACCAGAGATTTAATCATTAGAGAGTTTATTTCAATTCTCACTAACACCTCAGTTCCACTTAACAAAGCTTGAGTAAGGTAAATCTTTGAACACTTTGTTAGGCCCTTAGATTTTTCTTACTTTGAAAAGAAAAGTTTTGTTTCACTAGGATCCAACCATTAGATCCTAGACATTTTGTATTCTGATAATTTCTAGTGTGTGATTTTATGTTTAGTGGCCAGAGTTGCTTAGATCATCACCATTAGTGTGAATGGTTGCAATCTATGGGAGTTAAGGAAGTCAAATCATGGGCCATCCATTCCATCAAACTAAAATGGACGAGCAAGATCTAGTTTTGCCATTAAAGAGCTAATTTCTTTATTTAAACCATTGCTTTAATCTTGGGCATTTGATCTTTGATCAAATAGCTCAAGATTAAACCACATTAAAAAGCACTTTAAACATCAAAAGTGTGGCCCAATAGGCTTCCACCATGTGTAAAGCACAACTAATTGGGCTACCATGTGGATAAATAAATAAATAAATAATTTAAAATTACCTTAAAAATACATAAAAATTTACAAAGGTATTAGAAAATAGAACATAAAGCAAAAAATATAAATAACCTCTCACTAAAATAAACATATAGTGAGGAACATAATGACTGCAAAAGCTCCAATATTTGTTGGGCATTTTAAGAGAAAATATACTTTAATTGAATGTCATATTTTAGAAATTAATTTCAAAATAAAATTTCAAATGAGTTAAAATTTTTAGAGAATTTTCCTAGTGTCATTCCCTACCTCTTGTTAAATTTTATGGTACTTAGAGGAGTGTATAATAAGTTACTAATTTTTTAACCATAGGTCATTAAATTTACTTGATAATCAAATTTAAAATTATAGAAATCACTAAGACTTTCTTCTAGGTTAAACATACTTCACTAAGATAAGGAAGCTTAGGAGAAATAAATAACCCTTTTGATTTTGGTTCAATCACAAAATCTCAAATTTTGGTTAATTAAACCTTAATTAATTCATTAAATTAGCTAGAACTTTAAAAATTCATAATAAATTTTAAAATAATCCAAGATATATAAATAACTCATATTTGTGCTCAATTAATAGAGAGAAATCAAATAAAAGCAAAATCCCCAACTTATGTTGGGTATTTTAGGAGTAATTTGAACTTAATTCAAAAACATACTTTGTAATTGGTCACAAAATGTAAATCTAATTATTTTGAAACCTTTTATGTATGTTTTGGAAGATATCTTCTAACTTTGTAATTTTTCCTAAAATTTTTGAACTTGTATTTTATAAGTTATCAAATTATTAGGATTAAAAAAAATTAATTTAATTTATTAATTCAAAATTATTTCTTAATAGTATAAAACACTTAATAAAAAGAGAGGGTCATAGCAAAAATATTACAAATGTCTAATCTTTTTAAATCCATTAATGACTTGAATTAGGTTTACTTAAACCCATTAAATAATTAAGTAACCTCTAAATTAAATATTTCATAAATAATTCTAATTTATTTTAAATTACGTGAATCTCATGGATAGTTCTAAAGGTCAATGAACTCTCTTAAGAAAATTTTTGGTTAATATGATATATATTTTAAAATTATAATTAAAATAATCATATAAATAGTATTTGAATATTGTAATATTATAAAATTGTGAAAATACTCTAACAAATCATCGAGGGTGTCTCTCTTATTGTCCTAATAAAATGGAATTTTTTTATATTTATTAATTTTTTGATATTATTTATATTTTTTCTAGAAATAATAAATAATATTAAAAATTCACCAAAACTTTTTGGATGACTCTTGAGTTTCCTCTTAGGCTTCAAAAACTTTTATAGGAGTGTTGGAACCTCGTTTCCAAAACTCCTATAATGTTTCTATATTTTATAAAATTTATTTCTATTTAAATATTTTCTAGGACCTAAATAATATAAAAAGCATAGAAAATGTAAATTAATTGAAAACTAACCCAATTTTTTTATGAGAAGTTTCTTTAGAGTTCCCCAACTTTAAATAATTTTCTCATAATAATTTAGCTTATTTTGATGTTACTTGAAATTTCCATTATTAATCAATAAATAAATAATATTAAAATATTAATAATTTAAAGATCAATTAAACTATTATGAAAAGTTCTCTATGATGCCCTTCTAACCTTAGGATGTATCTATGAAATTTACAAAGTCATAAAAATCTAAATTAAAAATTAAAACTCATAACTTAAATGATAATTAAAGTTGAACATCATTAATTAAATTAATTAAAATCCATAAAAGCCATCTTATTTAAAGTCTTTGGGTGATCCCATATCTTTTGGTGATGTGTTCACCTTATTTGGACTAGAGTATAAGGAAGAGAGGGTCCACTAAGTATTATGAAATGTCTGTATGGTAGGATAATTTTTTAGAACTAATGTTATCTTCTATAGGAATTGTGTTAAAAAGGGACCACCATCATAAATTATATATAAATTTTGTTCTCTTGTAGGTATGCTTAAGTCCCTAAGCATAGACCAATAGGATGGGTGGGCTTGGCAAGTAACTAATGCTAAGCACGTATGCTTACAAATATAACTACTAGTGTGTTGTTTGCATTTCCTGACTCTTTTATTTTTTTTTTTTGCAGGGCTTAGGATTTAATTTTGGAATTCAAAATATAATTTGAGCTTAGAATTATGTTAGGATCTATGGGGTTTAGAAATAGTAGAAGATGACCCTACCAGTAGATGGGTGCAGAGGTTCCCTCTGAAGCCCAATGGACGTCCTTGAAGAAAGAGACAATCCTAGAAAGAAGACCCCCATAGAACTAAACTTGTAGTTATAGGTCAGGATGTATAAGGGTAGAGCTCAGTTGCCCATTTTATTTTTCTTCTAGGGTGTACAGTGGTACTCGACCATAATGGCATGCTCTTTAATTTAAATTGGCTTGATTTACTTTGGGTGAGTAATAGAGTTAACCTACTTTTCTAGGTTTTTTTGTGTTGTATTTTATGTGATGAATGCCTAGACGATTAGGCTCTTTGGAAAACTAATCTTTCTACCCAACTTAATTTTAAAGAACTTAAACAAAAATAAAGAAACTTGAAACTTCAGATTAACTAAAGCCCAAGGAAAAACTTAAAAGTAACTAGAAATAATTAGCTTTTATGAACCATGCTGCATATTATTCTAAATCTGTGATTTGGGTGCTTCACCCATTGCATATAAGGGGAAACCTTGGGATAGTCTACTTCTCTTCTTGATTTGGCCTATGACCGCTTCTAATTGCATATCATTTAAGCATAAATTGCATACCCAAGTCATTAAATGAATTATGAGTCAAAACATCTAAAAACCTAAAAATTGTACATTAGTTAATGCATATCAGGGATTAGGGGGTGAGTCTAGGTTCTTATATTCTTTCTTAAAATACAATAGTCTAGCCATCTTGCATACATGAGACTTGACATCATGGATTAAAATTCACTTAGGTGGTGTTAGCTAGCAGCCATTCCATAAGGGTTATAAGTTTAGAAGAGTTAGGAATAGGTTTTCTTTCTCAACTAAGAGAAAGGGCCAATAATTCCCAAAAGTGAAATAAGGTCGAGCATCAAACTTATTTCAGAAGCATTTATAGACTTAGGTTCTATGGCTTCCTATTGAAGTAACTCTTCAACCCTAAGCATTTATGTAGTCTTGTGCTGTTAGAATATAATTCCTAGATTTTAATTAAATTTTAACTTGAAATTTAATTCAAATTATAAAATTTAAATCCCAATAATATGATAGTTAAAATGCCTACTGGAATAGGCATTTTCTACTTAATCCAGCATTTTTTTCACATCCATGACTACTCAAGTGATGGCTTAGTAGTTGACTTGGGAGCTTGATGAAGAATTTGCATTCAAAATAAAAGACCTTGGAGCCACTAGTCACAACTCGATTCAATGAGGGACAAGCTTCAAAGCACCAACTCCAAGCTGATCGAGCTTTGGGAGGAGGCAAAATGATAAGTGGAGGAGAGGGATCAAGTAGTTTTAGAACTAACTCATCTCTCAGAGATGAATAAATAGTTGGAGTTAGAACATTCACATCACATTAAGTTTTAATAGAAGGAAACTAAGTTTAATGGCTTCTTTGATTATGACGAGTACAAGAGCTTGTTGAAATAAATGTTCAAGAAAGATGCTAAGTTTGTCATCACTAAGTTAATGAAATATGAGCAATATGCTCACTCTATTAGAGTCAAATTCTAAAGCAAGTGATGATGAATTGATCACCAACTATATTTTCTTTTTTGCCTTTATAATTTTTTCTTTGTTCCTGTGATTTATAAAGCAATTATAATTTCAAATTTTTATATACTCATTATTCACTTTTTGTACAAATATTTTTATTAATGAAAGAAAGCCTAATTATTCTATGTCTTTACATTGATTTGCTCATAAATATACTCACATTATGGATTAACTTATTAAATAAGCATACTTATTTGAATAAGAGTACTCATTGAGTGAACATACTTATTATACATATTCATTTGATGAATATACTTGTTGGATGTACTCACTGAATGCATTTAATGAATGTGCTCAGTGAGTATACTTGATAACTATGTTCGCATTACATATCCATTAAATGATTATACTGTGAGTCACTATAGCAGAACCCAAGAAGGGGTTGAATTTGAATTAAAAATTTTAACTTTTAGTAGAAAATTAACTTCTGATTTTATAATGACAATATACAATTCTCAATGCAGCAAAAATAAGGTACATTAAAGTAAAGAGAGATAATAGAATTTTATTGATTACCCCAAAATAAAACGCCTTCCACCCCTGGAATCCACTAAAGGAAAAATAGCTTACAAATCATACTCTCCTATAACGGGGCGAGTATAACCCCTACAACAATATGTACTCTTCTACAAAAAAAAAATATAAAAAAAGAAAAAAAATATAAAATAATAAATTTTTATAAAATATATCTCTAAATATCCAATTCAAAAAGTGATCCCACAACTTATAAATGATCACTTTACAACTTACAATTTTGACAAGGTAGAATGCTCACTTAATTTTGATAAGAAATAATAAAATAAATATCTTAAAGTGATCTTACAAAGTTGTTTATGTTATTACAATTTCTAGGCTAACAAAAAATGATTTCAAAATAAATTCACAATAGTCTATTATATAATAAAATAAATTTCAGCAAGGAATAATTTTAAGTTTAAGAGAAACTATAACTACTATGTATGTATATAATAGTGTAAGAATGATTAACTCTCTACTAAACTTCTTTTTTAATGATTTAACAATGAAAACAGCAAGATTTACTAAATTTTAGCAACATAAAATTATTTAAACAAAGGATATTACTTGGAATAAAATGATAAGTGGAAAATAAACCAATTTAACTTTTTATAAATTTATTTTTATAAAGAAACTTGATATATAATAGATCTAGAATATACTCTAAAATTCCAACAATAATTTATTTTATTTTAACCAAAATGATGCTTTCAATTAATGCAAGTGATCACAAAATACTTAAAAAAATTAGTATATAATAGATCTAAGAAGCTTTTAATTAAAAAGAGAGATCTAGCAAATATAAAAATATTTTTAGCATAATAAATTAATTTAAAATGCTGAAAATAGACTTTAAAATAGATTTAAGAATAAATGATCTTTCAAATAAGACTAATGATGAAATATTTAAAGAAATCAAAAGAAGTTTGTAGGATGATAAAAATTTTAGCAAGATGAAATAAATCCTACAAACTATCACAAAAGTTTTTCACAAAAAAAAATGATTGAAGAAACTTTGATGTCCAAAGACTAATCCACCAAAAAATAAAAATTTGAAATAAAAATAGATGATGAAAATAGTATGAACAACTAAAAGTGATTAAGATCAAGAAAAATAAACTCAAGTAATTTGAGAAAGCTTGCTTAGTTGAAGATGTTAAAGCCTCCAAACCAAGGATTTGATCTTGCAATATTTGGAGAATACTTGGAAGGAAAATCTAGAAAGTTTTCTCTTAGATTTTCTAGAGAGACTTTGAATTTGAATGAGCAACCCTCTCATGAAGAGAATGAGGGCTATTTATAAGCAAAAAGGTCATTTTAAATTATTTCAAAGAAATATATTATTCTAACATCATTTTATCATATAATAATTTAATATTCAATAAAAATATGATTTATATTAAATAAATATTAAATTCAAATAGCCAAAAATTGCTAATCAGATGGGCAAGTCAAAAATAATCAAATATGGCTCTTAATATATTCAAAGTATGTAGCATGCATTCATTACTAATTTAATGTTTGAAAAATCATAGGAAAGTTTATTTTAATCAAATGTGGGTCATGTAACCTATCAAATTAAAGTAAAACATTCAAGGAATCTGTTGGAGATGAAATGAGGTATATATTATTTGATTATAAAATGACTTTGGCTGAAATACTAAATTTCATGTATTTTTTTTAATTTTGAGATATGATATTTAAAAAATATAATATATTTTAGATATGATAATGCATATGTTAGTTATCATATAACTATTAAATTAAATTAAAATATTTAATTATATTAAGTATATAAACTAGTTACACTCAATAGTTATAATTAATTATCATTTATTATTTTGATAATTTAAATGCTATGTATGAAGCATTGAATATTAATTAGATAAATATTTAAATAAATTAACTTCATTATTATTATTTAAAATAAATAAAAGTAATATGTTAAGTTGTGAGCAAATTAATTTATACCAATGAATTCATATGAACCTTTAAGATAGTTATAAATGCATATAACCTAAAATATTGTATCTTGAGCTTCAAGGTATCTATTTTGATCTATCTTACATTCTTCCATACTTTTAATTTCATCAAACATATTATGAGATGTATTGTATATGTTATTAGCAAATAATATATTTGAAACACATAAAACATACATTAGAACATCCAAGCATATGTTTGTTACCAATAAAATTAATAGGATTGAACATGAGGCTCATAAAGCCAACATATACTCATTGAATGTATTCAATGAATGAATATAATCATTGAATATATTTATTGAATAAATATACTCATTGAATGTATTAAATAAATATACTTATTAAATGTATTCACCTATTAATTATTTTCAAAAATCACTTCATATTATTAAGGGAACACTAAGTTGCCAACTGTGCTGGTCTTTTATTTCATAGTTGCTATTACACTTTGGTTTCCAAACATATAGAGTGTTGGTCTTACACTTTGGTCACCAACCACACAAGTATTTGTCTTTTAATTATAGTTTCCAACCAAACAAAATGTTTATCTTACACTTTAGTTGCCAACTACATGAAGTGTTGGTCTTTTATTTTGTAGTTGTCAACCTTACAAAATGTTTATATTTTATTTTGTAATTGTAAACTATACGGAGTGTTGATCTTTTGGTTATGGTTGCCAACCACATGAACTGTTGGTCTTACACTTAGTCGCCAACCAAATGGAGTTTATCTTTTTATTTCATAGTCTCCAACCATATGGAGTGTTCATTTTATTTTTTGGTTCCCAACCACACAAAATATTGGTCTTACATTTTGGTTGCCAACCTCATGAAGTTTTGGCCATTTATTTATAATTTATAACCACATAGATTATTAGTCTTTTATTTTATTTTCCTTTAGATATTTATAAAGAAATTAAGGTGAGTGAGTTTAAGTGGTTAAGATTCAATTTTGATAGCTTGTTGAGTCAATCCTTGTACACTCGAGTCAAAAGTAGCTCGCTAAGCATATAGTCGACAGATAGCTCCTTGAGTTTTAACTTGAATTATTATGGCTCACTGAGTAACTTCAGCCAATGTAGCTCACCAAGCATTTTCTTTTACCATATTTAAACTCTTAATCACCATAATATTTTTTTGTAAGTATCAAGAGTTATTGGGTGGGAGAGAATGAGAATATTTGTTTAATTTATTTGAGTCATGAAAGCATTTTTTTCTTACATAAATATTTTTTAAAAAATAATAAATTATTGTAAAGAATACAAATACAATGATAGAATTTTCCTTAAGGAAGTATCCCCATGATTTACGCCATGCAATCTAGTGTTAGTTCATGACTTTATTCTAGAATTATTTCCTTTCCAATTCATCTCACAAACTCAACAAGCTTTCTTACTTTGAAGAGTTCATCGACCTGGCTCCTGAGGTGTTGGCATTTTCAATATCATGCCCATGATCACAATGAAAGGTGATATACCTAGATTAATCATGAACTCATTATCCTCCAAAAGTGGTGGTCACTTGAAGTATTATTTTTTTTAAATGGCCTCCACTAGTTGAACTATTGGCACCCTCAATAATGTAACTATAGTTGGTTGTGAATGCTCACTCTATTCATGGTGAGTTGATGGATTTTTGAATTTGCAAATATGTATCAGTGCTTTCTCTCACCAACCATGTCACCTTCTCCCTTTGTTCTATCTTTAAACTTTGAACCCATCCTTTGAGGATATTTCCAAGGGTAACCTCTTCATCGAGTCCTATCTGTGAGATTCCAATAATGATTGGACAACTTTGTTATATTCTTCTACATTTACATGATTATTTATCAACTCCAACAGCTCTACTACTGTTCTATGCTATTGAGCCCTAAGAAAATATCTAAATGAACCTCTTTAAGGCCTTAAGTAAGTGCAACTTGTGTGTCTATAGCTCAAAATCCTTAACTTCTTACATCTATAAGAGCCTATAAATTATTTAGGAGCTTCTAGCCAGTACCAAATTATGTGAGGAATATTTTCTTGAATTCTATAAAAGAAGTGATGACTCCTACTAGTAGATGTGAAATCCATCTGAAACTTGACTCTTTGAAAGTGGTTAATAATAGTTGGTGCTTTATCGCATCATCTAGGTTTAGCAGCAATGTAGTGGATTCAAAATATGTTACATAGTCTACAAGGTTGCTGAGACTTTTGTATGATTATAAGTGTGGAATCTTGAGCTTCAGTGGAGGGTGAGCCTCCATGATCTTCTAAGAGAATGCATTAGTGGGAGTAGTATTTTCTTTGTTCTTCTCTAGTGGCTTCATCTTCACCTTTTGATAGGACTCATCATCAATGTTAAATGTCCGAGATAATTCCCTTTCTATAATTTCAAGTTTGACAAGTTGCTTCTTTCATAACTTTATTCATAGCCCCCTGGAATATTCAAGTGATTCTATCTTTCATATTTCTTTGATATTATTATGTGGCAAACTATTGTGTATTCACCCTCATGGCCACCGACTTGTCTCGTGGTGATGGTCCTATAGCATAGGGCACCTAACAAGTTGTTCTCACCAACTTCAATTCTTAGTATCTAATATGATGTCAAATTTAAATTTATTAATGGAGTGATGAAGAATTCTTCTATAAGCACTTGGAACCAGGCTAGGTCAAGTGGGACAAAGTAAATGTGGTAAAGTAAAGTAAACAAGTGCAAGAAGATGCTAGAAATTTCACTATGTCATAGAATCAAAGTACAAGCAGGGGTTTGAGTACATGAATCTCTCCCCTTTCTAAAAAGAAAAGAAAAGCAAAAAGTAAGAAAGATTCTCTCCTCAAGAATCCCCTTTTATATGACCAGAGGCAGCTACATAAAGAAAGTAATGTAGAGAAGGTTTATGACACCATATAGGTTTTTTAAGAATACTTATTTAGGTAATCAAATGCATCATTAAAGGATAAATACATTAACTTGAAAGATAAACTTATTACCCTATAATGGATTTGATTACTTAATAAAGACTCTTAAAGCTAATGGGTCTTCTATATTCTAGAGAATTTTTATTTAACTTCATGAAAAGTAGAACAAAGTTTATTTATTGCTGGATTCATAGTTTCCTATAAGGGCAAGCCCCTATAATTAATTATATCTCAGAAAGAAAGGAAGTGCTCCTAAGAATACTCTCGATTAAAGAAACTAATCTTTATCTTTATGGATTTTAAAGCTTGTCTTAAAAGGATTATTAATTCAGAAATTCAAAGAGGAACGCTCCAAAGAGGAAGAGTTCTTTTGGAAGCCAAACGAGAATAATTAAAAAATGCCTATAGATATTGGGATGCATAGTAAGTATTTCAACTATCTTATCATTACACTTTACACTTTTGATATATAATTTAATAAAATTTTGAATTGATAATTTATTGAAAATCTAAGACTTATATTCTAAAAGTACAAGACTATAGAAATGTCTAGTGGTTAAAGACTTATTTCAATAGGATGCTTAAGAACATAAGTCTATAAACACTTCTAGTATAAGTCAAAGCTCAACCTAATATAATTCTTGGGAATTATCGATTCTTTTTCTCACTTAGGAAAATGAACATATCCCCAACTTTTAGACTTACTACCTACTTAGATGGTTGCCAGCTAACACCACCTAAGCGATTTGAAATTCATGATTCTAATATTTTGTATGCAAGATGGTAGAATTATTGTGTTTATAAAAGAGGCTAAAAACCTAAACTCACTCTCTAAACCCTAGGATCATAATTGGTATGTTATGAACCTAACTAATGCAACAGTTTTCATGTTTTATGTATTTTAACTAACAATTCCATTTTAAGGCATAGGTATGTGATTCATGCCTACAATGAGATGTTGTTAAAAAATAGTTAAGGACCAAATATATATAAGAAGGCACATTTTACTAGGAAGGGTGGTCATCCTCACAGTTGAGATCCCCCTTATGTGCAATGGGTGAAGGGCCCAATTCAAGAATGATGAAGAATATGCTCACATGATTCATAAAATCTATTTGTTTCAAGTTACTTTTAAATTATACCTAAGGCTTTATTTATGATAATGTTATGAATTTTTATTTTATGCTTAAGTTGTTTAATTTTTATGGGGTAAAAAATTTAATTTTCTTAGGAGCCTAAAGCTTCCATGCTTTTCATAACATAATGAAACTTAGAAAACCATGCAATTCTATTATGCACCCAAAAATAAATTAAGTCAAACTAAATTAATAAAGCAGACCAATGCGACTGGGTACCATTATATACCCCAAAAAAGAAATGAAAATTGGGCAACCGAGCTTTGCCCTTATAAAGCATAGCCTAGAACTACAAGTCTTGATCTATGGGGTCTTCATCCAAGATCATCACCTTCTTTAGAGACCTCCATGGGCTTCACAAGGGACCATCAGTTGGGAGAGTCAGCTCCAGCTATTCCTAGACCACACAGATCCTAACCTAATTTTAGGCTCAAATTACATTTTAAAATTCCAAAATACATTCTTAATCCCTACAAAGAATCAAGAAATACATACAACACACCAGCAATTTATATTCCAAACACATGGGTTTAGCTCTAGTGTTTGCCAAGCCCACCTATTCTATTTAGCTATGCTTATAGATTTAAGCAGCACCTACAAGTAAATAGCATTTATTTTTGTATTTATTATGGCAATCCCTTTAAATATAGCCCCATACATAAAAAAGTGTTAGCCTAAAAAAGAATGCCCTAACATCTATATTAGCGAGCAAATGATTCCTATCCATCCAATATAAAATATTACACCATAAAATAAGAAAAATAATAATATTTAATATCATAGAACATCACAAATCATCGACCTAACCTAAATTTAGGGTAGGTGATCTAGCAATCTTGTGTGTATGAAAGGATAAGTTTGTGTGGTATGACTACATTAAGCCTTTTAGAATCATGTTTTGATTTAATTTTAAAAATTTAGTCTTTTACTTTTCTTAATTTTGCTTTCATAGGTACATGCCATCATTAAACTAAAGAATCGAGGTATTGAGACCTCTTTCAGACTAGTAGCCCTACTATCTCAGGTGTCTAGACTATATACCATATGATAGCTTACTATGAAAAGTTCTATTTTTATTAAATATTCTAGATTGGTTTTCTTTATCTAATCTTAGTGTTTGTTCAATTTACCATTGTGAAGTTTCAACTTAAATTATTTAATTACCTTTGGATTTTACTCCATTCTGATGTCTTATTTAATGTTAAAAGCAGAATTTATATTTTAAAGAATTAAGGATCGAATAAATTTTGCTTTGGACAGAACCCATTCAATTCAACATCTTAATCCTAGTAGAATAAAATTTTCATCCTATGATAAAATCTATTATATGGGTCAAACTAAGAATTTGAGTATCCTAATTAACCCTTTTGAATTAATTTGAATGATTTAGCTAAATTGAATCTAGTTTGATTGAAATTCTTTAAGTTTATAGAATTTATTTTATTTTATGTACTCTCATGTACTTTGATGTATTTTGATTATTTATTTTAAATATAAAATGTTTTAATTCAATTTAAATCTTATGATTAATTGGTGTTCAATTCCTTTAGTTTTTTTATTTGATAAGCTTTTATCAATTTTCAATTTTGTTTAGATTTAAAGGTTTAATTTTTTTATTTAAACTTAATTTGAATTGATTAATATTTCTTGATTTAACTAAATTACAATTCTATTATAATTTAAAGTGATTTTTTACTTAGATTTTAATTAAGAATATAATCATTTGAGTTAATTTATTTAATTAATTTTGATGATTGATTAATTTAATTTGATTTTAATTAATTTAAGTTGTTTCAATTTCATGTTGATTACCTTAATTTAGTCCATTTAATATTAGTTTGATTAACTTGATTTACTTATTTAAGATTCAATTTTTATTTATTTGATAAGAATGTTTATAATTCTTAAGTGTTTCAAGTTTATTAATTTAGTAAATTTAAATTAAGATTCAAAATTGATTTATAACTTAGGCTTGATTTAAAGATATTGATTTCATTATTCAAATAATATATGTTATTCATATTTCATGATTAAGGATCTTTATTGATTTAGTTACTCAATTTATTATTTAAGTTATTTTTAAAGGCTTCTTATTTAATGAAGTTTTTATTATTAACTTTTAATTATTGATCATATTCTAAGAAAACTAATGGAATGGACTACTCAAGCTCTGAACCTAATCTAGGCCTTCCTAAGCTTTTAAATTATTTAAATTAAATGATTTGATTAATTATTTATGTTTAATTATAATTACCATTTTTAACTTAATATTAAATGAATTTAATATGAAATCAATATTAATGAATTTTTATTTAAATGTGAAATTTAGAGATTTATTAATCTTAATTCTCAATTGATTATTTGACTTATCATACTTTTATTAATTTAATGACTTTGGGTTTAATTGATTTTAGGTTTTTTTAATTTTCTTTAAATCCTAAATGTTATTAATTAGGTCTTTTAACTTCATAAGACTAAGGAATTCTTCTTAGACCCTCAAATGTTGTTAAAAATGTTTTGAATTGATTCCATTAATTTTAATAATTTATGTGACTTTTCTAATTTTTTATTTGACTTAAATTAACTAAGACTTGAAAATTTCATAACTTCAGATCTAGAAGTTATTTGGCTTGGAAATTTTTATGGCAAGTAAGGTTATTTTCTAGTTTCATCTCCCAAAAGTCTCATCTTGATCAGGTATATATTTTAGGATTAATTAAGATTTTAATGATTTTATTAAAACTTAAATTAAGCATAAATTAATAGGAATTCTTTAGGGGTTTTAATTTTTCTTAATTCCTCTTTAGAAGATGAATCCAATGAGGGTTTATTTGAGATTTTGGGATTATTGGTTGATTTATTATGATTTCAAATATTTTTTTAATTAAATGAATTAATTAATTAACTTAATTACCTAATTAGGTTTTTTAAAGATTAATAGGTTTCGGTGAGGTTTACTTATTTTCTTGGGTTCATTAAGGGGTATTATTATATTTTAAACTAATTCCATGATTTCCTAAATTTTCTTAACTTTTTATTTTAATTTATTCCATTAAATTAAGGGTTGGAGATTAAAAAGTTTGTATATTATATTTTAATCATTAATAAATCCTAAGAATTTTATGTGAAGTGTATTTTAACCTTAATTTTACTTCCCCAAATTCTTAAGTTGCTTGGTATAATAATGTTAGCTTAATCAAAGTTTGATTTATTTTAATTAGATCCAAATTAACTTAAAATTATTGAATAAAATTTGGGAATTTAAGGTCTAATGGATTCTTCTCATTAAGAAGAAAATATAAAGCATCCCTTATTTGTATTTTTTTAGTTGGATATTTTATTTTATAAGAATTTTTCAAGTTGTTAGCAATTTTTTGTATTTTTTAATCAAAAAAATCAGAATTTCTCTTTAAACTAGTTAGAACCACATGGCGCTGAAGTGACACCGCTTTACGTGTGGCACCATGCAGTTAGGGTACATAGGAACCACGTGGATCCCACATTGATTTGGCGGTGGGGATGCTGTTTTATCGGGACCATCTAATCTTTGATCGGACCTATGATTTCCTTAATGTATTTCATCAATTGGTCCAACTAAATCATAGCCTTTTGTTCCAAATAAAAGGAACGGATGGCTACAATTTTGTTTCCTTCATCCACGACCATTTGATTTTCGCAGCTAATCACCAGCGATCCATGTGGTGAAATCACAGGATTTCAATTGCAAAATGATTAAGGAGAGATTTGAAAGGGATCTATATAGTTTGATCAATCTTAAAACTAACTTCATTTCACAAATGATCAACTTAAAATGAAAGGAAGGTTGGTTTCAACCATACTTTCACGGCATTGGATCTTAGCGGTGGCTTGGGTTTCAAAAATGCTCAAGGATGTTGGACGAAGATTTTTGAGAAGAAATCATTCTTTGCCTCCCTCTGGATCGATATGGAGATGAACATTCATCATCGCTCGCTAGAGTTTGGTGTTCGGAATGATCGTAGGAGCTTAGGAGAAGGGGGAAGGTATGCTCATGCTCGATTTCACTCAAGAAACATGATGGAATCGATAAAAGCTCTAAATTGTACCTTTCCTTGAGTTTTTAAAGCTGGTCGAGAGCTTTTCCTTTGCCTTAAGAGGGAGGTCACCAACCATGGGATTTTACAATCCAATGATGGTGCTGAAGGCTGTGAGAAGGTCCAAATAGGCATTCAAATCTCTTAAAGAAGCTAAGGAAGTATGCATGGGTAAAATTTAGATGGATTGGGATGTGTAGGTATGTTAAGCATGTGTAGGTATGTTAAGCTCAATATCATATTCATGTTATTGATGATGAAAAGGAATGATGAAAAGGAATGATGTAACATTATCCATGTGATAGAAATTCAACCTCATTAATCTTAAGATGCCTTTCATGTTGAATAAGATTCTTTAAGATTAACCCAAACCTAGGATTAATAAAAGGTTTAATAAATCATTCACTAAACAAAATAAAAAATCATAACAACTTGCCTTTAGAAAATAACTTAGGGTAGGGATGAAGAGGGTCAAACCCCTTTCCCCTCTTTATAATAATTAGATGTTAAGTAAATATTAAGTGAAAGTAAATAAAATATAATTTAAAATTCACCAATCCTTTTAATAATTTTAAGGTAATCTCCCCTCATGCGTAATTTGAACATCTCAAAACTTTAGACAATCATATACCTAAAGCATAGTTAAGACATACTACACTAAACTTTAGCACACACATTAGAATACTAAGTCACTTCTAGATCTAAATTAGGATGGTGTATGTTGTGATGTTGTATTTTGTTTTGTGATGTAATATTTTAGACTGGATGTTAGGATTATTTATGTATAGACTAGATGCTAGGCCACTCATAGCCTATTGATGTTTTCTGCAGAGAATTATGCTAAAGGGCCCACTGAAATAATAAATAAATATAAATTCTTTTAATTGTAGGTTTCTTATGCCCCTTTTGCATAATTCACATTATGATAGGTGGGCTTGGTTACCAAAGTGCAGGATGCCAAGTCAAAATTTATAGAATATAACTGCTTGGTATGTATGTTTATTTAGCAAACATCTATTTTCCAGGTGTAGTTATATTTTACTTTTCATAAATATGTACTTTTGTAATAAGAATTAGGATTAGTGCTTTGAGGTTTAGAGTGAGTAGTGGCTAGAAGGCAAAGACCTAGGAAGCCCTGTGAAGCATAGAGTAAAATCAAACCAAACGAAGAAGGAGGAAAGAAAAATGAAGAATGAAGATCCCCATAGCATTTATTTCATTATAATTGTAATATTCTTTTATAATCTAGGTTGTATAAGGTAGTGCTAGGCCACCCAACTATTATTTTCTAGGGTGTATAGTGGTACTGGGCCGCACCAGCATTTTATTCTTTTATGAAAATCTATGAATTTTTTACTCTTGTGTTTAACTTGTGCATTAGAAATGGCATACTTTTCGTAGGTTTCTTAAAGCTTTATGGTTGAATGTGTGGCCTAGATGCGGTAGGCACTTTAGGATAAAATAAATTTTCTACCCTCACTAACAACTCATAACTAAATTTTAAACACAACTCATAACCTCACCTTAAAGCCAAGGTTGTAATCAAAATAATTAAAAAATTTAGCAACCTCTTAGATGAATGTTGAATGTTATAACATCATGCATATTATCTTGTTTCCCTCTTAAATAGGTAGGGTCTCCATTCTTGCATGATAGGGGAATGCTTGACCTTTGAGGGCATCCATTGTAGTGGAGAACACCTCCTCCCACTAGTTTAGCCCAAAATCTAATTTCATCATGCATTAAGGCATAATTGTCCTAAGCTTTTGTCCAAATGAATGTGTCAAAATGATATAATAAATTGTAAATTTTGCATTAGTCTAAGTCATAACTTCATGTCAATCATGATCTAGTCTCTTAGGGAGTGAGTCTAGGACTCTAGTTTTCTTCCTAATTAAATAATAGCCTAGCTATCTTGCACTTACATAAGATCAAACTACATGGTTTTAAAGTATAGGATTTTAGCTGGCAGCCACTCTAAGTGGTTGTAAGCCCAGAAGAGTCAGGATGGGCTTATCCTTTCTTATGGAGGTAAACCATTATGTCTCATTCTCTGATTAGACTTAGGTCATGCTTTTAGCTTGTGCTAAAGCATCCTAAATTTAGGATCTGAGGCTACTTATTTTCTTCGGGCTTGAGTATCAATCCTTACCTCTTAGGCATTTCCACAATCTTGTGTTGATGGACTACAAGCCTTGGCATTCTAATTAAAATTTCAACTCAAATAAAAAAATAAACTCTCTCTTTTAAACATATAAAACCTCATTATAAGGTAGACTGGGGTACTCACTAGGCTTCCTAGTATCATGAATGCCCCATACTCATCTTCCTTTGGAATCTAAAATAAGTCATCCAAATTGAACTTTCCCACTTGATTTTCAAAAATACCAAATCCTTTAATAATATATCCTTGAAATCTTTGGAGATATTTATTGACTACTTTAATCGAGTTTTCTTAGGAAATTTCTATTTCTTAGGACGTAATTAACTATAAAATCTTGCTTCCATAGGGAACTAAAGAACTAGAAAAAAAATAAACCCTGATTTATTTTTTCATGTAAAGTAGGGGAAGATCTCTGGTATATATGAAGACCCATCTGCCTTAAGAATCCTTAAAAAGTGATTAGGTCCATTATAGGGTGATGTTTCCATCTTTCGAGATCGTACATCATACTTTCATGTCATACCCGATCACTTCAATAAGTATCCCCTAAGATTTGTGTGGTGTACAAACAACTCCAAATTAAAACACCATAAGATCCTAGTATGATTCACTACTTCACCAAGTATAGTATCTTAAGTGCCTAATTAGGAAGCTCCTAATATAAGATTAGGTGTTCTAATTACTAGGATTGGAGATGATGTTAACCTCATCTAAAAATAAGGTCAACAAGTACATATCAGCTTTATCAGTTATATAAGATGGGACTTACCCACAATTTGGACAATATGCGAGTGATATATTTCAAGTGATGAGTTCTTGAATGTGGTCATCATTGGTGGGGTGAGTTATGTGATGCAAGTGTCTAACTATGTAGTTGCTTATGTATGGGTGAGTCTCCATACATGAGGTGAGTTAATGCTAGTCGCTTTACTCGGATGGTCTTTCCTATATTTGCCCTCTTAGAGTAAATCATTATGGGAAAGTAAGCTACTCTTTGAATTTTGCTCACTACTAAGTGTTCCTATGTCAATGGGTGCTCACCAGATCCATGTGTGCTCTTATGGGTATACATATATAATTGACATTAAAAAAAAAGTAAATCCATATTTTTTAGTATCCCCATTTGATTTTTCATTATTAAGGTTCTAAATAATATTTAAAAGACATTTCATCTTAGTAAGTAAATAATTTAGTAGCATAATTAGATTGTATCAATTTTTTACTTATGGTAATTTTATGATTATTTTCAAACATATGACTTTAATGTGAAGTTCCATGGCACACAATAGGGAGAGTGGATTAAGTAATTATAAAAATTAATATAAATAATATATATTTATTTAAAATTTAATAGAAAATAATTTCAGGATAAAATATTAATTGTTAGAGATATTGATGCACAAGTGTAAATTATGGAGGAATTAAATTAGTGTTTCATACATAATAATTATGGGAGGGAGAATTTGAGCATAGGTTACAATGTGATATAAAAATTTCTTTAAATCAGTTTAACTTCATGTTTCATAGGTTTGCTATGGATGTTATGTATTTGTTAAGAGTTCTGATGGAGAATTATGGAGATAGTAAGAAGAATTTACATATGATATTTGTTGATCTAAAGAAAGAATATGAAATAGTTCCAAGAGATGTACTTTGAAATGTTAAATGAGACAGAAAATGGGAGTGTCCCTCAAAAAAATATATTACTTACTTCCAAATGGAAATGTTAAAAGTTATGGATTTGGAGCTTGTAGTTGCACAAGCCACACTCACCCAAGGCCTTAGAGAAGGTCCATTCATATGTGCTCTTGGGCTTTAGTAGCATAAAACATTAGCAAAGCTATTGGAGTTGGTAAACAATCACATAAATGCAAATAAAATATAATGATGTTGATAAATCATTAGCAATAACTCAGAAGGGACTTGATAAAGAGGTCATTGTTGACCTCATTATCAAATGAGGTTAACACCATCCCTAATGCTAGTAATTAGAACACCTAATATTAGATTAAGAGTTCTCTAATTAGGCACTTAGGATACTATAATTATTGATCAGATGTATAAATAAATCAAATAATAAACTAAATTAAATATAAATTTAAAACCAAAAATTGAAATTGTTATCAAAACCAAAAGAAAATCAAACCCAATGCCACAAAGCCATCCCAGTGAATATTTCTAAACCTTGTTAGATTAGATAACCCTATCTAAACACAAAATTTGGTAAGAATCTAAAACTAAAAACATTTAAATTAAACCTGAATTTAATTAAGCTTAGATTGAAGTAGTTTGGATGATTGACCCAATTTATCCATTTAAGCTCAAAATCACCTAAATCCAATAAAATTAAACTAATTCTAAATTAAATCAAATAAAAACATAGAATCAATACACAAACTTAAATGAACCTAAAAATAAATTGATGTAGAACATTATGTGGATCTAAAAATTAGAGCTCAAGGATTGTTTAAAAGATCTCAAGCTAAAGCCCAAGAAAATTCAAGAAAGAAGCTTAGCTTTCTAAGGCCCATTTCATGATTTCATCTTTTTTTATTTATATAGTTTTTAATTTTCTTCTACAAGCTCCACATTTGAAATTTTGAATTTAAAAATTCAAAGCAAGATATGTGAGGTGGTTGAATCCACATAAAATAATAGTTTGTGAAATGGGTAGATATCATAAAATAATAAGGCAACTTAATGCTTCATATTAATGTGGCCACCCACCTTTCCCTCCATGTTTTGAATTCTTTTCTTTTGAAAGATGCTTGTAATGGCTATAAATAAGCCCCCTTGCTAGAATGAAAGGAGAGCTTTTAGCAATTACAAATTGTTTGAGTTATTCTTATGGTTTGAGAACTTGGTGGCCAAACCTTGGCAATCCTTGGTGGGAGCGTTAGTTATTCAACATATCTTCTTTCCTCACCTCTAATACACAAATTCTCTCAATCTCACTAAAAGAAAGAATGCCCACCTTCATCAAATTTGGTATCAGAGCAAATCTTAGAAGGAGCAAATTCGATCAAAAGTTTGCTTCAACAAAGAGAGCATCTCAAGTGGTGGACTTGTCTTCAAACTTGTGAGTTTTTTTTGGACTTGTGAGGTTAATTAATTTTCTTTTATATGATAGTTTAAATACATATTAGTAGATTAGAAAGATATATATTACTTGCAAATTTATGTAATAGCATAAAATTTTAATTAGTAAGCTTTATATAACTTAGTTATTTTTTGATTGTGTGAACTTGCGCACCCCCACCAAAAGAAAAAAGAGATCACCTTATAGTGAGGTAGTGCTTCACCCTAAAAATAACTTAGCCATTAGTGCAAAAAAAAATTTTAATGCATAATAATATAAGAGTGTGTTAAACTTGGTGATTTTGGAAGCAAAATAGAACTTTATCAAAAAGACCTAAACAGTCTAAGAAAAGTTTTGGATTTAAGTGGTTTTGTAGCCCCCACCCCACCCCTCCCTTCCTCACCTGAAGTTCTCTTAGTCTAAAATTTCACTTTGATTGCAAAATTATATTATACTTGTTTCTTTTATTTTATTTTTTCTTTGATCCCTTCTTATAAATCTTTTTTCTTCTTTAAAAAAATCTCTTTGCACCAAAATCTATCTCTGAGGTCTAAGTTAGAAATTTAACTAGATTAGTCAATGCCTTAGATCTTAGGATCCATGATAAGGAATTAAAAACTCAACAAATACTAGAAGAAAGTAAGAATCAAATACTAGAACTTAAAGAACAAATGCAAACTCTTATACATCATCTATAAAATAATAGAGTACCAACTCTTCCGCCAATACCTGCTCAGACTGTGCCTATAGGTTAGATGAAGAAGATTTATATCCAGACCATAGAGAAAACAAACGACTTAGAATACCACCAATTGCTAGAAATGGTGGAAGGGGAGAAAATTATTTTAAGACTACAGAAGACTCTAATGATCCATCTCAAAGAGTTAAAGTAGAAGCCCTAACTTATGATGGTATACATGACCCAATTAAATTTCTCGATTGGTTAGATCAAATGGATGACTTTTTTGATTGGTATAAAATGGATGATTATCAAAGGGCTACTTTTGCTAAAATTTATTACACAAATAATTTATCTAAAGAATAAAGATTAGGAAGGGTAAAACTCACTTGAATAGAAATGAAAGAAATGTTAAGAGAAAAGTACTATCCAAGGCATCATGATAAGAAGCTACATAGTCAATTATTAACTTTGAGATAAGGTAATCATCTTATAATTGAATACTTGATACTTTTGAAGATCTAATTTTTAGAACTAATTGTATTGATAATGATTGTCAATTAGCCAAATAAATTTATTATTTAACTTAGGACTGACATTAGAAATGAAGTTGAATGATTTGACCCATAATTTTTAGATGAAGCATTTCATTATGCCTTATTGGTTGAACAACTAAAGAAATATGTTTCCATCTCTAAAACTAAAAGTCAAGTACCTTCCATTTCATCCCATAGATCTATTGTTAGACCCACTCATCCAAATGGCTCAACCCCTTTGCCTAAAACTTCAATTGAAGAGAGCTCCAAGTTCACTAGGGAAGTAATATATTTTAAATGTCATAAAAAGAATCATATGCAAAATCAATGTAAAGCTCAAATCTTATTTTTAGAAGAAGTTGAAAACCCAATAGATGAAAATTTAGAAAAAGTTTATGATGACACCCCATTATTTGATGAATAATTAGAATTAATTGATGACCCTCAAGTTAATGTGATGAGATGTCTTACTGTAATTAAAAATGAGGTAGAAGATGGGAGGAGAAAGAACATTTTTAGCATGTATGTTTTGTGTAATGAAAAGAGATGTAAGTTAGTTATAGATGGATGAAGTGATATGAATGTCATTTCAACACACCTTAACTCGAGCCAACCTAAAATATGAACTTCACCCTAAACCATTTCATGTTAGCTTGGTAAATCATACATCTCTTCCCATCACCAATATATTTTAGTTCCAATTAAAATAGGAAGTTATGAGGATCAAATTTGGTGTGATGTTCTCCCTTTGTACATTGCTCATATTCTCTTAGGATGACCTTGGCTATACGACATGAATGTTATTCGCTATGGTAAGAAAAATACTTATATTTTTAAACATAATAATAAGACTATTAAACTCCTATCAATAAAGCTAGTAGAAAAAACACCCTTCATAGTACCACACAAAATAACTTCTGACTTGCAACCTAAGACTCTATTGAAGAAAAATGCCAAACTTTAATTAATTATCATAAAAAATCCTACTATTATGGTTAATACCATCATTTCTGATTCTTACTTTAAAACATATATTCTTCCTTCTTTGACCCCAAAGATAGAAATGATAGGTTTTGGAGCCTTACGAAAAGAATTTTCTAATCCATTTCTCCTTCACTTATTACATGTAAAAGAAGTCATACCAGACTCTACTGAGACTCACATACCTGTTGTAGTCTCTTTGCTTTTTCTGATTTTAAAGATATTGCACCCAATGAGCTTCCTGATTAGCTACCTCTTCTAAGAGATATTCAACATGCTATTGAGTTATTATTCAATTCTCAACTTCCTAATCTTCCACATTATAAGATGAACCCTACCAAGAATGTTGAGATTAAAAGATAAGTTGAGAAATTATTAAAAAGGGTTTTATTCAAGAGAGTTTTAGCCTCTGCTTTATTAACTCCAAAGAAAGATGGAACATGATAAATGTGTGTTGATGGTTAGACAATAAATAAAATTACTATCAAGTATAGGTTTCCTATTCCCCGATTAGATGATATGTTAGATTTAATCTGAGCAGGAAAATTTTTTTCAAAGATTGATCTAAAAAGTGGATATCATCAAATTTGGATTAGATCAGCAGATGAGTGGAAGATGGCTTTTAAGACCCCTGATGGACTTTATGAATGGCTTGTCATGCCCTTTGGACTTTCAAATGCTCCAAGCAAGTTTATGAGATTAATGAATACTATTCTTAAACTATATACAGGTAAATTTTTTATCATGTATTTTGATGATATTCTAATTTTTAGACCAAGTGAAAATGAGCATCTACAACACCTACAAAAAGTCTTTGAAATACTTAGATAAATGAAATTATACATTAATTTTAAAAAGTTTTTTATTTTAATTTTTTTGCAATCTGAGATAATCTTTTTAGGCTTGTTATTGTTGTTGTTGTTGTTGAGATAATCTTTTTAGGCATTATTATATCCACTACTCGATTTAAACCTAGTCCTTCTAAAGTGAAAGTAATCTTAGATTGGCCATCACTTAAAATTTTTACTAAAATTAGAAGCCTCCATGGTTTAGCCATATTTTATCAAGATTAATCAAGAATTTTAGTGCCATTATACTATGATAATTAATATACTAAAATTAGATAAATTTTGTTAATCTTCTAATACACATAAGGTCTTAGAGAAAATTAATGTTCTTAACACTTTTGCACTAATTCTTAGGCTTCCTGATTTTTCTAAAGCTTTTGAAGTGACATGTGATGCTTCAGGAATTAAAATATGTAGAATTGTAAGTCAACAAAATTATTTTATAACATTCTTTAGTGAAAAGTTAAATGAAGCTAAACAATGATATTCCACTTATGATAGGGAGTTTTATGTTGTAATTCAATCCTTAATGCATTGGCGACACTATCCCTTATATAGAGAATTTATACTTAATTATGATAATCATGCCTTAAAATTTATTAATACTCAACGAAACTTAAGTCATAGGCATGCAAAATGGGTTTAATTTTACAAGACTGCTCTTTTGTTCTAAAGCATAAGCCTAGAATTGAGAATAAACCCGTTGATGATTTATCCAGGGTAAACCTAATGATTTCCTCTTTAGAATTGAGAATCTCATGATTTGATAAAATTAAAGATGATTATATTGTGCCATAACTTTCACCTAATTTATCTTGAACACCTAGATAAACCAATAACTTTATAAGGAATATTCTTGATAACAAATGGATATTTAAATAAAGGAAAATAACTATGCATTCCTCAATCTTCTCTTAGAGAATTCCTTATGATCAAGTTACATGCTGGAAGTATAGCTGGTCATTTCGAAAAGGATAAGACTATATGTTTATTAGAAAATAGATTTCACTAGCCTTCATTAAAATGAGATGTTCTAAAATTAGTGATGTAATGCTTAATTTGTAAATAAGCTAAAGCTATCAAACAAAGGTTTGGACAATACACTGCCTTACCTGTTCCTTGTAGACCTTGGGAAGCCTACTAATGGATTTTATTATAGTATTACCTAGGATAGCTCGAGGACATGATAGAATTTTTGTTGAGTGGATGGGTTCTCAAAAATGGCTTAATTTTTTGCCTTGTCCAAAAATAAATTATGCTTCTTATATTGCCAAATTATTTTTTAAGGAAATAGTGTGACTCCATGGTCTCCCTTTAACCATTATTTCTGCATAGATGTTAGGTTTGTCTCATATTTTTGGAAACATTATAGAAATTATTAAGTACCAAATTAAAAATTTCTATTGCCTTTCACCCACAAATTGATGAACAAATTGAAGTAGTCAATCGTACCTTAGAAAATTTGCTTAGATGCTTGGTAGGTAAAAGTTTAGGAAATTGGGATTTACATTTACCAACCTTAAAATTTGTCTATAATTGTACTATTTTATAACTACAAAAAATCACCATTTGAGATAGTCTATGGTCAAAACCCATTATGACCAATACATTTAGCTAACCTACCATACCATGTACTTTCTAATGCAGCATTCTCATTTGCTAAAGATTTTTCAAAGCCTCCATGAAGATATAAGAAACCAAATTACTATAAGTAATGAAAACTATATGCTTCTAAGTTGAATCATAGACATTCAATGAAAGAATATAAAAGAAGGTGATTATGTATTGATTTGCATTCAACTTGAGCATTATCAAATCACTAAATATAAGAAATTACATGCATGAGCTTATGGTCCATTTAAAATTCTTAAGAAAATTGGAATAAATGCTTATCACCTTGATTTTTCAACTGATATGCTCATTTATCCCTTTATTAATATTGAAGATATTTTATCATATGAAAAATTAGCAAACCTCCACTTGTTTAGTCTAACTCTTTATCAAGTGATATAACACCATACTTGTAGAAGCCCTCTTTCTTTTAAGTTGACTATATTTTCATCGAGGAAGCACCCATTAATCTAGCTTCTAAACATCATTTTTGAGTTTGTTAGAAGGAAAAGCCACCAGTTGAAGACACATGATTGACCCATACTGATTTAGAAACCCTATCCCTATAATTAGTAGAAGACTTCTAAGATTTCAACTCTATGGAGTAGAGTTCAATTGAGCCTAGAGGAGTTGATGAAAACATAATGTGGATCTAGAAATTAGAGCTTAAGGTCTATTTATAAGATCTCAAGCTAAAGCCCAAGAAAATTCAAGAAAGAAGAAAGCTCAGCCCATTAGCCTGCTAAAGCCAAATTTATGATTTCATCTTTTTTTATTTATGTAATTTTTAATTTTCTTCTAGAAACTATAGCTTTGAAATTTTGAATTTAAAAATTAAAAGCATAACATGTGAGGTGATTAAATCCACATAAAATAATAGCATATGAAATGGGTGGATAGCATAAAATAATAAGGCAACTTAATGCTTCACATTAATGTGGCCACCCACCTTTCCCTCCATATTTTGAGCTCTTTTCTTTTGAAAAATGCTTGTAATGGTTATAAATAGCCCCCCTTGCTGGATGAAAGGAGATCTTTTAGCAATTACAAATTGTTTAAGTTGTTCTTGTGGTTTGAGAGCTTGGTGGCCAAACCTTGACAATCATTGAAGGGAGCATTAGTTATCTAACATATCTTCTTTCTCACCTCCAATACCCATGTTCTCTCAATATCACCACAAGAAAGAATGCCCACCTCCATAATAAATTCAATGAGATTCAAAATGGTCAAAAAGGGTCATTTGATCTACAATTGATCTATGTTAGTCCCACTAGGTCAAATGGTTAACTCCTTAAATTAAACCAAATTAAGTCATTTTAAAGGCTCATAACCATCAAATGAACATGTTTGAGCATAAAACTAAACAAATCTAAATTTAATAAGGATTTAATTAGGTTGATTTGACCATTTAATCCAAATAAACCCAAATGCATCTAATTAGACTTAAATTCAAACTAAATTAAAAATAATTCTAATAAAATATCCAAAATCATTTGAAAAGTATAATATAATATTATTCAACCAATTATTAGGATTAATTTGACCAATTTGGTCGTTTAACCTAAATGAATCCATGTCAACCCATTAAAGCCAATTTGGATCAAAATGGATTCAAATCAAAATCAACTCCAACTTAATTAAAACCAACTGGTCTAAATCATTCCAAACAATTAAGGGGGGATAAAGATAATCACTTCTTAATATCATGGATGATAAATTATGCATAATTGAATCAATATCCAAACCATAAAAATGGCTAAGTAAAATCAGAAAACTCAATTTGACTTATTTAGGTTAAGTGGGTTAAACAATAGTCTAAACTAAGTTAAATACAGACATGACTTAGACTAATTAATCCATAAATTTCACTATGGACAAATATCTTAACTACAAACATAAAATCAAAGAAAAAGGATACAATTAAGCTAACCTAAGTCAAAATAATTTGTTGACCTCTCTTTTGGAGTGAGGATTGACCCCTCTCATCTTAGACTTAGGAATCTTCAGGCACTTGGGTCTCCTTAGTAAAAAAAATACTTCTAGTGATTAAGGGAATACTAAACCCCAAGCTTAGAGACTTAGGAGGCATACCCTAAGCCTAGAATGTGTCTTAGAACAAATAGGTCCTATCCTATGGCCTAAACCAAAATTCATATCCATTCACTCATCCAAGTCGAAACACACATGAATGAAACCAACAAATCTCAGACCTATTCAATTAATCATAATTGAATTTGGTTTTCCAATCCAAGCTCCAAGCCAAATTAACTTGGACCTTAACCCATGTTAACCCATTTAACTCAAGAAATTCAAATGAGCCAAAACCTAATCAAGCCTAAATAAATTGCAATCAAGGCAACTAATCAACTCTAAACCCTTCATTTGAACCCCTCATGACACCAAATCAACCTAATTGATGCACTTAACCCAATATGACCAAAATGACCGATTTGAATCAAACTTCAATCCAATCCAAATTGCATTAAATCAACTCACCCAATCTCTTCCATAATGATTACTAATCATCTTTGATCACCTAATTGCAACCAATTGAGTCAAACCAAATCAATTTGATCATTTGATCCAAGTTAACCCAATTTGGCCTAAAGGGTCAAATTGAACCAAATCAAGTTGTAAGCCAAACTAATTTCAATCAATAACTCCCATCCACTATAAATTAAATATTTAACATGACAAAACCACCAATTGAACCAAACCAAGCCAATTTGGTCTCTTCACCCAAGTTTACCTAATTTAACCTGAAGGCCAAATTAAGTCAAATCAAATCCTAAGCCAAATTGATTGCAACCAATGCTTCTAACCAATCATAAATTTATTATTGAACATGATCCAACCTTAAATTGAACCCAATTTGGTCAACCCAACCCAATTGACCTACTTAGCCTAATTTGACCTAAAGGGTCAATTGAACCAAATCATTCCCTAAACTAAATCAATTCAAACCAACACTCACAATCATTTCCAAATGATCAATTGAACACAAACCTAACCCATGCCCAAGATAATTTGGTCAATTTGACCTAATTGATCAGCTTAACCCATTTGACCCAAATCAAATACACTTCAAATTGAATCAAACCAATGGCACCAATGCATTTCAAATGATCAATTGAACTTACCCAAACCCTTGGTTTGACCCTATTTGACCAATTGGTCAACATCACCCAATTGAACCCAAATTGACACATATCGGTCCAATTGAGCCAAACAATATGAAACCAAGTCCAAACCTAACCAAACTTAGCATGACTCATCCTTGGGTCACCATGGGTCTGCCCAAGTGAACTCATCCCATGGTGAACCTAGTTTAGGTCAAATTCATTAAACAAAGCCACCCAAATGGGATAAAATCCCAACTTGGATGGGTTCTCCCACTCCCCATGCCTTGGTAGCCACCTTTGGCCCTTCTTGGATAAATGGACCATTAACCCAACCTAACCCAAGGCTGTTGGGTTCAGCCTTTGGCCATGAGAGGGTGAGTTCACCCATGACATTCCATTGGTCCACCTAAGGGAGCTTGTACACTCCATGTCAGCCCATGCCACTGACTTGACTGCTCGAGCACCTCCACTTCAGCAATCCCCTGCCACTTATAGACACCTACTCCGGTCGGATGGTTGTCAATGGTTAAACCAAACTCGGTTCAATTGGGGAGAAGAGTATACTCTCCCCCATCCATTCAAACTTCATAGAGACCTTCCTCAAAGCATTACACATAATCTGAGCCTTCTCCTTGAATCCCTAGTGCACTCCATCACTGATGAGACCAACCACCGAGTGGAATCGAGAGCCCCATCCATCCATCCTAAAAAACTCCACCAAACTCAAATTAACTCTTCCCACACCTTCACCACACTCCGGCCAAAATGAATCGTTCCTGAGCGATTCGATCATCAGAAGGTATCCCTATACCAACTTCGGCAATCTTCATGGAGGTGTTTGATTCACAGAGGAATTGACAAGGAGGCAGCTCGAGATCTTCTCAATAAGGCTTCGTCTCTTCAAGATGAAGCTACCTCAGTCGACGAATCATTGGTCTTTAACTTCGATGAGGTAAAAATTTAACAACTATAGATTTTCCCTCTAGGTGTTGTTCTTTTTCAAAATGAAATGTCATTTTATGTGATTTTCACTATAGGTTTCTTTTAGATCTTTCATGTGAACGTTTTGGAGTTGATTTTGCCATCAAGAGCTCTAGTGAGCTCGAATGGAGCAACAGAAGGTGGACAGCATCCATCTTTCGATGCTCAGGGGAAGACAGATCATCAGCCATCCATTCCACATGATTATAATGAAAGACCATGATTTAATCTGCTAGATTTTTTTATTTTGTCCTTTCAAAATCACTAGATTAATCTTGGTCGTATGATCCAAGATCAGACGGCCGAAATGAAATCACGTCCACCGCCATTGAGTCAACTACCGCGTCAGACGTTTTAAGTAGCCAATCTTGTATGGTGCCATGTGGAAAGTGTTGTCGCATTAGTATCAGTGTGACATTGATGGTTTAATTGATTAATTAGGCCTTAAAATGCAATTCAATAGCTAGAACTTCAAAAAATCATAACTAATTTTAGAAAAATCCAAAAATTACAAGTAAGCCCATTTTGGAAGAATTAGACAAAGGAAAAATTAAGAAAAATAAAATCACTAAGTTTTGTCAAGTGAATATTGCTTAATTAGGGCTTAAACTTTAAGTTAATTATCTTAATTAAAGCTTAACTAGTTGGCTAATTAATCTCAAACTTGGTGGAATAGTTCTATGGGATGTCCTCTACTCCCATAATTTCTTGGGATTATTAGCCATGTAATTTAAAGAATGTATAATTCTCAGTTCTAATTACCCTCCTTAATTAATTTAATATTTATTAAAATGGTTAAACAATAAAAATTAAAAAATTTATAATGATTAATCAATATGAATAGTGGGAATGGTGAGGGGAAATATTTAAGACCCCTTACCTAATTATTTTTCTAAATGCATTTTATTAGGAGGGTTAATTAATACATGGAATAATTAAGCATTAATCAAGGAGAATTAATGATAAAATGATGAAACAAATTAAATTAATAATGGGTTTAAATAATTCAAATTTAATTATTATTTTTTCCCTTTATGTGTTTAATAACATAAAGTCATTAAAGAATTTATGGTTAACCCATGGGTGTGGGAAAATCATATGAGTACTTAACTTAGTTCTTTCTTTAATTTAATTAACATTTAAGCATGAGCCTAATTAGGTCCCTTTAGGTGCATGTGGTGAAAAATATTCCTGCCTTCAGGTATCCTTTTGAAGAGGATAAATAAAAATAGAAATATTACGCCTTGTTGGTTAGGACATCACGTTGATCTGCAGATGTGCTTATTCAGGTGATCGGGTACGTCATCAAGGAATAGTGTACTATCTTGGGAGATAGAAGTCACTACCCTTTAATGGGCCTAATCACCTCAATAAGGACTCCTAAGGATAATGGGTCTACATATGTACCAGAGATTCTTCCCCTACTTTACATGAAAAAGTAAAATAGGGTTTATTTTAAATTGGGTTAGTTAAGTTCCCTATAGGGGTAAGCCTCCATAGTTAATTACATCCTAAAGGACAAGATCCCTTAGGAATACTCTCGATTAAGGTAAATGATCATGGTCTTCAAAGATTTCAATAGCGAAGGACTATCAATTGATTAGTTCATTTTTGAAGATCAAGTAGGATTGATCAAAGAGAGGGAGTTATTATCGAAGCCAAAAGAAAGATAAGTAGAAGATGCCTAGGATGCTAGGAAACCTAGCGAACATCTCAAACTATCATATGGTTGGGCTTTACATTTTGAAATTGATTTAGTATGTTTGAGTTGAATTTTTTATTAGAAATTTAAGACTTATGATTCCATAACACATGATTAATGAAATGCCTAAGAGGTGAGAAATTATGCTTATGCCAAAGAGGAGAAGCAACCTTAGAACCTAAATCTAGGGAACTTTGGCGAGGGCCAAAAGCACAACCTAAATATAAGGCAAAAATGGGTAATTGGTTTGCCTCCACAAGAGAAGACAAACCACCCGACTATTTGGACTTATAACTGCCTGGGGGTGGTTGCCAACTAATTCCTCCTATGATTTTAAATACATGTAGGCAAGTCATATGCTTATGCAAGATAGTTTGGCTATTATTTATTTAGAAAGAAACTAAGTCCTTAAACTCACTTCCTAAAGAGACTAGATCATGTAAGGACATGCTTCAATTGACCTAAATCTAATGCAATTCAGATTTCATTTTATTTTTATTTTTGGATAAATATTTTGACTCAGGCTAATAAGATTCATATGCCTAATGCATTAGAAATAAAGTTATTGGCTAAAATCAGTGAGAAGGGAGGAGGTGTGTTTCCACCATGACTCTTAAAGGTCAAGCTAAGTTTCTCTGGCAAAGGTGGAAGCCCTCCAATCAAGAGTGAAATAAGATGCATTTGTGCATGATACTATAAAAGAAATACACATCCAGCTAAGTGGTTGCTTATTCTTTTATCTTGAATTTAAACCTAAGCTTTAGGTAAGGTTATGAGTTCTTTATTTTTAGTTTTGAGTTGTTAAGTTTGGTAAAAGATTTATTTTTTCTAAGAGCCTAATCCAAGTCCAGGCCATAAATAAAGCAAGGAAGAAACTAGGAAAAAGTTATAAAGCTAATCATAAAAGAATAAGAGGTCATTATGGTTGGGTACCACTGCACAAACCCAAAAAATAAATTGGGTAGTCGAGTTCTACCCTTATACAACACGAATTACAAATGACATAAATTTTAATTAAGTAAAGAATTCATTGTTATGGGGGTATTCAAGCTTCATTTCTCCATTCTTCTTTTCTTCTTTCTTCTTCTTTTCTTATTTCTTCATTGGCTCCTTCTTTTGGATGGTTGGAAGGTGGATGCTCCAAAGGCTTCACATGGTGCATAAGATAAGATCTTATGACCAATGCTCATCTAATCCCCATAACAATCATTCTAAAATTCTAATTACAAAATTTACATGAAAAGGAAAAAAATGAAAATCTAACAAACACTTGCAAAATAAAGGTTAGCTAAACAAACCACACAAATCCCAAGCATGTATATTGGACTTATCACCCCACACATGGGTGACTAAGTCCACCTAGGCTATTGAATTATGCTTAGGGGTATAAGCACCTGCAAGCAAAAGCACTTATATTTTTTTATTTATTACAATGCCCCTTAAGCACAATCCCCTGCAGAAAATAATGGTTAGACTAAAATTACTATACCATTCATTCTACGAGCATTCATCCTAACATCCAGTCTAAAATATATATCACAAAATAAAAGCAAGCATCAAACCATGCATACTAAGTTAAAATAGAAGTTGACTTAGCCTAATGTGTGTGCTTTGGAGGTTTGTGTGGTATACTTCGCTATGGCTTTAAGTTAGAATTTTCTAAGTGTGAAGCATGTTCAACTTAAAGGAGAGTTTCATTTTAAGTTATTTAATTGTTTTGGGTTGATTTTATTTTATGTTTTGATTAGGTTCAAGTGAATCTTATAATTAATTATTAAGATATAAAGAGAGGGAAAAAGAAGGGAACTTCTCATTCCTTCCCTAACCTAAGTAATTTCTAAAGTAGATCACATTTTAATTTTGTTTAATGAATATTTTGATTAAGTTTTTTAATTAATCCTAAGTTTAGATAAACTTTAAACAAACCCATTCAAAAGAAAGGCATTTTAAGATTAAATAAAATGAACCAAATTCACAAAATATACATCACTTCATTTCTTTCCCGACATGTATAACATGCATATGAATGAGTCCTAAGCATATCTATACATATAAATGAGAATAATTAAAATACTTTATGATGCATGCTAAGTAATCAATTTAAGGAAATTTGGAAGTTTAAGATGCATGATTTTCATTAAGTAGAAAAGGGATCTCTTATCCAATTTTCATATGCACACATGAAAGTAAGAAATGCATAAGTGAGTACAAATGGCGTCGTAAGTGTAAGATACAAGACCTACCAGGGTTTCAGGACCAATATACCACTTTCCTTAAATACAAACGTGTGTACAAAAGAAATGAAATGGAAAATAAGGAATGCAAAATTTTGTATTAGTTGATTCATTTTGTTTTTGCAATTTATATGTACAAGCATAGGTACCCTTCTTAAGTGATATCATAGGAATGAATAGGAAATGGAATTAGGCAAGTGTTAGGTTCTTTTCAAATGAACCATACATCTTACCAAATCCTATTCAAAACTATGCTAAAAGAGAAGAGAAGGAAAACCTATACTAAGCACATCCTTATATTCTCTCACATGCAAGCTTATAATTATAATATAAGTAACACACTTTTAGCTTTAGGCATTTGATTTATATGTTTTGAAAATAATTTGAATTTAGTAGTGATAATAGCAACTCATATTATTACTTTAGCTAACACATGCAATTTTGACATAAAGTAAACAATTTTATTTTGAATTTGATTTTGAAAAATATGGATGCATGAAACCATATGACATACAAATTTAATATTTTGGGGAAAGAACTAAAGCTATGAAAGCATGTAAACACATTCACTTTAATTAAATCTTAAAGACAATCTTAATAAATAAGAAAGTTTAAAATAAATCGAAGTTCATTTAGTAAGATTTTTGTTTGATTTTGAATTTGATTTAATTTTGAAAATGTGAGTGGAGTATACTGTTCCTAACCCATTCCCACATGTGTTTGATATTTTTATTAATTTTTTAGATGATTATTCATTTTAGATTTTGATTAGGTTAAGGTATGAATTAAGCAAGTTAATTAACCTTACCACACCACCTTAAAGATAGTAAGCAATTATGAGCTAATGAGATGATATAAAACCTCACAAGGAATTTAAACTTGCAATGCACCTAGTTAGAAAAGGGCCTAATGCAATTTGGCTCATAATTAATGGTTAATTAAGCTAAGGGATTTAACTTAAGTAATTTCAAAACACCCCTTCACATATGAATTGGGTTTTGATTTTCTTAATTGAACTTAGGCTCTTAAACACCTAAAAATCTACCCAAAGTAGATTAATTAAGTTTTGGAAGGTTTTAGAATTTTTAAAATTTAATTAAGAGAGTAATTAATGAACTAGCCCTTAATTAAGAGAATTAAGGAAAGAAAATGGGGTTTAGAGAATAGCTTAGGGAAATAACCCAAAATTATTGCTTAAGTCTCCTATTCACTGGATCTAACCTTAATCAACTTCAATGGGGTATAAAAATACTAATCACACCCTTAATTATCTTACATTAAGAGAGTAATTAGGAAATGTATTTGCAATTCCCCTAATTAAGCCTTTAATAAATCTCAAGAAAATCAAGGGAGGCACATGTCATCCCCCAAAACATACCCAAGAAGTTTGAATAATCAAAGAAATAATTAAGGGGTAATTAGTAAAATAAAATTTCTATTAAAACCCAAAATCAGAGAAAAATATAATTCAAAATCCATTGAAATTATTTTTAAAATATTTTAGATTAAATTATCTTTTCATAAAAATTTGCCGCATATTTTTTTGATTTTATTGAGGGAGATATGAATTTTTGTAGCTTAGGGGATTAATTAAAATTAATTAAATCTCCAACTAATCCCCTTAGCTCACAGCATGACACGCGGAGGTGGCGGTCAGCGCGCTTTACATGTATCACGTTATGAGGGGATTACTTAAATGTCACATCATAGAGGCGGCGTGGCAGCGGGATGCGGATTGATCCCTATCGTTTGATCAAGGATTGAATGGCCAGGGATCACCTCATGGCTTAAAAATGGATAAATCAATTCTAAAATGTGCGGTTAATCTCGTCATCCATCCAAAATACGGATGGATGGCTAGGATTACCCTAGTTCTTTCCTGAGGATCAATGGAGACCGTCCATGCTCTAAGGGAAGATTCAAGCTCGATTGAGCTCAAATTAGGATAAAACATTACCCACACCATCTTATGCTATTGGCAAGCCTATCCAATGTTGGATTTTTCATGCCATGATAATTTCATAAAGGACCAACACCTCCTAAGCCTAGTGGTCGAAAAATGTCTTACCTCAATGGAGGTGATCATCAGCACTCGAGTTTGATGAGGCTTCGTCTAGTGGAGACGAAGTCCTGTTGAAAGTTTCAAATCTTGGGGTTGAGTAGATCTCTCTATGGACCAAGCTCTCCTCCTCTTGCTTGTGACTTTGATTAAATTCAAATCCATCTTACTTTGGGAACTTGTGTGAAGGCTTGGGTGCACTCAACTTGATCCTCTAAGAGAGTGTATAAAGGGAATTGAAGTGGATTGTAGTGTGGTAGAAGTTAGGAGATAAAAGGAGCTCCCCTATTTTCTATGGAAAGAAAATCGAGAAAGCTTGATTTCAATTCCCTCCTAAGAAGCTTTGGAATGCTCTCTGATGGCTCCTAACACTCTCTAGTGCTCAATTGACAATGAGGGAGTCCAATTCAAATGGAATTATGGGGAGTATATCTCCCTCTATGGCAATCGGATGGTCGAAGTATGGCTTACTGTTTTGATCCAATTGACCATATAGAAAGCATTGTTTGATCCATTTGGAGTTGGCACATGGTCAATTTGAGCTCTTGAGTGGATTGGTAACCTCCCATGTGCTTCAAATCAAGTGGAGGGAGCTTATTGAATTGACCTATTTGAGCTAGGGGTCGATTTTGGCCTTGGGTCCATTTGGGTTAACCCAAACCCATTGGGTTGGGTGCACCACTCTCCATTGGGTCCACTTGACCTATTAGGAAGGTATCAAGTTGATATGAAGAGGGCTTGACCAAATTCCCCAAAGAATTTGCCAAAATTTGGTCTATGGCCTAGGGGTAGAATGGTCATTTAGACAATTTTTGAATTTGGATATGTTGGGTATGTTGAGAAAATAGGTTTGACAAAGTTTCATTAGATTTGGAGTTCATTTTCTATAGTTTGGCTCATGTTGACCCATTAAAATAATCAACTTGGGTCAAGTTGACCAATTGGTCAAATTGGGTCAAACCAAGGGTTGGGTCAAGTTCATATGACCATTTGAAATGTTTTGGTGGCTTTGGTTTGATTCAATTTGGTTTAGTTTTTAATTTGGCTCATATGACTTCATTTAGGTCAAATGGGTCAAGTTGACCAATTTGGCACATTTGACCTATTTGAGCTAGGTCATGGGTAGGTTTAGGTTTGGTTAGTCATATGAAGTGGATTGGTATCTTTGCTTCTAATCAATTTTTGGTTAAGTTTGAATTTGGCTCAACATGACCCCTTTAAGTCAAGTTAGGTTCAAGGTCAATTGGGCTAGGTTAGGTCTAGGCCAATTGAGGCTTTGCTCAAGTTCAACAAGTGATTTGGAATGAACTTGACCCATTGGTTTCAATCAATTTGGCTTAGATCAAGTTTTGACACATTTTGACTTTTAGGTCAAGTTGGGTCAACTTGGGTCAAGTGGCCAAGTTAGGCTCAAATGTTGACTTGGTCAAGTTCAAACATAGGTCATGAATGAACTTAGATCAATGGTTTCAATCAATTTGGCCTATGGTGGATTTTGGCTATGTTAGATTTCATTTTGGGCTAAGTGTTGACTTGGTCAACCCTTAGGTTTGACTTGGTTTGACCTAATTTGGTTGATTGATCATCCCATGATGATTGATGATCATGATGAGAGGCATAGGTGAGTTTGATTCAATCCAATTTGGTTAGGATTAAAATTTTGCTCATAAGGGTACTTTAGGTCACATTGGGTCAAGTGAGCCTAAGTAGGTCAAATGGCTTGGTCAAAGCTTGATTTGAGTTTGATAGAACTTGTATATGGATGTATGGTTGAAATATAAATCCATTTGTAAGTGGTTTGAAGTCAAATGGGTTTTGATTCATTTGACAATTTCATATTCAAAGGAAGAATATGAAAGGATTTAGGGTTTGATTTTTGAATTGATTTTTGATTTGGTGATTGAAGTTTGTATTTATATTTGGATTCATGATTGTAGGATTGATTGAATCATGAAGGAAAATTAAGAGTTTGGCTTGATTTGAAGTTGATTTGGCTAAGTTCAAGATTTTAACTTGAAAGGCTTAGGTTGGATTTTAAGTGGATTTGAGTTTGATTTTTGTAATTGGTTTTGATTATTTGAATTTATATTTTATTTATATATGTGAATATAAATGAGAATATAAATGGATCATGAGAAAATTTCAAGGATTTGAAATGATTTGATCATCATGATTTAGGCTAAGTTCATTAAAAGGAATTTAAAGGACTTAGGAAATTTTTGGAGTTTGGAGCTTGAATTTTTTATTTTGGTTTGATTGATTTATATTTATATTTCATTTATACATGTGAATATAAATGAGAATATAAAAGAGTTATGAGAAAATCCCATGAATTTGAATTGATTTGATCATGATTTTGGCTAAGTCCATGAAGGAATTTAAAGGACTTAAGAAGGGTTTTAAATTTGAAATTTAATTTTTGTATTTGATTTGATTGATTTGTAATTATATTTCATTTATATATGTGAATATAAATGACAATATAAATGAGTTATGAGAAAATCCCATGAATTTGAATTGATTTGATCATGATTTAGGCTAAGTCTTTTAAGGAAAATTTTATGAATTGATTTTGAATTTTGAATTTAGCTTGATTGGTTAGGATTTATATTTCATTTATATATGTCAATATAAATGAGAATATAAATGAATTATGAGAAAATCTCATGAGTTTGATTTGGTTTAGATCATGATTTAGGCTAAGTCCTTAAAAGGCAATTAAGGACTTAAGAGAGATTTGGACTTAGGAATTTCATTCATGGGTTTCAATCATAGATTTCATTCATGGATTTCAATCACATGGAGTTGATTTGAGTTTGGAGAAAATCAAATAAGGTTGATTTGGAGTTTGACTTGAAGGAAGGAAGGTGAGGAGTGGTTCAAGCTAAGGGTAGGCAAATTTTTCTAACACCCCTAAGGCATGACCTATTCTTATGGCTAACTCTTCTAAGTCTTTAGGGCTAGGTTAAGTGTTCGCCTAATCACTAGATGCGTCTTAAGACTAAAAAACTCTTAAAGTCTAAGAGATGTCCTATGTCTAAGATGGAGGGGTTGAGTGCTCATTCTAAAAATGAGGTCAACAGTGCATTACAAATTTTAATTTCCAAAAGCATATCATTGGAGGCTCATGATTAAATAGTTAATTAAAATGAAGAAGCTTAGAAAAGGGTAATAAATTTGAATGCTTAATGACTTAAACCTAATCAATATATAAAATCCACTAAATTACTTTCTTTAAACACACTAAGTCACCCATTTGGATGGGATATACATTAAGTGTGTTTTCTTTTCTTTAGGTTTTAATAATGCAAACACCAAAAATCAATGTTCATAAATAACTTTGGTTAATCTTAAGGAATGTTTATTTGACTTGATTGTCCTTAGGAATTAATGTGATTGAATGTATTATGTGGCAATATTTAGTCATTCTTTTTCAATCATTATGGATTTGCATGCCATTTGTGTCATGTATTCATGCTTCAAATAAAAGAATCAAATGAATATCGTATATATATATATATATATATATATATATATATATATATGTGTTGAATTAAACTTATTATATGGTGTGGTTATTATCACTAATAAATCTCAAATTACTTTCAAAATTATAAGTCAATGATAAAAATCAAAGTTAATGTTGGCTAGAAATATTCCATAAAATTTACATTTACTTTTAGTTTAAACATGTTAAAGGATTGTTCTATTTTCATAATTCATGTGTATGTTTATAAGTGTTTGAATGTTAGCAAGTATATGGTTTGGACATCTCAAGAATACGAGGCTTTATGTAGCCCCAAGGAGGTCTTAGATAATCTTACTTCCCTAGTTTGACAACATCACATATTTACTTAATTTCATTCATATGTGTACATGTATTAGAATTTAGATAGAACTTTACTTTACATGAATAAATAATTTATTATAATACAATCTTTGCATAATTTTTATTCTCATACTTGTGTATAGATTCATATGTACTTAAGATAGTAAGTATATAGTTTGGACATCCTAGGAACATGAGGCTTTAAGTAGCCCCAAGGAGGTCTTAGATAATCTCACTTCCCTGGTTTAACAACGTCATGTACTTGCTTAAATCTCAAATGCATGTGTATGTATACTTAGTTAAGGAATGAATCTCTCTTTTCTACCAAAATACATGTATTAACAATCATTCAAGTGTGCCAAGAATATATATATATATATATATATCATTAATCCTAAGATGCCTTTCATGTTTGGATAAAATTCTTTAGTACTAAACCAAATTAAAGCCATAAAAATATACCTTTGGAAAATGACTTAGGATAGGGATGAAGGAGTCAAATCTCTTTGCTCTCTTAATAATAATTAGATATTAAATAGGTATCGAATGAAACAAAGAATATACAAATTAAAATTAACCAATCATTTTAATAACTTGAAGTGGAACATACCCCAATGTTTATTTTAAACAATTCCAAACTTTAGATAACCATAATTCCAAAGCTTAACATAGACATACCACACCAAACCTTATCACGCACATTAGAATACTAAGTCACCAATTCTAGCCTTAGGTTAGGGCAGTGTATGTGGTGGTATTATGTTTTGTTTTGTGATATAATATTTTAGACTGGATGTTAGGTCGTTAGTAGCCAAATGATATTTTTTGTAGGGAATTATGCTAAAAGGGCCACTAAAATAATAAATAAATATAAAAAATATTCTTACTTGTAGGTTGCTGATGCCCCTAAGCGTAATCCAGTTAGGACAGGTGGGCTTGGTTACCAAGTGCAGGGTGCTAAACCCAGATATATGGAATATAATTTCTTGGTTTGTATGTTTGTTTAGCTAATATCTATTTTATAGGTGTAGTTAAATTTCATTTTTCATGCATACGTAATTTTTTTCAAATAGGATTAGGATTAGTGTTATAAGATTTAGGATGAATAGTGGCTAGAAGGCAAAGACTTGGGAGGCCATGTAAAACCTGTAGCAAGACTAATCCAAAAGAGAAGAAGGAAAGAAAGAAATATAAGAAGTTGAAGACCCCCATAGCATTTATCTCATTGTAATTGTAAAATTCTGATGTAAACCTGGTTGTATAAGGGTAGAGCTCGGTTACCCAACTTCTTTTCTTTTCCGGGGTGTGCGGCGGTACCCTGCCTCACTAGCCTTTTATTCTTTTTTGAAATATATATGCTTTATTGTTGTTTTTAAATTATGCAATAAAAATGACTTGCTTTTCATAGGTTTCTTAAAGTGTGATGTTTTGATGTGTGGCCTAGATGTGGTAGCCTCTTTAGGAAAAAATTAAATTTTTTACCCTCACTAATAACTCACAACTAAATTTTATTCTAACTCATAACCTCACCTTAAAGCCTAAGTTTATAATCAAAATAAATAAAATATTTAGCAACCCCTTAGTTGAATGATGTATATTATAGCAATCATGCATATCATTTTTTCACTCTTGAATAAAGAGGGCTTCCATTCTTGCATGATAGGGGTCTTAGCATTGCAGAACCAAGCATGTCTTACAACCCACTCTTTTGGAGGCCAAGCTAGTGCACATATTAGATCACCCCAAGAGCGCTACTTCTATGGATGAGGATACTAGTAGCTTGCATAGGAAGGTAACCGATAGTACCTCTATGCATGAAAAATATATCAAGCAGATGGTTAAGTAGCAAGTGAAGGAAGCGTTGGCACAAGGCTAAAGGAGCTCATCAATTCCAAAGGGTAGACTATATCCAGAGGAATTTGATGTAGTTCAATAACCCAAGGGTTTTGTACTACCATCCTTCAAGGTATTTGATGGTAGAGGGAACCCTAGGCAGCATATAGCACACTTTAGAACCAGTTGTTGTTATGTGGTATCGATGCTTTACAATTTAGGCAGTTTGTTAGTTGCCTTTCTGGAGTAGCATTTGATTGGTACGTTGAATTTCCCAATAGTTTTGTAATATTCTTTGTAGAGTTAGAGCACCTCTTCATTAAGAGATTCATATGAGCTCAATAGAGAGTAACTGTAGGGGACCTCATTGTAGAGAAACAAAAATCCAACGAGTCTCTTACTGATTAAATTCTCAAATGGTGAAACCTAAGTATGAAATATCAACCACAGCTGCAAGAGCAACATGCCATTGAGATTCTTCTCTAGAATATTCATGGCTTACCTACATGCTCAAGGGATTTACCATAAAGATATTTAAGAAACTAATCAGCGAGGCAGCTAACCAACAAGAGGAATCCAAATAGTTACCCTTCGTAGACCAACCATCTAAGCACAAGCCCAAGAAAGTATTTGAGAAGGAGCCAGAGATACTAGTAGTAGTAGTGGACAAGGGAAAGTAGCAATGAGAGCACAGTTTGAGAGGCTCAGAGTTTAGCAGCCTCCACTCCCACCTCCTCTTCCACTACCTCGGCCACCACAAAGGCCACCACAGTAGCCTATGCAGCAACTTTATCAGTATCCACCATCAAGTAGTTATTTTCTACCTACTCTTATCGATAAGCTAAACAAGCCATACTCATTCAAGAGGGAGGTAGTCAGGAAGATTTTCAAAAACCTTCTTAAGAAGCCTATTTTCTTACTATCCGAGCCTAGAAAGCTAGCAGAAGTGGGCAGGAGTGATGATCCTAACTATTGCCCCTACCATCGCATGCTAGGCCATGTCTAAGAGGACTGCTTTACATTCAAGAACTAGCTTAAGTGTAGCTATAAGTCAGCCATAGTTATCCCCAAAGAATACTTAGTAGAATAACATTTTGGTTTTATTAAAGTAGTCTTTGGAGATATATCTGATCCTCTTAAGATAAAAGAAGGCTAGGATATTTCTTTATCCCATACCTCTAAAAAGATCATCTTTAAAATCAAGGAACTTTCTCTGTAAGTGCCTGACTCAGCTCAGACCTCCAACAAGGAAGGTCTACTAGTTGTGAGGGACAACTTGGAGGGTGGAAGCCCATTATGCTAGCCATTACATGCCCGGGATAGTTTCATAGCACCACCACCATCCGAGTCCAGCATTCTTCTTTCCACCATTGCAGTCACTACTTCTACCAACTTCTCCACCACCAGCATGAGCATTGTATCCAGATGAGGGCACCAAGCCACTCACATCGCTCATTTTACTTGATTTATACTATGTACCAACTCCAAATTTAAATAAATCAATGAAGAAGAATGATTCTGTTTACATCTTATCTACCTTTGATGATCTCAATGATTTTATTCCAATTTATAGCTCTCCAAGTCATAACGATAACAATCTAAATATTTTTGATCAATTCCACTCTGATTCAGAAATATATTGCCCTTTTTTGAATCTTTAAGGTTCATCACTTGAGATTGAGTTGGAGTCATCTGACTCTGATGATCCTTTAATAGAAGCTATAGGTATACCCGATCAGTAGGTAGAACTTTCCACAAGCTCCTCATCACAAGAAGTCATTGAAGTCAACCTCTATAGTGGTAAAGTCCTACCTCCTAGGGTAGCACCTCAAGATAAGGGTAAATAGGTCATTAGTTCTAATGAGCAAATAGTCCCTTCACAAGATGATCCACCCTTGGATATGCTGTGGAGGATCGACCCAAAGTTGACTACAATGTCCTCACACACCTTAGAAAGTTGCCAACTAACTTAAGCATATATGATGCCCGTGTCTTATCCAAAGAGATGAGGGAGTCACTAATGAAAGCATTGCTTGACCCTAAAATATGTTTCGCTCAATTAGTAGCTACTAATCCAGCTAGAGAGGGCATGCTTTTCAAAGGAAGCCTAGGAGCCACATTCTCAGATGTAGAACTACTCCTAAAGACAATAGAGCACAACCATCCCCTCTATATTATAGTGAATGTTAGCAAGTTTAGGCTATCCAGAGTTTGGGTTGATCTAGGTGCATCAATCAACATTATGAGTCTAAGAACCCTTACCTACTTGAGGATCGACATCTCTAATCTCCATTATGAGAAGATGATGTTGAAAAGATTTAATTAACAAGGCGAGAGGGTCTTAGGCTCCATAGTGTTACCTTTAGAGATAGATAATTAGAAGGTAGAAGCTAAGTTTCACATAATAGATTCTAAAATATCTTTCAATGCTTTGTTAGGGTGACCTTGGATACATGAGAACAACATGGTTCCTTCCCCTATACATCAGTGGATCAAGTTTATAAGGGATGGAATTGAGTATTATGTCAAAGGAAATCTCAAACCATTTGCAGTACATGAGGTCGAGATTTATGAGGATGCAACCTATTACCTCCCTAAGAACCAAAATGTCTTCTCTTATTAACTTCATCAAAATAAAAAGAAAAAGAAAAAGAAAAGAAATAAAAAGAAAGAAAATAAAACAAAAAAAAAAATGAAAAGAAAAGAAAAGGGAACAAGAAGATCTTAGAGAGGATATAGAGCCTGAGATTATATTCACCCAAAGTTTGTTACTCCATTCAAAAAAGTTGTGAGGATGACCAGACCTCCACCAGAATGAGGAAGAGCCAAGTTCATAGGAAGCCCTGGAGGTGGAAGACCTCCATACCTACCACCTACTAGGATATTTGTCCTAGCATCCAGGAGTATACCTATCATCTACATAGACTTAAAATCTAGTTCAGAGGATAAGACATATGTAGTTAGCATGATGGTCAGCTCTTCTCATCAGCAGATCCTGTTGGAGGTGACACTAGACCATGACAGTGATGAAGACTAGGTCCCCAAGCAAAGTATGAGTGTATCTAAATCTTTTTTACATGAAACTATTAGATAGCAGATGGGTGTCTTAGCTCCAACCCTACTTTCATCATAAAAAGTTAAGACTTTGGAAGTTAAGGAAGCCCCCAAAGTTTGTGCAAATACCAAGCCCCAAAGGTTTTATCCAATAGCAGCATCCTCAAACTGAGAAGTTTATGTAGAGCTTGAGGATGAATCATTTAAATAATTAATAAAATTACCATTTAATTTGTACTCTCCTTATGTTCTTAATTTGGCAATGAAAGGTTTAATCCCACACACATGGTCTAAGCATTGGTCAGAGTATTTTGAAAGGTTATGGGATAATAAATTCAAGAGCTCTCAATCAAGACTAGGACTAGGCTTTAGTATGGTAGGCCCAATGGATGATTATGATTATTGCCTGGTCATCACCAATCATTTGGAATCTGATAGGTTCTTCTTAAATCACATTAACTCATATGAGGAAGTGTGCTTAAAAACTTTAGATGATCTAGATGATCTCCAAGTTAAAGATTCACCCCCATAATTTAAAGAAGAAATTAAACAAACCATCGATGAACTCAAAGAAATCAACTTGGAGACTAAAGATAATCCGCGTCCGACATACATTAGCTCATTATTGAATGAATATAAAACTAATGACTTAGTTAGGCTACTCACTAAGTTTAAGGACTACTTTGCATGGAGTTATGAAGAGATGCTCGAATTACCTCTTGATGTAGTGATTCAAAAGATAGCAAAACAACCTGATGCTAACCCTGTCAAGCAAGCTCCTAGACATATGCGATTGGACATTAAACAGCAAGTCATTTTTGAAGTGAAGAAACATATCGATGTTGGTGTTGACTAAAGATTAAATTTTTTACCCTCACTAATAACTCATAAACTATTTACTAAATTCACATGTTTTTAACCTTACTTTTGGAGTGAGGTTAATCATCTCCTCCATAGACCTAACATTCATCAAGACACTAAGATATTCTTAGTACTAGACACTTCTAGTGATTAGGAGAACAGTAACCCAAAATATAGAGACTTATAGGATTCTACCATAGGGTTAGACTAAAGCTTAGGATAAGTAGGGCCCACCCACCATGAACTCAATTAAGTCACACATCAAACCAATTTCTCAAATCCAAATCAATGGATCATAATCCAAACCTCAACCAACACCAATTACTTACCAATCTGACCCCAAGTGGCTAAGTTGACCTTACTCAACCTATTTGGGCTTAAGATGACTAAATCCAAAATTAATCCAATCCAATTGAAATTGTACACCTAAATTCATTTAAACTTCAATTGAACCTATTTAAACCTTGATTGTAATCGAATTGAATCAAACCAAGCTAAATAGACCCTTAACCCAAGTTGACTCATTTGAACCCTATAGGACCAAAATTCAATTACATTTGATATAAGCCAAACTGAATCAATCCAAACCTCATGATCATTCTAAATGCTCAATTGAACATTCCAATTCAATCCAACCCATTCAATTCTATCAATTGATTCAATTATCCCAATTTGACCCATTTGACCTAAAAGGTTCAAATGAGTCAAAATCTAATCTAACCTAAATTGATTGCAATCAAAGCCATCAATCAACCTCAAATCTATTGTTGAACATTTCCAACACTAACATGATGCCCAATGGGACTTAACTAAGTCAATTAGCTCACTTGACTTAGATTGAGCAAACCTTAGTCCAATCCAAATTAAACCAAATCAAATTATACAATCACTTCTAAAATGATCATTGTTCATGATCAATCACTTAATTATAATCAATTACACCCAATTAGGCCAATTTTACCATTTAACATAAGTTGACCCAATTTGACTTCAAGGGTCATATTGGGCCAAAACTTATTCTAAATCAAATTGGATTAAACCAATGTCTATAATCAATCACAAATTGATTATTGAATACTCTCCAACCATTAATTGAAACAAATTTAATCAAACCAACCCAATTGACCCATTTAGCCCAATTTGACCTAAAGGACCAAATTAAGCTAAAACCTATTCTAACTCAAATCAATTCAAATCAAAACCTTCAATCATTCTCAAGTGATCAATGAAACATAACTCAACTCTTCATCCACCCAATTTGGTCAATTTGACAAAATTAGTCAATTTAGCCCATTTAACTCATATGAACCAAATCCAAATCCACTTCAAATTATATCAAACCAAAGGCACCAATGCATTCCAAGTGACCAATTGAACCTAATCTAAGAGCCTCGTTGACTCAATTGGTTGGTCAACTTAATCCATTGGAACCCAAATTGATCTATAAGGGTCAAATTAATCCAAATCCAATCAAACCAAACTTTCTCAAGCACTAGAGCACCTCCACTTCATCAATCCCCTACCATTTTCAACCACCTTTGTCGAACAGATGACTGTCAAAGGCTGAACCAATCCCATGGCTTTGTTCACCTGGGTAAGAAAGTATACTCCTCCTCTCGTATTGAAACTTCATAGACACCTCCTCAAAGCTCCAAAGTAAGTCCCCAAGCATCCTTGGAGCTCCCCATGCACTGACCTGAGCTCCTATCACACCCAACTTCCTCAAAACCTCATCAAACTCTAATTAACTCTCTCTACACCTTCCTTGCACTCCAATAAACCAAAATGAATCGAGAAACACTCTATTCAGCACCAAAAATCACTCTTATTCCAACTCTCATAAGTTTATGGTGCCATTTTCAAGGAGAAGCTACCTCAATCATTGGGCCATCGGTTATGTCTCTGATGAGGTAAATTCAAATGAATATTAGAAAATTGTAGGATTCTTGGTCTTTTATAAAAGAAATCATGTCTTAGTGTGAATCAAGCTATGAGATCCCTCTTAGATTTACTCTTCAATTATTTTGTGTTCATTTTGGTCATCGACTGAGCTTCCATGAGTTTGGATCGAGCGGTGAGAGGCAGACGATGTATGTGTCTCACCATGGGTTGACAACGGATCATCAACCATTCATTCTACATGATTAAAACAAATAATCATGATTAATCATGTTATAAACCTCAATTTAAACTATAGGATTAATCTCTACTGTCTAATCCATGATGAAATGGCTGGGAGGAAAGCACATGCATCGTCGCTGAGTCAGTAGCCACATGAGATGTTTTAAATAATCAATCCCACGACGCCATGTGAAAAGTGATGTCATTTTAATGTCGATGCAGTGCTCATTGTGTAATGGATTAATTAGGGTTTAAAATATGATTTTATTAGCTAGAACTTTGAAAAATCATAACTAATCATAGAAAAATCTAAAAAATATAAATAAATCTATTTTGGAAAGCTAAGATAGAGAAGAATCTAAGAAAAATAAAAGCTCTAACTCTTATAAAATGAATATTGATTAATTAGAGTTTAAGGTTTTATTTAATTAACTTCATTAAGCCTAAATTGCTTGCCTAATTGACTTGAAATTAACATGATTGTCCCTTAGGATGATCTTTGTCTCCTATAATTTCCTCAAGGAATTTTACTAATTAATTTAGAAAATATTGATTTTCAAATCTTAATTAAATATTTTATACATTTAATAATTATTTAAAATTAAAAAAAATATTTAAAATTAATTATGGAATTCTAATTGAGCACCAGAATAATAAGAGTGATCAATGAAATTAATTAGGACTCTTAGCTCTAATTATTTCCCAAAATAACCTTAAAGGGTATTTATTTAATTAATTAAATTATTAATTAAACTAGAATTTAGAAATATTATTATAATAAGGGAAGTTCACGAAATATTTTAGCCAAGCCCTCTTTGTGCTATATTAACAAAGAGGTTTCCGTTAAATCAAAATCCTCAATTAGTTTGGGGTATTTGAGTGTAATTGATAATTTTAGGTTTTCCCCATTTATTTAATTAACCTTTGATTATAAGCTTAATTTCATTAATGTTTACTTTATGTTTATGCATTTCCAATAACTTTCACATAATTTTTGGGCTTATATTCAAGGTTTAATTGAATTTATGGGACTCTTTGGGCTTAATTTGATTTAATATTTAATTAACCCTAATTAAATCATAAAAATCACCTAAATCACTTTTAAACCACTCAATGAACAGAGGTGTGCAAAAGGATCATTTTTATTATTTTTTCTTCTATTTAAGATCAAATAATTTAAATTCAAAAATTAATCCTTAATGAATTTGATTGGGCTTAAGGGTGTTTATTTAATGTGAATGTCCCCAGGGATTAGTGAAGCCAAATGAGTTATTTAATAATGCTTAATTATTTTGCTTTAATTATTCAAAATTTGTATTTTGTTTCTTTCATGCAGGGATATTTTAAATTTAAAAGTAAAAGATTGCATTTGATTATATGGCTTTGAATTAAATAGAATGCTTATTATCACTTATAAATTCCAAATTATTTTCTTAATTAATCAAAAGATATTTATTAACTAAAATATAAATTAATATGAATAATTGAAAAACTAAATTTAATTCTTGTATGTATAAACCATAATTTGAAAGGTATATAGTTGGGAAACTCAAGGTCATGAGGCTACCAGTCCGAAGGAGATCTTGATATCTCATACCTTTAGTATAACATGGCACGTATCTTGAAATTTGAAGGAAAATACATATTAAAGTTAAAATTATTTTTACTCATATGTGTTTGAAACATCTTAAAATTTTTATAATTTCATCCCCATGTTCATATAAGTACACATATGTATATAAATTAACAAATATATAATCTTGAAATTCTAGGAGCACGAGACTTTAAGTATTCCCAAGAGGGTATTTGATTACCTCACTTCCTGGTTCAACAATAGCACATACTTATATAAAGTTGATATACTGATGTATATGTGTATGTATAAGGTATAGCTAAATTAAATTCTTTTTCGAAATCCATGCATCATATTCTATTTGTTACTAATGTGTATAAATCCATTCATGCATCAAGTATAAGGTATAGCTAAATTAAATTCTTTTTCGAAATCCATTCATGTATATGTATATGTATAAGGTATAGCTAAATTAAATTCTTTTTCGAAATCCATGCATCATATTCTATTTGTTACTAATCTATTAGGACAGATGGGCTTGGTGACCCAAGGTATGTTAAGCCCAAATGTATGAAATATAACTACTTGGTGTGAATATGTGTTAAGCTAACTTCTATTTTATAGATAAAGTTAGACTTATATTTTTATAAAATATAATTTTTGTAATAAGATTAGAGCTATGTGGTTTAGAATGAGCAGTGGCTAGAAGACCTAACTTGGGAGGTCATGTGATGCTTAGAGTGTTCAAATCCAAGAAGTGAAGATGAATATGAAGAATTAAAATCCCCAATATTTTTATTTTTATTTTGTAAATTAATTATAACTCGGGTTGTATAGGGGTAGAGCTCGACTATCCAATTTCATTTCTTTTCTAGGTGTATGGTAGTACTCGATTGCACTGGCCTTTTATTCTTTTAATCAATATTATTTATTTTATTATCTACTTTGATTGTGCAATAGAAATGGCATGCTTTTCATAGGTCTCTTAAAGATTGATTATTTGATGAATGGCTGGATGCGATAGGCTCTTTAGGAAATTAATTTTTTTTACTTCAACTAAATAATTTTAACTAAACTTTAACAACTCATAACCTCATTCTAAATCCAAGGATTTTAATCAAAAAATAAAATATTTTATAAACACTTAATTATATGGTTATATGTTATAACATCATGCATGCATATTATTTCTTCCTTGTAAAAAGGGAGTTTCCATTCTTGCACGATAAGGGACAAGGCTTGACTTGTGAGAGCGGTCTCCTTTAGTAGAAAATAACTCTCCTCTCAGATTTAGTCCACAACCTAATTTCATCATGCATGTATGCATAAACTCTCCCAAGCCTGAGCTCAAAATAATGAGTCAAAAATGTATAAATTTTATTGCATTAATATAAGTTATAATTTGCACACTGATCATATCTAGTCTCTTAGGGAGTGATTTTAGTATTCTAGATTCTTTTCTAATTAATAACAGTCTAGCTATCTTGCATTTACATAAGACTGGGCCACATAATTTTGAATCATAGGAGGTATTAGCCAGCAACCACTCTAAGTCATTTTAAGTCCGGAAGAGTTAAGATCGGTTCACTCTCTCTAATGAAAGTGAACTAAGTTCACTCTCTAATGAAAGTGAACTAACATATCCCACTTTGCCCAAGTAGAATTAGGTCGAGCTCTTAACTTACACTAGAGCACTCTAGATACAGGTTCAAAGCCTACTTGTTTCTTCTTTAATATGAGTATAATTCCTCACCTCTTAATATTATCACAATCTTATGTTATTGGAATCTAAGTTCTAGCATTCTAATAAAATTTTAACTCAAATAAATATAATGTTTTTCCTTCAAAAAATATAAAATATCACGGCAATGTAGATTGAAGTAATCACTAAGCTCCTACTATTATGAGTACTTCCTACTTATCCTCTTTTGGAACCTGTTAAGAACTCTTTTTATTTGAACTCTTCCCACTTGATTTTTAATAGCTATCGATTCTTTGATCATCAAACTTTAAAATCTTTGAAGATATTAATTGAATACTTTAATCGACAGTATTCTTAAGGGATCCATATTTTTCAGGATGCAATTAACTATTGAAGCTTGCTTCTATAAAGAACTAAAGAACTAAACTTAAAAAAAAAAAAACCTACTTTACTTCATTCATGTGAAGTAGGAGAAAGATCTTTAGTATACATAGACCCATCTAACTTAGGAGTCTTTATTAGATGATTGAGTTTATTTTATGGTGATGTTTCTACCTTTCAAGGTAGTACATTATTCTTTGATGTCATAATTGATCATTTTAATAAGTACCCCCTAAGATTTGTATGGTGCCCTTACAATACTCTAAATAAAAATACCACACATGTTTATAGAAATAAGTACTTGGAAGAGAACTAATAGTTATGGAGTAGCATGTTGGAACATATCAACACTAGGTGGACCAATAATTGATTGACATTATGGGTTTGTTTGGGGTAACTGTAGCATTTTGAAAGTTGATTATAACGCTGTTGTGGGAAAGCAATTTTTTTGAAAAGCAACTATGTGTGCTACAAATATTTTTATTTTGAAAATTTTAAATAGTAGTTTCCTGACAGCCACCAAACTCTAACAGCTCTAGTTTTCAAAAGTAGCTTTTTATAGTAAAATTTTGTAAAGAACACCTAAAAAGTTGGTAGGCAAATAGTTGTGGTAGCTTTCTAGTTGCTTTCTAAAAAGCAAAGTAGCTAGAAAGCTATCTCAAATGTACCCTAAGTCATAGAGCTTATGTAACTAAAACATTTATAATTAAATTACAATCTAGTTAATAACATATTATGTTTTAATAATATCATAATATTTTATAGGATGAGTACATAAAGTTAAAGAAAGTATAGAGTCAAAGTTCCATTAATACAATAATGGACAGTGTAAGCTATCAAAGTTTGATATATGGAGAGATATTATTGGAGAAAAAGAGGGGAGAATTTATGGCTTAGGTTAATATGGTTTGGCGTACAATCCATGTTTTCTTTCTCTATATAAAGCACTAATTCAATCAATGAGCTGGTTATAAGGTGTCATTGCATTTACTGAGGATATTGATACTCAAATGGATGATTGAATGGAAAAATGGAAAATATGTTCTAAGATAGATGAATGGAAAATGAGGCAGTAGTAGATGAAGATGATGAGGAAACTAATTATGACTAGTTTTTATTTGAATCAATTTATTATTTATATGCTACTATATTTATTAAATAATTATATGTAATGTTAATAGTTTTTTAACAATTACATGACATGTTTGCCTCATAGTTTTTTTTATATGTTTGTCTCCTTAGTGTGGTTATTGTGATCCCATAATAATCAATTTCAATTTTTTTACAAAATGTCAAATTTATTTCTCATATATTATAGTTGCAACTGTAAAAATGAGAATGTGCAGATATAGGTTTTTGACAGATATCAGATGTCATTTCTGTCACTTAACTTGATACGATAATTATCATGGTGGAAAATCACTTAGACATTTCAAGATGAAAATTTTGATGGATTTCAAATGAAATTTCTATCATAAAATTTTTTTTATTGAATTCTTTGATGAAAATTCTATTGAAATTTTCCATCATTAATTTATGGCAGAATTTCTCACTTTTAATGGAGTTTCCCATATTTATGTCTAATGGTTCATCTAAGCAAATTTCCAAAGGAATTTTGATCAAAAATCAATCAAAAACATTTCTCAGTGGTTTTTTCATTATTGGAATGCATTTTCAACAAAAGCTTTTTTGAAGGAAATTTTATGTTTTTAACAAAAATGTTTGTAAAAAATAAACCATTTTCGTGTAGTAATCCATACCCTAGCAACCCTTAGCTTCTCCTTTCTTTCTCTATCTCTCTCTTTCTATACTTTAAATTTCCCTTTCATTATGAAAACTTTAAATATGTATTGGCTATGGAATGAAGAGTTGGATGTTGTTGTGAAATGTTTTAAGTGAGAGAAACTCATGGGTATTGGCTTGGTTGTTGGACTCATTATAAAAATAGTTTTTGTTACTACTTTTTAATCACTTTGGTGAGTGATCAACATTTTTTTAAGTAAATCCATATCTTTCTACTTATGTTTCATATTTTCTCTACACTCTTCACTCTATTTTATATTTATTTTATATTTTAAGTTAATGAAACACACTCAAAACTAAGTAGGAAAAGTCGGCCTAAGGATTTCTACATGACCAAATGTTGTTAAAAGATCTAATAGGTCAACTTAAACTTATTGGAATTAAGTAAATATTTTTATATTATAACTAGAAATCCTAGATTATAATTAATCAAACATTTATATTCATTTCCTAAGCATAAATTTATTTATTTTATTTATTTTTGTAGTTTAGTGTTATCTACAAAAGAAGATATTCTTTAACCTAGTCTTGAAAAAAAATCTCAAAAATTATTAAAAATAATTTAAAAAATATAAAATTCTTTAGAACACTTATAAGCACCATGAATTAATTTCTTCAATATTTTTAATATCAAAGAACTAGTATTATTATTGCACACACAAACTTTAAAGTTGGAGTTATAATTTTCCATGTATTAGGATATCTTGCGTTGGCCGACCCTATTAATGACCCAAACCAAAATTATTAATGTTATTTCACTCCACCAAAACCTAATCCTCTTTCTTTTGCACATAAGAATATCTCCAAATTTTAATTAGCCTACATCAAGAGGGCCAACCCCAAACTTCATCAAATCTGGTATTAGAACCAAAACGTTTCTAGCATATTTAGTTAAGGAATAGTTTGGTGATTTTTTTGCTCAAGTGATCTATGGTGAGGTTATGGGTTTTTTGAATCTTTGATAAGGTTACTTCATTCATAGTTAGCCTTTATCATTTATTGATGTACTTTGGTGTGAACCTCAAGAGATAATAAATTCTTGTCTTTAATGTTTTATTTGAAAGTCCAGACCACTATCATCCACCTCTCTTGTCCTTTTCTAATAAACTCCATTTACCTCATATGTTTCAACATAATCACATACTATATATTTCAACACCAATAATAAACTTACAAATATGATGTATAAATGATTTATAAAACCTCCATATTTGCATGAAAACTTTTGACTAGAAAAAAAAATTTTTTGATATGCAAATCTACCCAATAGTAAATTTATTATTTGGAGATTCAACAATACTGACAGAAGGTCCACCACTATTGAAGCACTAGTGGAATACATATACTTAACTCTACAAAGAATAGTTATTTGAGGTCTAGGAGAATTGATGTGGCATAAAATGTTGATGTAAGATGTAAAGGATCAACCACTAAAGCTAAAACCAAGAAGATGGCTACTAATAATCAAAGTATCATGACAATAGGCAAAATGAAGTATTGTATTTAGAATTTTTATTTTATGATTATGATAATTGTTATTTAATATTATGGATATGTAATGTTTCTTGACTTCCACATATGTTACATACATTGAACCAGGCAAATTTGGCAAATTTGATGAACTGAACATAATGTCATGCAAAGCCAAGCCAAAATAACCTAATCATTATCGAAATTAATTGAAATGACTTTCAATAGACAAACAAACTTCACCATTGCATTCAAAGTGTTGAAATTGATTAAAATATATATTCATTCAATGTGATGGTCCATCAATGGAGAAGATGAGCCATCAACAAGCCTAGATGCATATCAAGATCAGGAGGCCTCGATGACATCTAAATAACCTTCATTCATAAAATTGACTACGTCATTATTGTTGAAATGATGAAACCTAACCAATGAGGATGTCTATGATTAATTCAAATAAGTCTGCATGAGTGTCGAGTGATCGGATGCAACAATATTTATGTCAAGCTAAAATTGACTAAAATTAATCAAATGATCTCCGATTGTAAAATGAATAGTGTTATTGCATCCAAAATATCAAATTACCTAGAATCGATACACATACTACATGGGGTCATTGCAAGAAGAATTTTGGCAAAATTGGCTTGATACAATTAACTTAATCCTACTTAAATCTCACTACCATAGATCAAACTCTACTGCCCATGACTTGTCTCATCTGATGACGTGTGACCCTATCCCATTCCTTAGCTTCCTGCATCATCCATGTCTTTTTCCACATCAAACTGAGGTTGATTGACTCTCACCTCTCACTCACATGTGCTCCAGCAATATCCCCCTCTCTCATGTTTCCTACTTAATCACAACTTTATTCTTGCTTAACCTCTCTCCATCAAGTTCACTACATACCTTAACTTCCCATCTCCCATCTGGCGTCTACCTCTCCCTACTACTACTATCACCATTGTCATAAATTGACTTCCCTCATGCTTACTAACATTCACGCAGAAACTTGCAATCCCTCACATCACCTCTCTCCCTAGACCATCTCCCCTCATTCATCTCACGTGAGATGTGACTCACATCTCTTAATTGCAACCACCAAAGCTTTCTAAATTGAAACCCATCAAGCCTCTCTTGCTCTATCTCTCAATCTCTTCTTTCACCTTCTCCTCTCCTCCTCTGAAATCCTCCATCTTTTGTTTCACTTCATCATCATTCTTCATCTCCCCTAAACCAGAACACGGATCCTAGATTCTTCTCCTCTGAGGCCTCCTCCCCATCCAAATTGACCTCTCCCCCCTTTCTCTCAATCTCTATAAATCCTCTCTCTCTGTGTGTGTGTGTGTGTGTGTGTCTCTCTCTCTCTTTAAGATTAGAAAAATATTTCACTCTTTCTCTCTCTAGGTTCTCTCTCTAAAAAATTTACACAAAAAATATAATAGAGAGTGAAAAATCTCCTACCCCTCCCTACCTTAAAATATGTGCATTTTATCAAAATATATGCATTTGCTTCAAAATTCATGCCGACATCGCATCATTTGCATGCAAAGGTATAAAACACAAAAGATGTCTAATAACTAATTAAGTACCTATGTACGTTGTTTAAATGTAGTGGGCAAATTTGTAAATTAAGTACTCATACTTATTGTTTCAATGTAGTGGGGAAAAAACTATATTTTATTTTGTTCAAGAACTTGAACACCTATGTGCACCTTTTTGAGCAGGTAGGTTCAAAAACATATAGTTGCTATGTCACAAGAACCACTCATCCACATCTTTTTAGATAGGTAGGCAAGTTCAGCACTCTTGAAGTAGCCCCGTATGGGGGGATGGTGCTAGGAGTCTACCAAAATTTTGCCAAGACCTTCACACTGACAAGTAACTCAAATTAAATTGAAATAAAATGAACTTAAACCTAAAATTAAAAGTCTAAATTAAAAATCAAACTCTACAGCTACACGTGAAGGCCTATACAAACCATTTTAGGTAGGTTGGTTGATAGACATGTGACCATGGCATCTCAAAACACCACCAATGTGTGTCTCTTTGAATGGGTGGGTAGGCCCAGCAATCCTGAGGTAGTACCCTATGCAGAGATGACATTGGGAAAAATTTTTTTAAAATATAGACTTATACAGAACTGAAATTGAGTGAGATTCTTGAGATTAGAATAAGATGCACGAATTAAATCCAAATGAACATATAATAGATAGATTGCTCACTAATGGACACAAATGTTATGGTACAATGAACTATTGAAATGTACTTAATCATATATTAAAATAACCCAAAATAGTTTGTGTCAAATGCAAACTAAACTTAGGACTTATGTATACAACTTGCTCTTATACAAAGACCAAATAAAACAAAATTTGGAAGAGATTTGGTAGCTCTCAAATGAGTAGAGATGATTCATTTTCAATGTATTATTGGGTCTTACTACTTCAAGCAATAAAACAAACAAAAGTATTCAAGTTAGATACAAATAAAATGTGAAGATGATATTAAACTCATAAGGATCTCACAAAAAAACTTGAAGTTCATTCTTCAAATGAGAAAAGAATTTGATGTAAAATTGAGAATTAAGTTGGATTGGGTCCAATATCTTACACTTAACAAAGAATACAACTTAAACATTCATCTATGAGCCTATCATAGCCTATTCAATAAACAATAAGATAAAAGCATTATACTCTTGTGAGTCACTATAGCACCTAAGAGGGGGGGATGAATTGGGCATAATTAAAAATTTTAACTTTTAGTAGAAATTAGCTTTCGATTTTATAATGACAAGATACAATTCACAATGCAGCAAAAAAAGTACAATTAAGTAAAGAGAGATAATAGGCACACAAGTTTTACGTGGTTTAAGCAAAAGCGGTCTACATCCACCAGCCACTAGCTAGGAATCCACTAAATGTAAAATAGATTACAAATTGTACTCTCTATAATGGGTGAGTGCAACTACAACATGTACTCTCTCTGAGGTACAACACCAATAAAAATTTTACAGCACAAAATAAAAAATATAAAATAATAAATTTTGATAAAATATATCTCTCATAAATATACTAAGCTGTCTAATTCAAAAAGTGATCCCACAACTTATAAATGATCACTTTACAACTTACAATTTTGACAAGATAGGAGGCTCACTTAATTTTGATAAGAAATAATAAAATAAATATCTTAAAGTGATCTTACTAAGATGTTTATGTTATTACAATTTGTAGACTAATATAAAAATGATTTCAAAATAAATTCACAATAGTCTATTTCATAATAAAAAAATTTCAACAAGGAATAAGTTTAAGCTTAAGAGAAACTATATTAAGTATGTATATATAGTATAAGAATGATTAACTCACCATTAAACTTCTTTTTTCTTAATTATTAAACAATAAAAACAAAAAAGATTTACTAAATTTCAGCAAGATAAAATTATTTAAACAAAGGATATTGGTTGGAATAAAATGATAAGTGACAAATAAAATAATTTAACTTTTTATAAATTTTATTATCATAAAGAAACTTGATATATAATAGATCTAGCATATACTATAAAATTCAAACAATATTTTATTTTATTTTAACCAAAATGATGCTTTAATTAATACAAATGATCACAAAATACTTAAATAAAATTAGTATATGATAGATCTAAGTAAACTAGAAAAATTAAAAAGAGATCAGAAAATATAAAAATATTTTCAGCATAATAAATTAATTTAAAATGCTTAAAATATACATCTAAAATAGATCTAAGAATAAATGATCTTTTAAATAAGATTAATGAAGAAATATTTCAAGAAACCAAAAGAAATTTATAGGAAGATAAAAAGTTTAGCAAGATGAAATAAATCCTACAAACTATCACAAGAGTTTTTCACACAAAAAAAAAGATTGAAGAAACTTTGATGTGAAAAACTTAAACTTTGATGTCCAAAGACTAATCCACCCAAAAGTAATAATTTGAAAGAACAAATAGATGGTGAAAATAGTATGAAAAACTAAAAGAGATTAAGTTCAAGAAAAATAAACTCAAGTAATTTGAGAAATCTTGCTTAGTTGAAGATGTTGAAGCTTTCAAACCAAATATTTTATCTTGCAATATTTGGAGAACACTTGAAAGAAAAATCTAAGAGGTTTTCCTGGATTTGCTGGAGATATTTTGAATTTGAAATGAGCCACACATTCATGATGAGAATGAGGGATATTTATAAGCAAGAAGGTCATTTTGAGTTATTTTAAAAAAATATTATTCTATCATCATTTTATTATATAATAACTTAATATTTGATTAAAATATGATTTATATTAAACAAATATTAAATTCAAACAACCAAAATTTTGCTAGTCATATGGGAAAGTAAAAAAATAATCAAATATGGCTCTTAATATATGCAAAGCATGTAACATGCATTCATTATTAAAATTAGCTAATGTTTGAAAAATTGTAATAACTTCAATTTTAATCAAACATGGGTCATGTAACCTATCAAATTAAAGGAAAAGTTCTCAAGAATCTGTTGGAGATGAAATCAAATCTAAAGTCCTTGATTATAAAACGACTTTGGCTAAAATACTAAATTTTATGTAGTTTTGTTAATTTTGAAATATGACATTTAAAAATTATGATATAATTTAGACATAATCATACATATGTTAGTGAACATATGACTTTTAAAATAAATTAAAATATTTAATTATATTAACTATATAAACTAGTTACACTCAATAGTTATAATTAATTATCATTTATTATTTTGACAATTTAAATGCTATGTATGAAGCATTCAATGTTAATTAGATAAATGTTTATATAAATTAATCTCGTTATCATTATTTAAATAAATAAAAATAATATGTTAAGTTGTGAGCAAACTAAATGCCAATGAACTCATATGAACCTCTAAGATAGTTCTAAATGCATATAACCTAAAATATTGTATCTTGAGCTTCAAGGAATCTATCTATATTTCATTCTTTCCATTCTTGCAATTTCATCAAACATATTGTGAGATGTATTGGATATGTAATTAATAATTAATATATTTGAAATGCATAAAATATACATTATAATAGCCAAGCATATGTTTGTTATCATCAAAATTAATAGGATTAAACATAAGGCTCATAAAGCAAACAATCTCCCCCTTTTTGAAGATGACAAACTAATGTTGGGTATTGATTTTGATGAAGGTGCAAATTGACCTTTCATCATAGTTTTTTTTTTAAAACATTTCTCTTTTGTTAAATAAAATTTGTGCACAAGAGATGAATAATGATGCTCCCTCCAAATTTATGCATGAAATAGACTTAATACTAACCAACATTTTACTCTTCTCCCCCTTTTGACAACATCAAAAAGAGAGAACAAAATGCATATACTTTAAAATATTAGGATCTAACATTCTAAGCATGCATCTTAAAGTATAGAAACGTTCTTCTGGTAATGGTTTTATAATAGTATCTACAATTTATAAATCGGTACTAATGAAATTAATATTAACATCACCTTTCAAAATATGATCCAATAAAATGATGTCTAATTTCTATATACTTGGTTCATGAGTGCTAGATAGGATTTTTGGTCAAAATAATAGCACTAGTATTTTCATACTAAACTAGAATGATCTTACTTAATACCAAAATCTTCTAATTGTTGCTTTAACCAAAGGACCTGAGCAACACAACTACCTGCAGCTATGTACTTAGCCTTAGTAGTGGATAAAGCTATAGAATTTTATTTCCAAGATGACCAAGACATAAGAGAGGATCCTAAAAATTGACATGTGCTTAATGTGCTTTTTTTATCTACTTTTCATCTAGCAAAATTAGCATTAGAATAAGCAATCAAATCACATGATAGAGAATTTTTAAGATACCATAAACCTAACCTAGAAGTGCCTATCAAATACTAAAAAATACGCTTGACTGCTATTAAATGAGATCCTTTTGGGTTGGCCTGAAAATGACACACAAGTAAATAGCAAACATAATATCAGGCCTACTAGTAGTAAGGTATAAAAGTGAACCTATCATACTCCTATAAAGTTTTTGATCAACAGAATTTCCTGATTCATCTAAATCCAATTTTATAAATGGGCTCATAAGAGTTTTATAATATTTGAATCTTTCATCTCAAACCTTTCAAGCAATTCATTTGTGTACTTAGTTTGACAGATGAATGTGCCATTTTCTTATTGCTTTACTTGAAAACCTAAGAAAAAATTAAGTTCTCCCATCATACTCATTTCAAACTCTTTAGTCATCAAAGATGAGAACTTATGGCAAAAAGATTCATTTATACTTCTAAATAATATATCATCTACATACACTTGTACCATAATTAAATCATCATCTATGCTCTTAAGGAATAAGGTGGTATCAACTCTACCCTTTCTAAATCCACGATCTATCAAAAAGTTACTTACTCTATCATACCAAGCACAAGGAGCATATTTTAAATCATATAAAGCTTTCTTTAATTTATATACATGATCTAGAGAATCAAGGCTCTCAAATCCAGGTGGTTTCTCTACAAAGACATCTTGATCAATAAATCAATTTGAAAATGCACTCTTGGCATCCAACTAAAAAAGTTTAAAACCTCTAAAATAAGCATAAGCAAGAAGTAATCTAATAGCTTCTAGTCTTGCTACAGGTGCAAAAGATTCTTCAAAATCTATCCCTTCAACTTGTGTGTGTACTTTGCTTTATTTTATTTAATAATACCTGAGTCATCTAGCTTATTCCTAAAGACCATTTTGTTCCAATGAAATTTTAATCTTGGGGTCTTGGGACTAATTCCCAAACATCATTTCTTATAAATTGATTCAACTCCTCTTTCATAGCAATAATCCAAAAATTATCTTTTAATGCTTCTTCTAAATTTTTAGGTTCAACCTCAAACAAAAATATTGAATGATCTATAACCTCTCTACTATGTCTTCTGGTCATAACTCCTTTTGAAGGATCTCATATAATCAGTTCCTTTGGATGATTTTTATTATATTTCCATTCTTTAGGAAATAAATCATCCATATTATCTTTTAAAGATATTTTCTTAAATTTATCAATCTCTTCATTAATCTCATCAATCACTTCATTTCTAATGGGATCAATTATATTTTCATCAAAAATAACATGTATTAATTCTTCTACAATTATTTTTCTTTTATTCAAAACTATATATGCTCTACTAGAAAGAGAATATCCTAAGAAAATACCATAATCTAATTTGTAATCAAACTAACCTAAATGCTCTTTTCTATCATTCAAAATAAAGCATTTACATCCAAATACATGAAAGTGTTCAATCTTAGGCTTCTTTCCAAAAAAATAATTCATATGGGGTCTTCTTCAAAATTAGTTTAAAACAGATCCTATTCATGACATACATGAAGCATTTTCTGTCCAAAAATATTTTGGAAATTTATACTCATCAAGCATAGGTCTACTTAATTCAATTAATATTCTATTTTTTCTCTGTACTACTCCATTTTGTTTGGGAGTTTTAGGTGCAAAAAAATTATGTCTAATCCCATGTTCATCAAAATAATCCTCAAATAATTTATTTTCAAATTCACCATTATGATCAGTTTGAACCCTATTAATCAGAAAACCTTGTGCTCTTTGAATATATTTGGAAAACTTTCTAAAATCACCAAAAACATCACCTTATTAGCTATAAATAAAACCCAAGTATATCTAGAGAAATCATCAATAATCATAAAACCATAATTTTTATCGCCTAAGTTAGTGGTGCTACTTGGACCAAATAAATCCATGTGCAACAACTCTAGAGGTCTAGAAGTAGAAATAAAATTTTTACTTTTAAATTAACTTCTAGAAAGCTTACCATGAATACATGTATCATAAACATAGTTTGAATGAAAATTTAATTTAGGCAATCCAACTATTAAATCAAGTTTAGCAATTTTTTGAGTGTGTGCATGCTAATATGACATAGTCTCCTATTCCATAACCATATATCATCATGAGTGCTTTTAAAAAAAAAAGTAAATTTAAATTTACATCATGAAGGCTATCTAAATCAATGACATAAATATTTTTATGTCTTTTTCCTACTAACAAAACATTTTCATTATTTTTTATAATACAATATGATGCATGAAATACTACATTCAAACCTTTATCACATAATTGACTAATAAAAAAAATTAAATTATTTTTTAATCCTTCTACTAGAAATCTTTATCTAAAGTGATAGAACTCTTACAAATATAATCAATGCTAATGAACTTTCCCTTTGCATTATCTCCATATGTAGCAAATCCTCCATCACTTGATTCTAAAGTTGTGAATTTATCCTTATCTCTTGTCACATGTCTTGAACATCTACTGTCTAAGTACCACATTCCTTCTTTGATTTTGCTTTGAAGGCATTCCTAAAGAAGAAAATCACATGTTCACTTTTGAAATCCAAACATGTTTGGTTCCACATTTTAAATTTGAAGCAAGATATTTAGCATATGTGGTTTATGTAGTGCTTGTACCTTTTGGTACCCATACATAAGATGATTGCTTATTGCTTTATAATTTATGTGCATAGAAATCAAATAAAATATGCCCTTTTCTATCACAATAGTTGCACCAAACATTAGTGTTTTAATATGGCTTAGCATGATAATTATAAGATATATGAGTGGGATGTGTATGATGCAAATAATTTTTATTAAATGTTTTACTTGATGAAGTATTATAATGAACTCATGATTTCAAACATAATTCTAATCTTGCTTTTAACAAGATATTCTCTCTTTGAAGTTTAAATATGTAAGGAACAATCTAATAAAAAATTATTTTTATTTTTTAAATTATCACATTCATTTTTTAAATCACTAAATGCATATCTAAATTTTTATGTTCTTTTTCTAAGTTTTGTATTTTCATTTTAATTTTTTTTATATTCAATAACTAAATCATTAAAAACATCATCTAATTCATCAAAAGATATATCATTAAATACCTCTTGAGAATCTAAGTTAGATTCTCCCTTTACCATAAGACATATGTTGACCTCTTCATTGGATGAGCAAGTACTTGATTCATTTAAATCTGGATTGGCTCATAAAGCCTTCTTCTTCTTATGGTACTTTTTCTCCTTTATATTTTTTCTTCTCTTCACATCAATCTCTTTCTTCTTTGAATCAAAGTTCTGTATAATGACTTCTTACATGTCCAAGCTATTTATAATGGTAGCAAATGATCCCTTCACCTAAAAAATTTCTTAGTTTGAAATTTATAGTTCTTATATTTTTTTATACCTTTGATACTTTTTCCTTAACAAGTTCCCAAGCCTTTTGAATACCATGACCACCTCATCACTATCATCATCTGAGCTTGAGATGCTATGCTCATCACTATCATCAACTTGTAATGCAATGGCTTTTCCTTTCTCCTTCTCCCTTTTTGTTGAGTTATCCATCATATCCCTTTGAGCAATAACTTGTTCAAGTGTTATCAAAGAACCAAAAAGCTGATCAAGTGGATAAATAGCTAAATCCTTAACTTCATTAGTAGCTGTTACTTTAGCATCCCATTCTTTTGAAAGACATCTAAGAATATTATAGACTAAGTCTTGATTACTATATGTTTTTCTAAGAGAATTCAATGTGTTAATTATTTTCATGAATCTAGTATATATATTAGAAATTGATTCATAAGAAGGCATACCAAATAACTCATATTCATCAAAAAGTCTATTTATGTGAGCATCTCTAACTTCACTAGTTCCTTCATAAGTTATAATTAATTTATCCCATATTTCTTTTATTGTACTTAACATAGAAATTTTCATGTAATCATTAGGCAATAAAGCACAATGTAAACTATTACAAGCCATAACATTTAATTCATCAAGTTCTCTTTCAGCTATAGTCCATTCCTCAAAAGATTTTTCTACTTTAATGCCATTTACTTCCATAGTGGGTGTATGATATTGATGTATCAACATATACCACATGCGTTCATCTTGACCTCTTAAAAATGTACTAATTCTATTTTTTTTCAATAATCAAATGATACACTATCTAAAAGTGGAGGTCTATAAGTGGATTGTCCCTCTGGAAGTGAACCCTTTAAAAACCTTGCTTTGAAACCAATTATGAGTCACTATAAGAAGGGGTATGGGTTAAAATTTTAACTTTAGTAAAAAATTAACTTTTGATTTTATTGATAAGATACAATTCTCAATGCTGCAAAAATAAAGTACAATAAATTAAAGAGAGATAATAGACACAATTTTTATGTGGTTCGGTCAAACCCTAAAATTGGCCTACGTCCATGCCTAGCCACCCCTAGCTAGGAATCCACTAAATGTAAAATAGATTACAAACCACACTTTTTTATAATGGGGAGAGTACAACCCCTACAAAAGGGTGAGTACAACCCAATTAAAAATTTTATAGCAAGAAAAAAATACAAAATAATAAATTTTGATAAAATATATCTCTCACAGATATACTAAGCTATCCAATTCAAAAAGTGATATCACAACTTATAAATGATCACTTTACAACTTATAATTTTGACAAGATAGGATGCTCACTTAATTTTGATAAGAAATAATAAAATAAATTTCTTAAAGTGAACTTACTAAGATGTTTATGTTATTACAATTTGTAGACTAATATAAAAATGATTTCAAAATAAATTCACAATAGTCTACTACACAAAAAAATAAATTTCAACAAGGAATAAGTTTAAGTTTAGGAGAAACTATAATAAATATGTATATAATAGTGCAAGAATGATTAACTCACCACTAAACTTCTTTTCTCTTAATTATTAAACAATAAAAGCATCAAGCTTTACTAAATTTTAGCAAGATAAAATTATTTAAACAAAGGATATTAGTTGCAATAAAATGATTAGTGATAAATAAAATAATTTAACTTTTATAAATTTTATTTTGATAAAAAAAACTTGATATATAATAGATCTAGCATATATTATAAAATTCCAGCAATAATTTATTATATTTTAACCAAAATGATGCTTTAAATTAATACAAATGATCACAAAATACTTAAATAAAATTAGCATATGATATATTTAAGTAAACTGGAAAGCTTTTAATTATAAAGAGAGATCTAGCAAATATGAAAATATTTTTAGCACAATAAATTAATTTAAAATGCTTAAAATATACTTTTAAAATAGATGTAAGAATAAATGATCTTTCAAATAAGATTAATGAAGAAATATTTCAAAAACTAAAAGAAATTTATAGGAAGATAAAAATTTCAATAAGATGAAATAAATCCTACAAACTATCACAAGTGTTTTTCACAAAAAAAATGATTGAAAAAACTTTGATTTGAAAAACTTAAACTTTAATGTCCAAAGACTAATCCACTGAAAAGTAATAATTTGAAAGAACAAATAAATGGTGAAAATAGTATGAACAGCTAAAAGATATTAAGTTCAAGAAAAATAAACTCAAGTAATTTGAGAAAGCTTGCTTAGTTGAAGATGTTGAAGTTTTCAAACTAAAGATTTGATCTTGCAATATTTGGAGAATACTTGGAAGGGAAATCTAGGAGGTTTTCTCTTAGATTTGCTGGAGAGATTTTGAATTTGAAATGAGCTACACTTTCATGAAGAGAATGAGGGTTATTTATAAGCAAGAATGTCATTTTGAATTATTTCAAAAAAGTATTATTCTATCATCATTTTATCATATAATAATTTAATATTCAATAAAAATATGATTTATATTAAATAAATATCAAATTCAAATAGCCAAAATTTGGCTAGTCATATGGAAGTAAAAAATAATCAAATATGGCTCTTAATATATTCAAAGCATGTAGCATGTATTCATTATTAAACTCAACTAATGTTTGCAAAATCATAATAAATTCAATTTTAGTCAAATGTGGGTCATGTAACCTATCAAATTAAAGAAAAATGCCAAGGAATCTGTTGGAGATGAAATCAGATCTAAAGTCCTTGATTATAAAAAGACTTTGGCTAAAATACTAAATTTCATGTAGTTTTGTTAATTTTGAAATATGACATTTAAAAATCTATGACATAATTTAGATATAATCATATATATGTTAGTTATCATATGACTTTTAAAATAAACTAAAATATTTAATTATATTAACTATATAAATTAGTTACACTCAATATTATAATTAATTATCATTTATTATGTTTGACAATTTAAATGCTATGTATGAAGCATTCAATGTTAATTAGATAAAGATTTATATAAATTAACCTCAATATCATTATTTTAATAAATAAAAATAATATGTTAAGTTATGAGCAAATTAATTCATGTCTTTAAACTCATATGAACATCTAAGATAAGTTTAAATGCATACAACCTAAAATATTGTATCTTGAGCTTCAAAGAATCTATTTTGATCTATATTTCATTCTTCCATACTTGCAATTTCATCAAACATATTATGAGATGTATTGGATATGTAATTAGCAATTAATATATCTAAAACACAAAAAAACATCATTAGAACATCTAAGCATACATTTGTTATCTTAAAAATTAATAGGATTGAACATGAGGCTCATAAAGCCAACAACTCTAAATGAATTAAGAGTAATTTCAACTAAACTATGTCAAGTTTGGAGAATTAACATGAGACTTGATAGCTCATCCATGAACAAAGCTCGACATTGATATCTCATTAACTATAATGGATGAAATCCTTTATAGATAATTCAGGATGTCAAATCTAAAAATATTAATATCATAAGAGAGTAGCAAAGTAAGAATGTATGCCACAGAATCCATAAGATGTTGTACAAGCGAATATAAGGCATTAATATTTTGAATGAATTCTTGCACGCATCATGAACTAATCCGCTATCCAAATTTGTCACATCAAAATGCATGTAAATATTTAAAGCTTTAAACAAAGTGAATGTTACACACATCATGAGGCACTAACATTTCAATTTTTGGGATTGAAATGTTTGCAAATAGTCTAAAAGAATGATATTTACACACATTATGAGATAAAATTAAGATTTAAATATAACACTTTATATATTGTGCAAGAAAACTCAAAACACCTGCATAGACCTATACATTATAATGAAAACATAAATCAATATTTGAGGATGTTGGATAGGTTAAAACTAAATAAATTTAAGGTTTATCTAGCCCTAGATAGTGTGCAAATATTTTACAAGTTGAATATTACTTTGAAATGTAAAAAAAATATTATTATAAGTCTAGCAATTAAATACTAATACATGTGTACATTATTGACGAGCCACTTCATCTATATAGTTAAGTCGTAAGTCCTACGTAACTAATCTAATCCTCATTTTTACAAGGACTGGAGTTAGCATGATTGGTTGCAAGTTAAATGCTATATCACTAAGAAAAAAATTTTGATTTATATATTTACATACCATCAGTGATATTAATAAAAAATTTCATATACAAAAATAAAACTCTCAACATTAGATTGGAAATAAGATAATTAACTCATAGGTCCAATCCTTCACTAGTATGCAGGAAAAGTTGATAAGGTCTACACACTCCAATAATGGTCATGTTAATCATAGATTTCAAACTGATGGGACATCACCATCAAAATATTTTAAAATTATAAAGCAAATTAACCTAAATCAAGTATCAATATAAATGCAAAATACAATAAGTTATTAAGCTCTAAATATTTAAATAAAATTCAACATTAAATAACTTAAGAACAAACTACTAAATCCACCTTCTATAGTTGTTTGTAAAAGGTGACAAATTAAGAAAACTCTAGCTCATAATAAAGTCAATATCAAGTCAAGTGCACTACTATGTTCACACTCAAAAAATCTCATATTAGTAAAGATGTAGCTCATGTCATCTATCTATGTGATTTGCTTAATAGGCTCCACATATAATGTAGTTATGACCAGAGTCATCTGATCGAGTGGCTTGGCTCTTCGATGACCCAACTATATTACGGTGACAACTGTAGCCCATATGTTCTCTAATAGTCTTGCCCCTTGAGTTGTGAACCATAGGGTGCACTTGGCATAAATTATTCTATTAACTAAGGTGGACTTAAAATTATCTCTTTAAATAAATATCACCCCAAGTAAGGTATCCTTGGATGATGCAACCCATTGCAGCTGAGAAGGATCATTCAATCAGACTTGGTCAATATCCTTTAACTAAGTAAACTAGAGACCATGATAGCCCAGGATGATAAAATATGGGATCTTGATCGGGAGCATCATCTTTTCCCCAACCATCCACTTTAAGCTAAATGATGATGAATTTTGTAAATTATAAACTTCAAAATTCTATTTGTTGCTACTATATGCTAAGCAATTAGCAATTTAATGACTAGCCTTAATCAAAAGTTCTCTCTCATCATTTGGGTGGGGTAATTAAGTATAGGTTCTTATTCCTATGGGAAACCTAGAACTAGATCTAAAGTCCTCATAAATGAGGGAAAAATCTCTGGGTAGTGTCTTATCTACTATTTCATCTGCTTCTGAAAATTTGGTCAACGTAATCTAGACTCTCTTCATTGAGAGCTCAGATGCAAATTTTCAGAGCCCATAATGTTATATTTAGAACATTTATAATTTTAAAATTGTAAAATTTCAAATTTAAATGTTTAAATTTCTAAAGATAACATTTCTAAATGTGGGATTTAATTTTTAAAATATATGATAAGAAAATTATATTTGTTTTATAAAAATAACTAATTAATAATTTAACTTATTAAGTAATCAATTTACATTCAATAGTTATTGGGCACCACTCCTTTGGAAATGGTTCCACCACCTTCTTATCTATACACTTGGCAATCCTTAACTTCCGCCTCTCATTTTTCAAAATGTAAATTTCTTTTTCATTATTAATAATTTAAATATATGTTGCATGTGAAATGAAGAGTTTGATGTTGTTCTTATAATATTTTGAGTAACAAAAATTTAAGAGGATTGACTTAGTAGTTTGCCTCTCTATGAAAAATGATTTAGTAATCTCTTCCAACTAGTCACTTTAGTAAGTTAGTTTAAATTATTTAATATATAAGTTTTAGGAGATTCTTTTTATATTTTGCTTCTACATTCCTCATCTATCTTATAAACATTCTTTTATAATTTTAGTATAAAAATACTCACTCAAAATTAAGTAGGAAAGGTTGGCCTATGATTTTCTGCAATAAGACCTAGTTTTATTATGCTACTCATTAGGTGGGCATAAACTTATTATAATTAGTGAAAATTTTTATATTACTACAAGAAGCCCTAAAGTACAATTCCTCAAAGTTTAATCCTCATTACTAAAGCCTAAACTCATTCACCAAAAGCCTATCTTCAAGTTTAGTGTTATTAGCAAGAAAAGATATTCTTTACCATAATCATAAAAAATCTAAACAATTTTAAATTTATTTTAAATATTATAAATGTATTCAAAATACTTCTAAATATTATGAAATAACACCATCATTATTTTTAATCCTAAAGGATCAATAGTTTTATCACACTAAAATCTTCAAGTCAAAGTTAAGATTATTGAGGTTTTGGTCCATTTTGTGTTAGCTAACCCTATTAGTGACCTAGCTCTAATTCATCATGTTTATTCACTCTATTAAAGCATAGCTCATTTTTGACCTCTTATGAAGATCCTTATATTCTAATTGGCTCATATCAAGAAGGTCAATCCCAAGCCACATCAAATTTTATATCAAAGACAAAAGTTTCCAAGACTCTTAGTTATGGATTTGGTTATTCTTTGGTGAGGTCATATCATAGTTAGATTCTTATGAACTTATTGATGTACTTTGAAGTGAAACTCAAGGGATCATAAATTTTTACTTTTAATTTATTTGAAAATCAACTCAATTGTCATCCACTTCTTTTACACTTTTCTATTAAACTCCACCTACATCTTTTATTCAATAAAATCATCTACAAAAATATTTCGTCTCCAAAAAAAAACACTTATAAAAATAATGTATAATTATTCATGAATCATCTACAACTACATAATCTTTCACAATATAATCATATAAATATAATGATAAGACAATCTTAAGTATAAATTAACTTCCTTATAGTGATTGAACCTTTATGTTGTGCTTCAACTTTCTTTGCTTGTCCCCCTGTAGTTAGACCATTTCAATTTTATTACCACCTTATGCCACATCAAAGCTATACAATCTTATTGACTCACCAAGCTAATGCTAATCTTCTTAAGGCTTATCACTTTATAGTGAAGCAAAGTGATAGGCTTTAAGCTAATAGGCATCTTAACTTATCATATTAGGTTTTAATTATGATGAAAAGATTTATTATCTAGTGATCTATTATTTAATAGTAATAACCAATCAAATATAATCATGGTCAAGTCTTGGCTATAATAGAATATTTTCTAATTTGAAGTGGCAACATCATTCAATATATTTGTGAATGCACTAATATAATGAAATCAGTTGAAACTATTAATTATTAGGTATATTATTTAAATTTTATTATAATAAACATATGAATGGATGATGTTAATTACTCATTCTAAGTTTTTTTGGAAATTTACTGCACTCAGTTTGTTAAATTAGATCATGAAAGTCAAATCAGCTTGAACTTCGGCTATTTGAGAATCTCCTTAGGAATTGCATAATAAAAAAATAAATATTATAGAAATGAAAAATAATTACTTAAATATTTTCATCTCTTTTATTTTGATTATTTAAATATTTCTTTCAAATTTAATATGCATTATTTTTCAATTTTCATGATATACTTTTTTTGAATAATTTAATCATATGCATTAATTTAAGCCTTATTCATTACATCTAAAATTGAGTTTAATTAATTATTACTTTATTAATTAATTTTATACTTTAGTTAATATTTTATCAATTAACTTTAGCAAATGATGTGATTTATTTATTTAGTTATTTAAATTATTATTTCTTCTCTCTTATGATTTTATTTCTTTCTCATATCATTAATTTCATTTAATTTTAGTATTCCTTCATATTTGGTCAAAATTTTAATTATTTTGGCATGAGAGATTTTATTTAATTTATTTACAATATTATTATATTACTTTTTTTATTTAATAATTTTTAAAATTTTAAATTTATTTGAATTTTAAATTTTCAATTATGCCTTAAATAGTTTCTAATTGTGTTCTATTCATTAATGAAATGTCTTGACTAGCCTCTCATTTATTCTAATTGATTTAATTGGATTTATTTGAATTAATTAGAATTAGCTCAAATATAAAATCAAATGAGTTTGGATTCAATGAACTTTCATATCTTAAATATTTATTTTTGGTAATCTTTGGACGGCTCGCCTAATCCCTTTTTATTTAAATTTGAATTGATTTTAAATTTCAAAACCTTTCTTATTTAAACACCTTTGATTTGTATTTAATTGATTTGCATTTATTAGAGATTTAATCTTATTTGGAAATCATTGGTTGTTCATCTCAAATAAATTAAATACAAATCAAAGGTGTTTTTGAATGTCACTTATTATCATGATTTTATGATTTTGATTTTGAAGTCTACATCTTAATAGTTTTCAAATTGATTTTATTAAGAGATTTAGTCTTCAAGGCTTTTGTGCTTCATCTTCTACAAGTGTTTTCAAAGATTGGATTTATTTCAAGAACTTTACATTAAGCTATCTTAAATTCATATCATTACATACTTTAAAGTTAAAAAGAATTAAAATATTTTGTGAGCTATCTTTTATTTGTCTTCTTATTGATTAGTTGAGATTGTGAGTAAAGTTATTTTAAAATATGAGAGTTAGATTTTTATCTTCATACTTTCTTTTTCTTGTATTTTGAGATTGTTGGGGTTATACTTGTCTAGTGTAGGATAGTATGTGCTTTGTTTAGGGTTGTACTTGCTTCACTATAAAGTGATAAGCCTTAAGAAGATTTAGCTTTAGCTTGGTGAGTAAATAAGATTGTATGACTTTGATGTATCATAAGGTAGCAATAAAAGATGAAATGGCCTAACTACAAGGGGACAAGCAAGGAAAAGCAAAAGATAAAGGTCCAATCACTATAAAGTTAAAGGCTTATACTTAGAATTATGTTATCATTTTATTTATGTGATTATATTGTGAAAGACTATGTAATTATTGTGTATTTTGTGTGGAAAAAAATGATGCAATAAGAATAGAGCTGTAAAATAACTTAGTCGAGCATATCATGCTCTTGTTCAAGCTCAAGCTCAATTCAAGCTTTGAGTATTGTGTTTAAACTTGAGCTCATTTAAAAAAGTATTGTTCGAGCTCGGCTCGAGTTTTCTCATGAGCTCAGTTTATATTGGGATTATTGAGTATGCTAACAAGCAACCCATTTAATAACATAGAAAATTAATATACAGTTGTATATACATATATACAATTAAAGCTTATTATTAACAAAAATAAAACTAAAAGATAATGTTCATGAACAAGCCTTAATCGAGTCGTAATCAATTGTGCTCCTTAACGAGCTTTAAATGGTACTTTTCATGATCATAAATGAACTGAACAATAAGTTATTCAAGCTTGTTCATTTAGAAATCAAGTATTTACAAAAGTGTTCAAGCTAATTTGATTAGTTAATCAAATGATCATAAACTTACTCTAATCAAGCCAAGTCACGAGTAGCTTATTGAATGCTTAGCTCATTTTATGTCCTGAGGAAGAATTCTATATTTGTATATATATATATATATATATATATATATATATATATATATATATATATATATATATATATATATATATATATATATATATATATCTAAGAAAAATTATTATTTAAATGAAAATAATTTATTTTTATTTTCTTTGCCCAACCAAAGTGCATTTTGAAACCAAGTGGGGTCTTAATTGGGGTGGCCATGTAATTTTAGGTAATTATATAGCTGACTACATGGGGGAGGTAATTATAGCCATCTCTTCTCTCTTAATTTCAAATTTAAGCTTTTCAAGCATTTTAAAATTATTTTAGCTATGAAATAAAGTGGTTTTTAGCATTCTCCATTGAAAAATAGAATGCTAATTCAAGGAGGAAGGCTTGGTAACTGAATTCTTTACAAGAGATTAGTTTGGTGGCTTGTCTCCTCTCCACTTTACTTTAATGAGTATGATTTTATATATTTTATTACTTTGATTATGTAGAACTCTCATGCTAGATTAATCAATCTTTTACCATTTCCCTCATAATTTTATAAAAAATTTAATTTATAAGCCATTAGGTTGTTCTTAGCCAAGGAGTTCTCTACAAAATCTAGTCTTGTACCTTTGAGTAATTAGCTGTATTAAACCCCACAAAAAATTTTCATTTGCTCTAAAATTATTATATACACATTTCTATATCAAAATCAAGGGTCTATGTTTTTCAATCTCATTTTAAAATCACTTTTACAAAGCCATTACTCTAAATAAAGTTGTGAAAACCTAATTGAATTCATAGAACTTTACAATATAATAAAGCATTTAGAAAGTTGTGAAAAACTCTATAATTAAAGTATAGGATTTCATTAATCCTTTCTAATCATTATCAATCCTCTTCCTTCAAAAATTTTTTACAATTAAGTTCAATTCCAAAGCCAACCTCTCCAAGTTAGATTTATTTTAGTTGGTCGAATACCACTAATTTAGTCATCAAATCTTGGTGCATTGATGCCACAAACTCTAAAATAAAATTAGAGACCACCAAAAACATTTCAAAAGATTTTACTAAAGTTTAATGGCCACATCAAAGCTAACCCTAAAATTCACTAACTTAACACAAACTTAGGTGTGTGATAGTTTATGACCTCTTTAGCTGCTTAATGTAAAAAAGGATGTAGTTATGTCACTTTGATGTACAAATTCTTTGATGCTTGTGTGAAGATTGCTTTGAGCATGGTTAGAATTGTTTATTGATTTAGTGTTTATATTGTGATGTGTTGTATTACTTTAGTTATTTTATTGTATTATGATATAGATATTTTTGTAGGTGCTCAGCATACAACCATTACTTTACTCTTTCTTTCATAAGACACTTGCATCAATATATAAATATTTTTATATCATATGTAATGTTATATTCTTACAATGTGAAGTTATATTTTTGTCATATTATGATGATTACATTTAGTTTATGGTATTTTCTTTATTACATTTTTAAAATTTTAGATTTAAAATTAAGTATAAAATCATTTTCTAACCTAGTACAAATTGATCTTATTCTTGATGAGTAGACTAACAATCTCAAATAAAAGATCATATCATGAGTAGAGAGAAATTAAAATTTACATTTTATTATTTAAATTATTTATACTTGTTGGGTAGAATCAATTACCTTTTTTATTTTTTATTTTTTTATTCTAGGTATGTATAAGCATATTGTCCAACTACACTGACCTTTTACTTATTCTTTTACAATCGTCATAGTACATTAATTGTTTTTTTTCTTTGATTGTTTATTATTTTTGCTTTTTTATTGCTATGCTATTCTCTTGGATTTAGATGATTTTTCACAAGACTTATGACACACAATATTCTATCAACTTTAATAAAATAATAAATAATCTTAAAATTAATTTAAAAATATTATAAATTTAAAAATTAAGGCTCCTTTTAACTAAATAATTTATATTACTTTTGCTCTTTTATATTTTTTAAAAGAGGCATTAGATAGAGTTAACTAGCAATCAAAATCCCATAGTGCTAGTGCATATTCATAATATGGCCATGTCTTTCATTCATTAGAGATCTTCACTTAAAGACAGATAATATGTATTGCATATTATATCCTTTAGGATAGAGTCATAGATAGGCATAGTTTTAATCACCCTTAAAAACTCTTAGTTTGATAGGAAGTGGCAACATGAATCGTAAAAGATTATAAGTCTAAAGTCTAGTAGCTCTAGTTACTTATAATCGAGATATTTAATTTTTTTCATAGATATATTTTTTACATATATAATGATTGTAAGTTCTACAATTTTCTAGCCTTTTTTTTTCCTTGATCTCTTTCTCTTACCCACTTATCCTTAGAGACCATCATACTCATTATTGAGTCTTTGGTGGTTTAGTTTTTATTGTCACACATGTTTTTTATATATTAGACCATCATCTTACTTGGTTACACTGATTCACCCTCTGTGTTGGGGATTATCACTTAATATATAGATTGTTCTATTACAATAATAAATATAAAATTACAATTCCACATTTAAAAAATCTAGAAAATATAGTTAAAATGAAAACATGTTTTCAATATAGAGATTTTTTTTTGAAGTTCTCATTGAGTGTAATTAACTAAATAAAGCTTAATCCTTTTGGGAGATCAATTCTCACATTTTCTTGATTTTTTTATTAACTTGATTATAAATATACAAATAAATATTTACCACCACATTTTTTAGATTTCGACCAATTTAGTTCAATCTTATTGGTAATCCAAATTTTAATTTTTCATGCTATTTTACTCCATTAAGGTTTATGTCCCATTCTAGCTTTCTTAAGAAGATCTCCAAATCTTAATTGTCGCACATTAAGAGGGCCAACCTCATAACACATTTGATGAACAATAATAATGTGAGTTGATGCTAGAAAACACAAAAAAATAGGTCAATAGATGCATATCAATGACCAACATTGACATCTATTAACCACTAAGGTCTCACAGTTGTCTTTTGCTCAAATCAATCTCCTTGTTTATAAAGAGAATAAAGTTGACTTTTCACCATTTCCAAAATTCAAACATTTAGTGATCATCACTTAACTCGTACCAATAGTCAATATTCAACATTTACTAATCATTAACATACGTTACTCATTGTTTAATCATATGATCTTTGACTAAGCTAACTACTCATTATTGCTCAAGACGATTTGATACCTCAAAACTCTCATCTTTCTTTCACCATAAGAGATATCTTTTGTGATTTATATCAATTATATTGCACAAAATTTATCTAATTATAAGGGTATTTTTTTATCTCACTTAACTCACACTAGTAAAACATTTTTGACTAGACCATATTATTTTTCTCATCTCAAACTTTCACAAAAAAACTCTACCCTTGCAAGATCTTTATAGTATTGAGTTGACAACTTCTCTCAACACCATCTTGAATTTTCCAAACAATTATGAACTTAAAATCATGAATTGAACTTTTTCTAAATTTTTACTTAAATTCTCATCATACAAACACACTTTAACCATCCAATTTTGACATAGGTGAAAAGAGAAAACCAAATAATCCATTCTTCTTAAAAACATAGAAGCATTTATATAATTAATACAAAAAATACAAGATAATTTAACAAACCATATGACAATTGATAAAAAAATATAAAACATATGTAAAATAAATAAGTAAATTATTTAATCTTATAAGAAATATTTTAATTTGTTTTAACTCTAAAAAGTATAATATTTTTTTATTATTTTATTAAAATTTTCACTACTAAATTAAGTTGTATTAAAAATCTTAACCTAAATTTATCTTCCTTTCTCAAATCCCACTCTTTTTATCTGCCGAGAATAATGTTTTAAAAATTGGAACGTGTCAATTATTCTACCTGCAAAAATTGGATCATATCTGCTTGTCTATTGTTCAACTGTAAATTGAACCCTCATTGTTTCGGTCCACTATAAACCCTTTGTTTTTTTTGTTTTTTTTTTTGTTTTTTTTTTCTTCATATAACTAGATTGAGTTAGTGGCAGGAATTGACTTGGAAGAGTTGTTTGGTTTTCATTTTAATTTAGTTATTGCCTATACACATGTCGGATATATAAAGGCATGTCTAATTAAAAAACATTAAAAATTAAAAGGGATGCTTGTGATCTAAATAATTAAATTAATATTATATAAAAATATGTTAAAATATATATTTTTATATTTTAAATTATTATAGAAAATTTTGAGAATTTGTAGAATATGATTTGGGCAAGAAATATGAGGCAATAATATATGTTAATTATTAATAATTAAAATAATAGAAATTATAATTAAATTTATAGATTTAGAATATTAAAATATTATTAAATATGCTAGACATATCTATATGCTACTTAAATAATTAATTTAATTTTTAGGATAAAATAGCTTTTCTTTTTTTTTTCTTTTTTAAATATTTTATTTATTTAATTTATATATATTATTTTAAATTATTATTATTATAATGATGTGTCAAATATGTGTCAATATCTCATATTTTTAATAATAAAAGTGTCATGTATCTGTGTCGCATCTATGTCCTCATGTCTATAGTAGTGTATGATAGGTTATTGTCATTTGATTTTAGTTATATTACTAAAGATAAAAAAAACTAAATAATCCTATTTAATTTTCTAAACAGTAATTCTTAACCCCCCAAATCTAGATTCATTTGTTTTGTATTCCCATACTATGTAATGGCAAATAGTTGACACATTGACCTTCACAGCTTTTGCATCAATTGATATCTTAATCTTTTTATTTTTTACTCGCATCTTCCTCTCAAGTCTTTTCTCTTGTGTGCAAGACATCTTAGCTTAGCGGTTGAGAGCTTTGAATTTCAACCAAGAGGTTTTGAGTTCAAGTCCTTGCACATGCATTGTGTGTGTGAATTTGTGATTAAATTCGCTCAAATGTCTCAAAATTTTTTTTTTCTCTTGCATCTTGTCGAGCAACTCCTTCCACATGGTAAATCATAATTACAGTTTAATCCAAACCTCAATTATATTTATTTATATATTTATATTTAACAATTGTATCATTATTATGTTAGTAATAATGATAGAACAAAATGCCTTGATTTAGATGTATAAAAAATAATTTTAATTTTTTAAAATTAAATAAAATTTAATATTTAATGATATAATTTAGAAAAAAAAACTCATATAATTGGCCGGCATAATAGGATAAATAATTGTTGTTATAGTAGTATTATTATGTTATTTAAAAAAATATAACAAAATTTAATATTTATTCTATTATTTGATTGTTTAATTTCTATTCAATTTTAGCTAAATTTATAGATGAATGCTAAGTTCATTTTTTTTTCAAATATTTGAATAAATTTATTTTATGACAAAAATCTTCTAGGTACCGAAGTTTATTAATTTCAAACATTTGAAAATAAATTAAGGATAGAAAAACCTAGTTTCATTTATTTTTAAAAGGGCACGTGTTACACGCAGAGCGCGACCGAAACGGTGTTTGTTATAGCTAGCTGCAGCGAGATCCGTTCATCGCGCTGAACTACTTTGGAGCGTCCGTCCGACGCTCATTCAAAGACGCCGGCTGCCATATTCTTCCTCGGACGCTCTTTTCCCGGTTTCGCACAAAAAAAAGGAGAGGGAGTTATAGCGTGCTCTTTCTGTAGGGTTTGCCTATGGCTTTGACGACCTGCTGGGGCACCGTTCTCTTTCCTCTGCCACCGTTCCGAGCCTGGCTCTCCTACTTTGCCGTCGAAAGTGTCATATTCGATCGTCTTTAGATCTTTATGTTAGGGCTTTTATTATGTATTTCCCCAATTTAGTAGGTTGAGAGTGTGATTTCAGTGGAATGGAGAGATGAATGTGGCGAAGGGGCAAGATTGGCAGCCTTGTAATAAGAAGAGGTTGTGATAACAAAATTTACGATTTAATTGGGCTGCAAGGGCAAGAGTTGCGGAAACACGGACAGAGATGAGCTCAATAGCGAGATTGCGAGTCGGGAGGTATGAGATAGGAAGGACGTTGGGGGAGGGTACGTTTGCGAAGGTTAAGTTCGCGCGGAATGTGGAGACAGGGGAGAATGTGGCCATCAAAATTCTTGACAAGGAGAAGGTCCTCCTTCACAGGATGGTTGGCCAGGTCTTACTTTTTTCATTCGCTGTTTGCTGGTTTAAAGAAAAATAATTTTCTTTTCCCCGTTGAACATTTGGTTCTGTTTAGTTAAACATTTGGGCTTCTTTTTTTCTTTTGTTTAAGTGACTGCCATGCTTATGGCAGTGTTGGATCTGTTTACGTATGATTTTGGTGCCTGATACAGTCTGGATGCTGTATTTGTGTTAAAGCTTCTCTATTTTGGTATTTTGTTCTTTCTTTTTTTTCTTTATGCTTCAGAAGGTATGTGAGTTTGTAATTTTATTATTTTGCTACTTGCTGGAAGAATTTAGTGATGCGCACATTTTTTTTTAGTTTAATAAACTATGGGAGATTTTATACGTCTTTTATAAAACCTGCATATTGCAGCCACTATATTTTGAAATGTTTTTCAGCTTCTCCTTTTATTATTTTATTATCTTCTAATCTAGATCCTTAGTAGAAATTTACAAGGAGGCTGGTGAAGACTTAGGGTTTGTTTGGGAAGCTGTAGTTGTATGAAAAAGTTATGGTGTGAGTGTTGTAGAAGAAGCTGTTGTTTGAAGAAGCTGTAGTGGGCATACAATTTTTTTATTTTTTTATAAAAGTCAAATTATAGCTTTCTGATCGTCACTGCAAGTAGCCAAATCAAGTTGAAAAACACCATTTTTCTATTGCAGTTTTCTCAAAACACAGCCAGAATGCAGTAGTCAAATGACACGGCGGTGTGATGCGGCACCACCGCCCTAAAGAGGGCCTTAATTGTTGTAACTATTCTTCTTTCTCCCCTCTCCCAACGCACGCCTGGGCACGTGCACACATGTGTCTATATATATATATATATGTGTGTGTGTGTGTGTGTGTGTGTGTATATTTATGTATATATATATATATATATATATATATATATATATATATATATATATATATATATATATATATATATATATATATATATATATGTATGTATATGTATATATAAAGAAGATTTGATTATCACCAAATATACAAAAATAACACCTTAAACAATATAGGTAGAGAGTTAAATGATTTATTAATTTTATGGTATGAAAATATGTGAACTATATAATACTTTTTGAGCATGCATAAGAAGTCATCTAGAATAATGTTTAATCGATTTGAATTAAAAATTATATATATAATGGGTATTTTTGATGATGGACTTTACAAATCATTTATTCCTTCATCAAATTTGATTAACACTTAAATCTTCATATAAAATCATCAAATTAATTTCAAAATTGTAATATTAATAATATTGATCTTGCAGTTGAAAGTAGAAATATAGAAACATAATTTTGTGGAGAATGAACTTTTTCCAAAGAATAGTATTTTATTGTTGCTATAAAATGATATGTGTAAGAGTAAGCAATCACATAAGTAATAAAGAGTGAATATGAATAATGTTCCATAGAGACTGAGGCAATCAAGTATAGAAATTGGGTTGAGCCTTATATTATTTGAACGGTTGAAATGGGATGATAGGTTGAATTTTCTAAGACTAAAACTCAAACTACAAATCTAACTAACAAAAATGATGAAAGTTTCTATCGAGGAAATTGATCAAGCTAAGGTTATAAAGATTGCATTTCACCTAGATATTTTCATTGGTTTATTTCTACAAAATATGATTTGACTTAAATTTTTATTGAAATCTAGTTTAAGTGGAATCTATCTTTCTCTCGAAAGCCTAAACTCACTATTTTCTTTAATACAACCTCACTACTTTTTGGTGACAGATTCAATGCAAAATAAAATTCGGTTAAAGAATGGAGAATTAGAGAAAGATTATATTAATTTTAATGTAGTCATTTCTAACCTACAATTCACCATGATATTTTACTTATGGCAAATTTGTCTTTTGCTTCTCAATTCCAAATAGAATATCTGTCTACATCTAATCCCTAAAAAGGAAATTTAGTTTATGATAAAATTAAGAGAGCAAAAAAGTAATACAGCCATGAAACTAAATAAAGCAACTAGAGGAGAGGTAGAAGAACTAGAATTTCTAGATTGCTTCATGTGTTTTCTTCTCTTTCTTTTCTTTGGTTCTCTTGATTTCTCCTTCAAAATCCTCTTAAGGTATTTGGTGGCTAGAACCCTAAGAAAACACTTACATGGGCCTTCAAATCTTAGACAAATGCTCCCTAATTTGTTCTTTTAAAGATGGTTAAGGCTTCAATAGGGCTCCGAAATAGGCAAGAGTTGCACTTGAATTAGGGAAAAAAATCATGGTTGGTACCCGTTGATGTTTATGATCGAGGTCTTTATCTATGAGGTTGAATCCGATAGCAATTAACGTTTGGGCATTCGGTTTGGCACCAAACTGAGTGTTATGTGTTTTTTCTTGAATTGTGCCTTTTACTACATATTTTACTCGAATGGTTCCAGCACTTGATTTTACACATTAATTATTCAAATTTTTCTAAAAGTAATGGCCACCTATAAAATTCAAATTTTAAATCACTAGTTCAACAAAAATCCTTAATATTATGTAAATTAGTGACAAGTCGACGATCTTACCAAACTCTTCCATACTTAGATCTTTGCTTATCATAATACAAAGTTTTAATAATTAGCTAATAAGAAAATAAAATATTTTCATTGTAAGATAAAATCTCGAAATATAATTTAATATCATTAAGTATAAAAACACTATTACAAACTATTTAGAATGAGTCAATATTAATCAAACTTATGCAGTGATTTGAATTAATAAATTTCTACAAAGCTTTATTGTATAGTACACTAGCATATTAACATACCCTGTATCAAAATATACTAGTTCACATTTATTATAGATATGTCTATATTCTATAAAATTAACTTTATCATTAAGTAAAAAATCTTTAAACAAGCATGACCATATACTCATGTTCATACCTTAAAAAATTTATCATTATGGTATATATACTTATAATTTATTTTTCAAATGGTAGGACAAATATTGGGGTTTGTTATGAAAGTATTTTAAGTCTCCAAACATTAGGTTCTATTTCTAATGGCGGACATCAATTCACCCCCTTTTTGTAGTGGATGTTGATTGGCATCACTTTTTTGATATTTTGTTGGAGACATCCAAACTTACTACTCTTTTCTTCTATCAAACTCATGCTACATATTATTGTTCATGTATATAACCATTTAGATAAAATTTTGATTTATTCAATGACTCGTTTGTGCACTAATTAATTGAGTTTTATTTAGCTTAATTTTATATTCTATGTTTGCAATCTTAAATAAATATTGTTAACAATACTATTGACTAGTGTAGTTAATTATATGGTATATTATTCAGTGAACTTATTTCATTTAACTGATCAATTGAAAAGGATTAGGTAGGTGATTAAGGTTTTCATATTTTCGTCTTTCTCACATATAAATAAACAGTGTTTCCACTACAATAATTCATATACAAATTTAATCTAGCACAAAACTATTTTTCAGCCATGTTTTCTCTTAAAAATTTCCAAAAGTATATAAGATACAAAATAAGCTTACAGGAGATGACAAATTTAATATTAAAGATTAAAATTTGAACAAGATTTTAAAATGATAACAAAATAAGACTAGTTCATACTTACAAAAAAGACAATTAAATATGCCATGAAGTGTTAAAAAAGACGTTCATTAAAGTTCAAATTGATAAGATTCCCTCACATGAATATCACATTGTCTCCATTGCATTGAAACTTAAAAAGTAAAATCAAATATATGAAAATTTAAGAAGTTATGGGACAAGGATCTCTCTACAGGGTCGAACTACTCTTCATCTTATTTGATTTAATGTTTCTAACTATTTGGATTTCTCTAGATTCACTCTTCTTTTCCTTGCAATATAAAGAAAATAAAATTAGCTTTATCAAGATAAACAATATCGCAAATTACAGAATCATAAATATTGGTTGGCTCCTAGTAAGCATTTGATTTAAGTTTCTCAGCCTGGCACAACTAATTTTCAAGAATTTTTGGTCTTTCATGAAGATGATTATTTGATATCGTTATTGAAGTATTTTTCTTTAACTTTGCCATTAAACATCCTTTCTACTCATGACAGATTTCAATTGTTTCGTAAGAATATATCTTTCCAATTGTAAATGGCCCAAATCATCTTGATTTCAATTGTTCTAGAAAAGCTTTATTCTTGAGCTATATAGGAACACTTTTTGTTTAAGTGTTCACTCCTTTATAATATATTTGTCAAGTCAAGGTTTGATTCTTTCTTCATGTATTTTAATATTTTCATATGATGTAGCTTTGAATTCATCCATTTCTTTTGGTTAAAGAAGCTTCTTCTATCCTATAGCTTTCATATCAAAGTTCAACTTCTTGATCGCCCAAAATGCCTTATGTTCAAGGTCTACTAACAGATGATATGTCTATGGGGGCTTTACTATTATTCTATAGGCTTATAATGCATCATCTAATTTTAGTGACCAATCCTTTTTGTTATTGCCCACTATGTTTGCTAGTATCCACTTCAATTTTGGATTGAATCTTCACTTATCCATTGGTTTGGAGATGACATGCTACAGATTCTTTGTGTCTGACCTCATATTTCTTTAACAAAAAAAAAAAAAAAAAATTCAGTTGTTATTTATAAAAATACTTTTCTTCATCATTAATTACCACTTTGCCAAACTTTGTGAAAATGTTCTTCTTTATAAATTTTACCACTACCTTTGCATCATTTGTAGGCAACGCTGCTATTTTCACCCACTTAGAGAGATAGTTCACAACCACTAGAATGTAGAGGTTGAAGAAGGACCCTTAAAGTTAATTTCCCATATCAAGTAACTCTACCTCTAAGATATTGTTCAGTGATATCTCTTTCTTCTATTGATGTTCCCAACTCTTTGACATTTATCGCATTTAGCCACAAATCCATAAGAATCATTGACTAGTGTAGTCTAATAAAATCTTAATTGAAGAATTTTTATTGCAATTCGATCTAATTCAAAGTGTCCTTTATATTCAGAAGAGTGACAGCTACTCATAACACTCAATTTCTCTTCTTCTGACATGTACCTTCTAATAATTTGATATGAATAGAATTTATAGAGGTACGGGTTATATCACATATAATATCTAATCTCTTAAGGAATCTATTCCTCGATTGATATGATAGATCAGGAGGCATAACGCTACAAATCTTATAATTGCTGTGGTCAACAAACTGTGGAGTTGTGCTTGTATTGATAGCATATAGCTGCTCATTAGGGATTGTCTCCAAGATCTACCCTACTTTGTGGCTATCGTATTTTGCAGGCTCCTATTTTAATAAGTGAATTGTAACTACATTCTCAATGCCCTTTTTTTCAAATCAAAATCTTATAGCCAAAGTGCCCATTGAATCAATTTAGACTTTACATCTTTCTTTTCGATCAAGTATTTGATGGTTGCACGGTCAATAGATACAATCACCATAGCTCCAATCAGGTATGATCAAAATTTATTGAAGGCAAGAGCTACAACGAGCAATTCTGTCTATTATGGAATAGTTTAGTTAAGCATCCATTAATGTGTGATTAGCATAGTAAATGGTGTAGAATATTCTTCTAATTCTCTACCTGAGTACTACACTAACCACATAATCACTAGAATCACGCATCATCATGATCGATAAGCTCCAATCTTATGCAATAGTAATAAGTGTATATATAAGAGACTTTTTAAGAATTTTAAATGCTTTATGACACTAATCAAACTTGAAAGGCCTATATTTGGAAAGCAGGTTGCAATGAGTTAGTAATTTTAAATGTTGTCTGACACTCATCCTTTGTCTTCTCTACCCTATTCTTCTCTTACATCTGATTCTCTCCTTTAGTCTCTTAGACCTCTCTTGTCATAGTAATTTGTCTCTTTTCCTAAAAAGTCTCCACAAAATAGTGCATTCAATTTTTGAATCCAACTGTAGCAGGGGTTAACCACCAATCGCCAAATCAGTGTATGCACTAAATAGCTTACTAGAAAGGGAAATTTAAAAATAATAGCAGAAATATAAAGTCATTAAATTGAAAATAAGATAAAATACAGCAAAATAAATAAAATAAAATAATGTTCGAAATAGTAAAATTCAACTAGTAGCAATATTGGCATATCATTCCTTCATAATGATGCCAAAAATTTGTTGAAATAAATAGACACATGTAAGCATATGTGGTCACACAAGTAATAAAAAAGTGAATATGAGTATCGTTTCGCGAAGACTGACATGGTCAAGTATTGAAATTGGTTTAGATTTTGTATTATTTGAACTATTAAAATAGGATGATTGGTTGAATTAAAACTAAGACTAAGCCTTAAACGACAAAACTAACAAAAATGATGGAGATTTCTTTGTAGGATATTAATTAGGCTAAGGTTCTATGGATTGCATTTCACCTAAATGTTTTCGTTAGTTTATTTTTTGTAAAATATAAGTTTATCTTAAATTTTTATCGTGCTTTGATCAAGGTGGAATATACTTTTCTCTCAAAAACCTAAACTTTTTATTTTCTTTAGCACAACCTTTTTACCTCTTGGTGACAAATTCAATGCAAAGAAAATTCGATTAAAGAACAGAGGATTAGAAAATGACTGCACAATTTCGACTTGGTTATCTATAATTTAAAATTAATCATGCTATTTTTTTCATGAGAGGTAAAAGATCTCAAATTTATATGCTTCGCTTCGCATGTCTTCTTCTTCTTTGCTTGCTTAGCTCCCTTGATTGCTCATCTAAAATCCTTCAAGGTATTTGGTGTGCACAACCTAAGAAATCTCTCTTAAGGTCTTCAGAATTCAAGCAAAAGCTCTTCAATTTGCCCCTTAAAGATGTTTAAATAAGGTTCTAAAATTAGCAAGAGCCAGACTTGAATTAGGGCAAAAATCGAGTCTAGTTCCCCTCGGTGCCTCAGCGTCAGGTCTTGCACGTTGGCACTGCGGCCTCTATCTGCGGGGCTAAATCTTGCAACAAGTGGTGCTTAAGCCCTACATCTGACACCATGTGTTAATTTTTCTTTTGAATTACACCTTTTGTTCGATATTTTGCTTTGACGGTTTCATTACTTCATTTTTCACATTAATTACATGTATTTTGCTCGAAGGAACCCTCACATATAAAATTCAAAAATACAAATCATTAATGCTATGAAAATCCTTAAAATTATGTAAAATCAATGCCAAGTTAGGGATCAAGGAAGTAAAAACATATGCAATTTTCATGCTTATTATCTATCTTCTCTGTTTATATATATGCGCATGTATATATATTTGTGATTTTCCTTCATTCACTAAGGTTTTGAACACTTTTTTCATCATCTATATCATGTTGGTTGTTTTTCTTTCACAATTAAGGTTCAGTTTAAAGCTCCTTTTTCAATAGAAATTATTACGTGAAAATTATATATTTAGCTATATGTGCAAATTATGCAAGTGCAAAAACATGACAAAGCTGTGTGTTGAGTGCATGAGTACAAAATTATATAGTCCATGCGTAGAGTTAAGTATACGATCTGCACGCAATAAATTCTCCCTTGCTAGTGTGTTTACTTGTTGCGACTTACTCAGCTTTTCTCTTATTTTGAAACAGCAAAATTTATAGTGTTCAGCCAATGATGTTATTGTTTAGCTTTTCTGAAAGCAAACATTAATTCTTCAGGAAAATTCAAGTATCTATTTCTTATTTATTGAATATGCAAATTACATGTTCATGATTCCTTATGGCTTTTTGAAACACAATCAGCTTTGCTTAAACATCTTTTTTTTCCTGCGGAGCATTTTATTTTGCTGTGTAACAAATAATCTGATGCAACTAGAGGCCATTCAAAAATCCTCTTGCAGATTTTATGGGAGACTTATGGTGTGATTACATTTGCATGCTTGTAACCTGCAGATCAAACGGGAAATCTCTACTATGAAGCTAATTAGACACCCAAATGTAATACGCATGTATGAGGTGAGGATGGGCTTTCTTGTAAATGCAGGGTCGTTTTTTTTTTCTTTTTCTTTTAAGGTCTTTGATTTTCATGTAGAATATAATTACATTTGTATGCATTTTCACTTTTCATCTTACTTTCATAAGGTCATAAAGAGTATCAGCTACTTTATACTGATTCTGCATTATCTTCATTCATAATGTGCTACTGTTTCTCTGCTTCGTTGTATTCATATTCATTAGTTTCAGTCTCAACTAGTGTTCTAAAATCGTAATTTGAAGCCTTTTTTTATAATGTTTTTTATAATTTGATTGTCAGCATTATCTGATTGTTGTAATTGCTAATTTAATAACTCTTTGCAGGTGATGGCAAGCAAGACAAAGATATACATTGTATTGGAGTTTGTGACAGGTGGTGAACTGTTTGACAAAATTGTAAGAAGATTAACTTACATTTATTCAGATTAATTCAAGCTTTATGTTGTTGCAAAGGATTAGCTATGATCCTGCCATCTTTTTGGCAATATCTTGCCTTTCATGCGTCAGGCAAGCCGTGGAAAACTGAAGGAAGATGAGGCAAGGAAGTACTTTCAACAGCTAATCAATGCTGTGGACTACTGTCACAGCAGGGGCGTTTATCACAGGGACCTAAAGGTGCCTTTCATCCCCAGAAATCCGGCCCCTCAACACCCACACACGCATGCCCAATTCTGTTTGCACTGCAAGCAGGCCTTTACACACTGAAGTGTGTGTATTTTACAAATGTGTGTGTGTATTTGCACCCAGGCACTGAGTACCGAAAATCCTTCTGTACCGTTACACACTTATCCATTTCTTGTTGCAATTTATCCTGTACTAAAATCATTTTTCTTAACATAGTTTATAATGTGGTCTTTGTGACAGCCAGAAAATCTGTTACTAGATGCCAATGGACTTCTCAAGGTCTCAGATTTTGGACTAAGTGCACTTCCTCAACAAGTTCATGTGAGTTAAATGATTGAGTTTATATTTATAAGTTGTCTTGATGAAGACAATTGGCTGCTTCAGCATGATAAAGACCAGCTTACTGGATTTACCAGTATCATGGGTTCTTGAAACTTGTGCTTCTCATGCTAATGTTAAATTAGAACATCTGATAATATTTGCTATGTAGGAAGATGGGCTGTTGCACACAACATGCGGAACTCCAAATTATGTTGCTCCAGAGGTAAATTTGGCAGTCGCATGAAACTTTCACTAGGCAATTTTTCCTTGGTTATTCATTCCACCTTGTCCTAATTCTCTCTTGCTATAACTTATGTAATACGCAGGTGATTAACAATAAAGGATATGATGGAGCCAAAGCAGATCTTTGGTCATGCGGTGTGATCCTTTTTATTCTTATGGCAGGTTACCTGCCTTTTGAAGATTCTAACCTAATGGTCCTTTATAAGAAGGTGAGCTATTTAGTCTAAGAGTGGTCTTTTGCAATGGAAATGTCGTGATGCAGTTGCAAACTTTGGTAGAGAAAGATTTAAGCAGGGCAAGCATTATTAACATTTTACATCATGTGGAGGATGGTGCAGATCTTCAAAGCTGATTTTACATGTCCTGCTTGGTTCTCCACAAGTGTGAAGAAGCTTATTAAGAGGATTTTGGATCCTAATCCCCAAACTGTAGGTTATCATCTTCCAACTGGTATACGAAACTAATTTTATAAAACTGGAAAAAAAATCAGCCTAATTGTGTTCTGCAGCGCATGACAATGGCAGAAGTGATTGAAAATGAGTGGTTTAAGAAAGGTTATCAACCTCCAAGTTTTGAAACAGCTGCCTTGATGAATATTTTGAATCTTTGAATATTTTGTGAATACAATGTTTTTAAACATGCAGGCATCAGCAAATCTTGTTGTTGAGCAGCGAGAAGAAAGACCATCTCAGATGAATGCGTTTGAGCTTATTTCTACTTCCCAAGGTTTAAATCTTGGAAACCTGTTCGAGAAGCAGATGGTAGGTCTATTTCTTTGATTGGCCTGATTATCTTTGTCTATGTTGCTTGATCTTGTTGTTTCTTTATTTATGAAAATGTTAATTCTGAGACCTCCTTTTTTCCCTAAGTGCATGAGCTTGTGCTTCAAAACATATTTCAAAAGGTGAATTTTTATGGTCAGGCAGTTTGCCTATTGCGGGGAGGGGTGGAAGTCATTCATCTCTATTTTGATGAATTCTTGAAGCACAAAAACATAATTGAAAATTGAATTATTTTATTTGTAGAAAATAAAACACAAAATAGGAAGAATAAGGATTTGTCCAAACAAATTTTTATTTATGAGTTAGAAATAATTATAAAGCTAGTTAGGTTAACTTAAATGATATTTGACCATTGAATAAAATAATGTGTCAACTTATTTGGCCATTAGTTTACCCTTCCCGCCTTTCAAAAGTATTAACAATTTAGTTTTTATAGCAGGTGCAAGCCTCCCCGCTTATAATATGCACAATATGGACACAATACAACATAAATATTAGTTACATTTATTATTAATAAATTTAGAAATAAGGAATATTAGTTTCATAAATTATGTACACATGAAATTTTATGATTGATTTCATAAAACAATTAAATTGTTGAATATATTAAAATCAATTGCCAAAAAAGGATGTCTTCAAGAAGTGTGAGGCTTGTTGGAGAAGCACATAAAGTGTTACCAAGTTGTTGAGAAGAACCAAGCCACTAATAAAAGCATTCAATGGGCTATGTTAGTGTTATAAGTTGACCTAACTTTGTCCCAAACTCAATAATGTGAGCGCCACAAACCACATCTTGCGAGCCACACGCCACCGCCTTAGCTCTCCATCGCTGCAAAGACAATCCCTTGCTTCTTGTTGTCGCTGGTCCTGATTTTAAGGAGATGAGGATCTAGAGCATCACATTGTACTTTCTCCTTCATCTCTTGCCGAGAGCTATCAGGGGCAATCCCTTCTTCTACAGACAACCTATTGTTCCTTTCAAGCACAAGTGCCACAAGCCCACCTCTCTATTGCCACTGCTTGCTATAAGTAGCCACCGTGTGAGTTATTTGATTTCTGTAATAGTACAATTTTTGTTTATTGTAGCATGTACAAGTTTTCATTGGGTTTGCCATCATTAAATAGTGGAGAGCTTTTAGGTAAACTCTTTCTTCTTCACTTCTTTTCTCTTAAGTCCAATTCAAAGATTAATCAACAACTAACTAGCCTCATTTTTTTCCCTTATTCCTCATAACATTTTATCTGGTAGGATTTCTATTGATGCCTATTTGTTATATAGGCCATTATTCTCTTGTTGTTGTTTTGTTAGGTATGTTATATAATTATTTATCTTATGAAATATAAATAAGATTTAATGTTAATTAATTTCTAGCTAGTTTAAGTCACTTAGGCTATTATATTTTTAATTGTATAGTTAACTATTGACTTTGAGTTAGTATTTGTCTAATATATAATATTTAATGTTAACTATTTGAGTTAGTATTCGTACAGTGTTAATTCTTTGGATCTTGAGGGAGTGTGATTTCAAATGTTGTAACTCAAGATGTGTAGTTATTATTTATTAGAGAATAAATACATCATTATTTATTACAGTTGTTGTCATTAATGCATATAGTAGATTCCTTTGATTTTTAGTAGATTGTTACTTCTGTCTTATATCTATTTGTAGATTGTTTTGAATATCATAATGAATTATCATATGATGTAGATAGCTTTCGTGATTAATTACTGAATCAATTCTTTAATTTTAAAATGAATCATGTGATAGTAAGATTTGTTCATCAATAGACCCGAAAGCTCCAATAACCAATTCTTAAATTTTCTCCATCTATTTCACCATTACTTGGATGTACACAATATTAACTCTTTTCTTTTCTAAAATTCTACAAAGCACTTATCTTGCACTATATCATATGCTTTCTCTAAATCAACAAATATCATATGTAGTTTCTCTTTACTCTTTCTATACTTTTCCATCAAATCTCTCAACAAATGTATAACATCAATAGTAGACCTACATTGCATGAATCCAAACTAATTTTGACAAATTTTTGTATCATGTTGTAACCTATGCTCAATTACTCTGTCCTATAATTTTAGTGTAGATACTTGAATTTAATTCCTCTATAATTTACACACTCTTGTGCATCGCTTTTATTTTTAAAAATAGGAACTAGTAAATTCTTTCTCTACTTATATGACACATTTTGTCTTTAAAAGGCTCAATAAGCCAAGAAATTTCTTAATCTCTTAAGCATTTCTATACTTTTATTAGAATATCATCATGTTCTACTACTTTATCACACTTCATTTTTTTTACAACTCTTTAACTTCAAATTTATTAATATGATGATAAAAATAAAAATTTCTATTTTCATTTAGGTACTAAAGTCGTTAAATTCAATGGTATGCTCATAATCTTTATTGAAATATTTATCAAAGTATCTCTTGCATCTATATTGAATATTCTCTTTTAAGAAAGTACATTTTGATCTTCATTTTTAATATAAATTATTTGAACTAAATTTTTTTTTTCCTATTTTTTGTTTGACTAACTTATACATGCATATTTCACCCTCTTTAGCATCCCATCTATTATATAATCATTAAATGTTGTATTTTTTATATCACATATTGCTTTTTTAGAATCCATATGAGTCACTTTATGTCTTTCTCAATTTTTGAGCTTTTGAATCTAAATTAATTTTTATAATAAAAAATTTTATTTTTTATTTTTCTTGCACATTCTGACTCTACCGCTAACTATTTTTTATTAATAGGATCTTTTCTTTTTGATGCTTTAAGCGTATTTTTTGCAACTTAATATGACTTGCTACTTTTCTCGCATAATATTAGTTTTTTCATGAACATCTCAAATTCTATGATCTTATAGTTTACTCTTAAAAAAATATTATTATGTTAGTATTCTTTAAGTAATACCCATCTCCTTAGGACAATATTTTATTTTCTAACTTTTCATCTTAATCCAAAACCAGTAGTTGATGTTGGGTACTTAAACTTTCACCGAAATTGATCTTACAATCTTTACACTGAAAATGATATATTTTTTTTATAAGAAAATAATCAATCCACATTTTCTTAGGTCTATTTTTATTAGTAATAATATGCTATTCTATTTTCTTAAATAAAATATTAGTAATTAATCATATGTTAAAGCAAAATTCAATATTGTCTTACTTTTTTCATTAATCACACCAAACTCAATAGTCATCATGAAAATTTTTTAATCTTTTTTCCATTTTACTAATGTCTATTTAAATCACCTCCAATAAATACTCTTTATTTAAGAGGTATTTTTTGTATTAGTTTCGCTAAGTAATTTTAAAATTTTTCTTTTGAACGTACATCTAAACCTACTTGAAGAATATAAACATTTATAATATTAATAATCTTAGTATAAAAAAATAATCTTTAAAATATAATACTATCTCCAACATTATCTTTTAAATTTTTATCTATAATCACACCTATATTATTTTTAGACGACTCTTACTTGAATATCAATGTTTAAAATCTAAACTATCAATCTCTTTGGCCTTTTTCCCAACTCATTTAGTTTTTTAAATAAATAAGATATTTATCTTCGTATGAACCATAATATCTATTAATTCTATCAATTTACTTATAAGAATACTTATATTTCAGGTTTTTATTATAATTCTAGTTCATGGACTAACTTCTATGTCACATCCATCCAGAATGTGGGAACTCTAATTTATTTAACACTACACCCGGGGGCCAGTGCAGCACCCTTTGCACATTTTTCACTGTATTTAGGCTATTCAACGTGTCACTTCTAGGGAATGCCTTAACATTGACACCATATAGTAAAGGATTCATGTCATGATTTTTCGACAAGTTTTATGTTGACTATCGATTACATAATGCCCTCTCCATTTTTCTCATTTGATGTTTGGGATCTAGCGATGTCAGTATTATACACACACACATGCATATACATTTTGGAAGACTAATTATGAATACTCGGTTAGAACTCGTTCATGATCGTTTGTTTAACTAATCAAACTAGCTTGAATACTTTTGTAAATACTCGAATGCTATGAACAAGTTTGAACACTTTATTGTTCAATTCATTTCTGATCATGAACAATATCATTTGAAGCTTGTGATCAAGCTCATTAAGGCTTGATTTTTAATAGGATTGTTTAAATTTTTATTTTTTAGGCTTAATAAGCTTTAATTGATACAACTCATGTATATTTCTCAACAAGCTGCTGACGAACAGACTCGATTAAGGCTTGATTAAAACTCATTTATTTCATTAAATGAGTTGTTCGTTAACAAACTTGATAATCCAATTTGAACTGAGCTTGTGAACAAACTTGAATCGAGCTCGAGCTCGATAATAGTAAACAAGCTCAGGCTTGAACACCACCTAATAAGCTCGAATCGAGCTAGAGCTTGATAATGGTAAACAATCTTGAACTCGAACATGTACTTGCTCAGCTCGAATCAATTCATTTGCAGCCCTACATGACACACTTACAACTAAATACATATCAACGATCAATTTTAGATATCTTTCTTTGAAAGAATTCATGAGGCGTCTTCTTAGGATTTAGTTTAAGGTTAGCTTTATTGATTACATTACATGCAGTATTTATAGTTTGTGCTCAAAAATATTTTGTTAGTTTATTTTCATTTTGAATTCATTCAGTATAGATTGAGCTAATTCTATCAATGTTTGATTTTTTTCTCTTTTTACAATTCCTTTTTTTTTAGGAGTTTGGGATGAGGAAATTTATATTTGATTTCATTGTCATTACAAAATCCTTCAAATAATTTATTTTAAAATTCCTTATGACTTTTTTGAATTCTATAAATTAAATATCTTCTTTCTAAATATCTTTTACAAATTTTTTAAAATCTCCTAATACATCATACTTATTTGCTAGAAAGATCACTCATCTATATACCTTGAATAATTATCTAGAATTGTAAATTTGTATAATTTTCTTCCTAAGTTAATATTAATAATAAGTCCAAATAAATTCATATGAAATAACTCTAATGGTCTAGTAGTAGTCAAAATATTTTTATTCTTAAATGATTTTTTAGTTTGTTTATCGTACATGCAAGTATCACAAGCATGATCAAAATGATTATCTAGTTTTGGTAATCCAATTAGGAATCTAATTTTGAATTTTTTATAGTTATACATGTTTACATGACATGACCTTCTATGCTATAACTATCATCATTTGTGCTCAATTTTAAACAAAGTAAATTTATACTATTCATATTTTTAATATAAACTAAATAAATATCATTATACATATTTTCTATTAAAATAATATTGCTATTTCTCCTATTGATGCAATGAGATGGATAAGGTATAACTTTTAACCATGAAATTAAATTATATTTTAAGCCACTAACTAATAGGACCTTGTCAATATTTGATGTATTCTTTCCAATTGATTTAATCCCAATAATATTGCAATATATGATGCAAAAAATTCAGCTTTTAGTGATTTATATAATATATTAGATACTAAAGAAGGTGAAAGATGTATGTATAAGTTAGCCAACCAGAAGAGAAGAGTAAAATAGTTAGTGAGGGGTATTAAGGATGAAAATAATAAAGTCTTTTCTTAGAAAAGATATTGAAAATAGGTGGATGAGGTATTTGATAAACTTTTGATGAAGGATCGAAACGATTGATTTTAGCAACCTTAATACCCTAAACAAAAATAGAAATTTCATTTTATCGTTGTATTAGTAAATCGAAGTTAGTGAAAACTTTAAAGAAAATGAAATGTGGAAAAGCGATAGGGCCGGATAATATTAATAGAAGTGTGAAAATGTTTAGGAGATCGGAATTTCTTGGCTTACAAATCTTTTAATGTTATTTTAAAGACTAAAAGATGTCAGTGGAGAAAGAGTTTGTTGGTTCCATATTTAAGAATAAAGGTGATGCACAAGAGTGTGCAAATTATAGGAATTAAGTTAATGTGCCATACATTAAAATTATGGAGAGAGTAATTGAGCATAGGTTACGATGTGATAAGTTTCTCACAATCGGTTTGGTTTCATGCCGTAGATCTACTATAGATGCTATACATTTGTTAAGAGGTTTGATGGAGAAGCATAGAGAAAATAAGAAGGATCTACATATGATATTTATTGATTTAGAGAAAGCTTATGATAAAGTCTCAAGAGATGTTCTTTGGAGAGTTCTGAGCGAGAAGAAGTTAATATTGGTTATATTCAAGTCATTAAGGATATGTATACTAGAGTACTTGTGTCCAAACACGGGAAGATTGACAAAATATTTTCCTATTTCAGTTGGATTACATCAAGGATCGACATTAAGCCCTTATCTTTTTACTTTAGTTATGGATGTTCTTACGAGACATTTACAAGAAGATGTACCTTGGTGTATGCTTTTTGACATCTTCTTGTTGATAAGACTAGAGAGTCCAACAGAAACTTGAATTATGGAGGTCAACTTTAGAGTCTAAAGGTTTTCGTTTAAGTAGATCTAAAATTGAATATATGGAGTGTAATTTTAGTTGTAGAAGTTTTAGTGGTAGTGTTGTGACACTTTGGGTGATCAAGTCATTAATAAGAGTGAGTGATTGATATTTAGGCTATATTTTTCAAAATGATGGTGAAATAGATGGAGATGTTATTAGTAGAATTCAAGTTGGATGGTTGAAGTGGAGGAATGCATCGGCTATTATGTGATAGAAAAGTTCCACTTAAACTTAAGGAAAATTTATAAGATGGTGGTAAGACCGCAATGACTTATAGTGCGAGAATGTTGGCGATAAAAAGAAACATAAGACTAAGTTAAGTGTTACGAGATGAGGATGCTCAGGTGGATGAGTGGCTTTACCCTTAGAGATAGAATGCAAAATGAGTATGTTGGAAAAGTTGGAGTAGCTCCAATGGTAGATAAGATTAGGGAGAGTCGCCTTAGATGGTTTGGCCACATAAAGCGTCGGCCGTCCGATGACCCGATTAGGAGAGTAGATGCATTAGATTTGCCTTATGTTAAGAAAGGTAGAGGTAGACCTAAAAAGACTTGGTTAAGATGTATAAAAATGATCTTAGTATACTTGAATTAAATGAGAATTTGACACATAATAGGACACAATGGAGACGAAGGATTCATGTAGCCGACCCCACCTAGTGGGATTAAGGCTTGTTGTTGTTGTATCATCACCAAATGTGACATACCCGTCATCTCTTGGTTTCAATGATTTAAATTTTGTTTTATATCCAGTCTTTTGCCTTGGTCATTCACTATTTAAATATCACTTGCTTTTATTAGACCTTGTATGAAACAATTCCTGCAAAAGCAAATCAATAATTAATTTGAGAATTCAAACTTCTTTGGGTCTACCTTAAAACATATGATTTGTAATCTAACATTTGTTGTGTCTATAGGATTGGCACCATTAGGTACCCAAACGAATGATAAATATGAATGAAATTATGTACGCCTTATATAACAATATATAGAAATACGACATTGTTCATCATAAAAGTTTCACCAAATATTTGTGTTAGCCTGAGCCCTTAAGTGATGATTATATTTAGTGTTATGATGTGTATGATGAGAATAAAAATAATTTATAGTATTTTACTTTTTGTTTAAGAGCTAATATTTATTTTTGTGCTAGAATGATCTGAAAGAATTTTTAATTTAGCCTTTAATAAAATATTTGTTCTTTCAAACTTTAAGATAAATGAATCATGATCACAAATTGAAATGTTTCTTCTTTGAGATATTATTATCATTTTTTAAATCATTGTAATACATCTAGAATTGTATGTTCTTTTTCTAATTTTAAATATTTAATCTTGATTTCTTATATTTTTTAAGCAAATTAGAAAATACATTATTCAATTCGTCATATGAAATTTTATTTTTGCATAGCTGAGCATCGAAGTCTCTCTTTAACCTTAAGGCATATGTCTGTTTCTTCATTTGAATTTATGGAGGAAGAAGTGCTATTATCACTATTTGAATTAGCTCATAGGATCTATTTCTTTTTCTTTTTGTGTCTCCTCATTTTTCTTCTTTTTTTGCTTTCATCTCATCAACTAAATTACCACAATCCCACTTGATTTGTTTAGGTTTCTTACAATGAAAGTATCTTATTTCATCACTTATAGATGTATCGTTAGCTTTAATCTTATGAATTTTACTTTTTCATATCTCATTTATCTCTTCTTTATTATAGATCCTAGTCTTCTAAATAGTATGACTATCTCATCTAAGTTGAAAGAGAATCAAACCACTAATTCAGTAAACAGGTAGAAAGATCTGTAGACTTTGTAATTTTGTTACCTTTGGATCTCATTCCTTTAAGCAAGCAATGAAGAATTTTTTTGTTCAAATCAACATTTTTATATATTATATGTAATAAATATAATGAGTTTACAATATTCATAAATCTTGTATGCATATCACTAATAAACTCATCATATTTTATGTGAAATACTTCAAATTTATGAACTAGTCTATAAATATTTGCATTTCTAACTTCATTAATTCTTTCACAAGTTATTATATGCTCATCGCAAGTGCCTTGCACAGTTTCTAACATGGAAACTCAATATAATCATCGGTTAAAGCATAGTATAAATACTCCTGGCCTTAAAGCTTAATTTGTCTGGTTTTATCTCAACTGAAGTCCATTCTAAAACTTCATCTACTTTCTTAGTGGGAAATTTACATTCTAAGGTTAACATATGTCAAAAGCAAGGATCTTACCCTCTTAAGAATTGAATTATGTGATTTTTTCAATAATCGAATAGAATATTATCTAAAAATGGGTGGTTTGGTGGTGTAGTAATATTTCATGTTGTTAAAGGGAATATTATGTACCATAGTGAGTTTGCTCTTGATTGTTAAGCTATAAAGATAGAGTGGACGCTTTGATATCAATTCAAGTGTAGCACAAATAAGAGGGGGTGAATTGGTGATTTTAAAAAATTATATTAGCTTATAAAATTTGAATATGAAAAAAATGATAAGTAGATTTAAGAAAACTAAGTAAAAAAAATGTAAGAAATAACACACAAATTGTTGTGAGGTTTGGTCTTTGATTGCATCTTCACATGGACATCCACTATCTCAATCTTACTATTGCAAGATGGTTGCCTTCTCAAGGTGGAGAAAGCCCTTATGACCTATGCTCTTTTTCGTTGGGCAAGATTAGTCCAAAAATTAAGGTTATAAAAGTATTACATCATTTTTACAATGTTTTCTAAAACTTGTCAGAAAAAAATAAGATAAGAAAAACCTATGTTCTAATTATTTTGTTCTAATAAGAATATAAAAAATAAACTTAAAAACTTTAAATCTTACATACTGGATGACCGTTTGAACAACTTCAAAAATTGCTCGCAAATGATATGGATTTGTATGAGCTTAATTTTTGGGGGAGATTTGAATCAACTCTTAAAAATTTAACTAAAAATTATGTAGCTTGGAAGAGGGTTTGAGAAAGATGGGTAAGAAGGTTTTTACAAGCTTTCCACTCCATCTTTAGCGTATACTAAAGGTAAACTTACTCTGTCCAATGCGGAGATTTGCTCACTTCAAGTAGTAACTCTCCTAGCGACTAGGGATCATGCCAGACCAGGTGCATCCTTTGACAAGGAACTCGTCACTTCACTAGAAGAGCACACCACAACTCGCCAATCAAATTTACTCGAAGTACTTGTCAGAGGTATTCAATTGGATAACTTCTCCAAGGTATAACTCGACATGACTCACCCAACATATTTGTTCCTTACTCCACACTTAGTGAGTTGCTCAATTAGAATGTTTCGTTAGCAAAAATCTGCCATCACTGTCATATCATGTCATCGTACATTTATTTGTGCTAGTAGTTCACTTGTCGACATATTTATTACTTTTTTTATTTTTCGTGTAGCTATCTCTATAGCTCTCTCACCTTATAAATAAGAGATTAAGAATCATATTTTAGATCTTTACATGACTTTTAGATATTGTTACTAGATTTTGAGGTCATATTCTAGACTTCAGTTTGTGATATTAATAAAAAAGCTATTCTAGATTTTTTCTATTCTTTATCTCTCCCTAGTCTACCTGCCAAATATTCTTCACACTCCCCTCTATTCTTTCTCTACCTCACCAAGCTAGTCTCACAAGTAAGATTTGGTGTTATCCACAAAATTTTAAATCCAACTTCTTAAAAGGTAAGGGGAAGGTTGCCGATGCTGCAGATAAGAAACCGAGTACTACGAGAGATGGAATAATTAGTTCACGAGAGTTCAATCAATATGGGAAGATCCATATATAAAGTAAAGTTCTTTTCCTATTTTTTGTTATTAATTCTTTGATTTATAAATAAAAATTCATTCAAAATTTATCAAAGTATTCAACAAGTATCGAATATCTTTTTGAAAATACATGGTAAGTAATAATCACTAAACGAAAAATAACTCATTGAGGGATTGAGGAACTCTCTTGATCCACTCAATGAGCCACAATCTATTCACCTCACACTCCAAAGAACTTGCTCTTACCTCCTCTCACTTGGTGAACTCATAATCTCTGGGTACGAGGAAGTTGCCTAAACACGATCACTATTTACTATTGTCTAAAGTTGGCCAACTTATGGCAATGTCAAGTACAATGGATGTGATTTGGAGAGAATTGACTCAATTAGAGCATTTGATTATATGTATGAAACCAACCAACTTGAGTTGCAACAAAGAGTCAAATCTCAAGGTGCTTAAAGATGATGAGACTACTCACTACAGGAGAGTCGAGGCCTTTAGACAAAAGACTTGTAGGAGAGCCAATGCCCCTAAGAAAAGGAAAAGTCCTCACCTAGTATGGTTACTTTATCACCTATTATCTAACTTGAAAGGTGCCAAGTATATTCTATTAGCAATCTTTAATATGCAAGTAATTACTCGTGGACCTAATACTCCTTACACATTCCTTTCTTTGCAAGAGCCAAAAAAGAATTTTAACAAGCCAAGCCTTAGTGAGATGACTCCATTTGTGACGAGATTTGCATTAAATAGTGCATGAGTCTCTCCTAATCAACGAGTATAGTTGGGTTCCCTCGCAAAGACTACAACTCTAACATAATGTGGTATATCTAAGATGATGGCTACAACCACAGCCAACCAACTTCTTCCCCCTCTTTATGATGAGACCCGCATTTAGTAGTATATAGGTCCATTCTTGTGTCAAGTCTAAGCAATTTCCTCAATGGAACCAAAAGGTAAGGCTTATTTAATATGATTGTTAAATAAAACTAGAAACTCATAATCACAAGTATATACAAAGTCAATATGTGATGAGTAAGAAGAATTTTTAGCAAGTATAAAAATAAGACAAGTATAAAAGAAATTCAATAAGCACAATAATGAGATGAGTGCAAGTAAATTCTTCTTTTCATTATACAAAAGAAAGGAAGATGAGTACAAACAAAATCTTTTGTTCATTATATCTTTTAAAATTCTTACAGGTGTTCCTTGTACATAAGATAGGTACATTAAAAAAGAAAAAATACAAAATGTTAAGTTAGCTGGTCGTACTCGCCAAATTGTTTTCGTTAGAAGTTGATAATGTCTGAGAACCAGTTATCATGTTGATCATTAAGAGCTTTTTCATATAACTTAGAAACTTTTAAACTTAGCTAAAATTGTCTGAAACTTAGCTTCTCATTGGTAATCCTTCCTTTTTTTCTTGAACCTCTTTGAGAACCTCTTTGAAACCTTTCAACTAACTCTTCAACTAGATACTAGTAGGATTTTAAACGTGGTCATAGGGGCTTGATAGTTGCACTGGAGACTCCATTCTTGGCCTTTTTTTCTTATTCTTGGAGAACTTGACTATCTCCTTGCTTTTATTTTGTGGCCTCGCTTGAGCAAGCTACTTCCTCCTTCAACAGTGATGTGCTTGCCTCCTCTAACAGTGAGTACCCAATCGAGATATTTTTTGACTAGCTGATTGTTTAAGGCTTTGGAAGAGATGTTCTCAAGAAGACGATTACCTTTAGATCAATGCGGTAGATTACAAAATCAATCCCACTTACAAAAATAAGGTGAATACATCAATTAACAAAACTTCAACAACAAAATCTAATCAACACAAGTGACGAGTATTTATGATATAAATTTTGGAAAACTTTGTTGGTCATGAGGTATAAGTCAATGTTGAGTCCTCTATCATGAAGCTTTTTGAAGGACTCCGCCTACTCCGCACTTATTTTTAGGGACGACCACATTTTTTCTTCTCTGAAGAAATTGGCCTAATTGGCATATGCCTTGTATGGCTTGACAAATAGACTTATTCCACCAATTTCTTTATTCGCCAAGCTAGTAATCTTGATGTGAACATTAGAAGTTGAACATTTCCATCCGTGTGGGCTTTAGTGGTGAACCAGTGGAAAAACAAGGTTAGGCTTCATTGTATCCTTTCAATCCTTATAAACAAGATAAATGTGATGATGCTTGGCATAGAGTTCAACAGCAATTGAGTAGACATGTGTCTATAAAAATTAAGTATATCTGCGATCTTTAGGCACAGTGAAAACTTGAGATCGAGTCAGAAGTGGTCAAATGACACACAAAGCTTGTTGCAATGCATAATATTAACCTTTTCATCTTCATGATCAAATGACACTGAGAAGTTGCTATTGTCGTAATAGTAGTAGATGAACACCATGTCCATTAATAACATGGTTGCGTTCGAGGACTAATACTCAGAAACTAATAATGTGCGAGTGCATTTCCTCAAAATCACTATTTCTAACTCACACAAGAAAGTTGAAAAGCAAATGAAGGGACTGAATACAATGAGAGTAATGATAGCAATGAATTACTTAATAACCCGAGTTAATTTTTATTTAAGTAAAAATTTTAATTTTTTTTAGGTGACATGACATTAAAAATTAATGCAAAGATCTTAAATCTTTTTGCTCATCATTACAGAATCTCATTAATATTTGACAAGTGTAAATTGATAAGACAACCTAAACTTGGATGCTTTGGTCAATAAAGGATGGTGGTGAGACCTGCAATACTTTATAGTACAAAATGTTGGCCAATAAAAGATAAGCATAAAATTAAATGCTGTAGAGATGAGGATGTTTAGGTGGATGAATGGCTTTACACTTAGAGACAAAAATGAGAAATGAATATATATAGAGATCTTAAAAAGACTTGATTAAGAAATGTAAAAAATGATCGTAATTTATTAAGATTAATTGAGAATATGATACTTAATAGGACACATTAGAGAAAAGGGATTCATGTAGCCGACCCCACGTAGTGGGATAAATGCTTGTTGTTGTTGTTGTTGTGTATCCTAAACTTGGCATAGCTAATAAAATGAGTACAATTCATTATATTGTTCAAGGTGTCAATATAAGAAAATTAAAGTCAACACAAATATGAAAAAAATAAAGGATTTACATACAACAATTCTTATGAATTTAAGATTTTTTTACTTAAATAGCACCAATCTTTATTATTACATCAACCACTTGTTACTTTTTACTCTTTTTTTGCTAAAAGTCTTGGTTTGTAAATATTAGTTTGGGTGTGAAATATGTAAATGCAGAAGAATTGCGTGGTATGTATGTAAATTTCCCAAAAAAATAAAGGTATGCTTGCAAAAAAATGTCAAAACAAAAGGTTTAAGAGCACATTTGTAGAGGCCAACCCTCTCCTTATTAGCTATTACAAGACAAATGTACGGCTTGCTAAAAATTGAGATGACCCCCTCAACTCTTCATTGTGATGGGTTGTCACCATTTTTGCTTGTAGCTCCAATAGTTCTTTGTGTAACAACTTGACCTTATCTTTTAAGGATGAATCTGCAATATGCTCCAACGAGACTACTCTTGATTGCACTCCAACCAATTTGACCATTATGCTGATCACTTCAACCTCCAATTCTTGGGATCTCGCAAAGGAACCCATCTTGCCCAGTGGCTCTTGATTTTTGCTCCAATGCTAGCGGCAATGAAGTTTTTATTGGCTCCCGCACCTAGTCATAAGAGGGGAAATCTCTACTCACACTAGTGAAGAAGGCACATTCAACTCATTTACTATTAGAGATGCTACTATTCTCTCCTTGTGGGCAAGACAACCACATCCACTTGGAGAATTAAGCTAGGAGAACTCATCTCCTCTCCTCTCTCTATAGTTGGAGTGACCCTTGTGGAATACAATGACACATTAGGATTTGGAAACTCCCTATCCAAAATGTTTTGCAGTAATGCAATGAGTCACTTTACAAATTTGGCTAGCTTAGACACTGACATCCATTATGAAATTATTGAGTTCTCAGTTCTACTCGGACGATCTAGAACTCACCTATATAGTAAGGTGTATCCTAGGGACTCCCCTAAAAGAAACTTATTAGGGAAAAAAATCATCAATTCCTAGCAACGGGCCATCGTTCATATGAGAACCAGGCTACTCGCCAATCCTGCTTGTTTGCAAATAAATAATTTCAAATATTAGTTATCAACAACAAAAATGTAATGCTAAACACCAAGGAAAGTACCTCTATAAGTTGGCCAACTTGTCACCACCAGCAGGCAACCTTATTTCACGGGAAACAAGTTTCTTCACTCGCCTCTTCATCAGGGGGATCTCTTCGACATCCTAAGTGGGTGGCGAAACCTTAGTAGGATCATCACTTTCCTCCTCCAATGGTTTGTTCAACCTTAAGCCCTCTTTAGCATTCATCGCCTTCCGCTTTCATGTCAATAAATAGTCTATGGTTGTCAAGATCTCCCATCAACTTGGTAGAATTGAAAGCCATTTCAATTGTGAATGCTCATCAGCACCAGAAGCTGGAAGTAAATCAATGAACTGAGCACCTCATTGACTCTTCAATTTATTGGTCAATAATGTCTCAACCATTACATCAATGATCAATTATAAAGTTATTGGAACATGCTTCCTAAAAAGTACTCATATGATAGTATATGAAAATTTATTCTTTTTTTATAGTAAAAGATAATAATGATTGCTAATTCTCTTGTTATTTTGTAAGTTACCTCTTTAAAGGTTAAGAGAATCAAAAAATTAAATGTGTACTTGATATGACTCTCAAAAATGGCAGTCAAGCCAAATCTTGATGTCGGCGATATGATTTTGAGTCAAGCCGTCGAGAGAAGCCTTAAAATATCCTTGGAATCTTTGGGACATCAATTAAATCCCAAATCAAATGTGGAGTGTTTGTAGTCAAATCGGCGTCTGTGGCCGGATCTAACGAGCCTAAGATCTCATAATTAGACTTCATTTGGGCATCAAATGCTCAAAATACATCAAATGATCGAAGGAATCATCAGGTCCGATCGAGGGGAGTGTGCTTTGTGAATTCTGAGAATGCCCTCCTCCATCTATAAATAGGCCTTCATTCCTCCATGAAAGAGTGAAGAAGAAGAGGAGAGCAAGTGAAGAAGAAAAGGAAAAAGTAAAGAAGAAGAGGGCAAAACAAGTAAAGAAGAGAAGGAGCAGAAAGGAAGAGTCAGAGAAAGAAGAGGAAGAGTCAAAGGGAAGAAGAGGAAGAGTCGCAAGGAAGAAGAGGAAAAGTCAAAGGAAGAAAAGGAAGAGTCAAAGAGGAAGAAAAGGAAGAGTCAGAGCGAGGGAAGAAGAGGAAAAGCTCAGTGAGGAGGAAGAGAGCTCTGAAGCAAGATCCTCAAAGATCCAAACAAGATCGCCTTAACCGGTGGCCATCAAATATATACGTGCCGTCGTAATTGTGTCTACTGTATTAGGAGTTCTACATCGTGATATAATTCTGGTGCGATCATTTATTCTGTTGTATCTCTCGTATCTGATTCTGTAGTCAGTTATCGGAAGACTTTGTCTTATGAAAACAGATACATAGTGGAAGCTTTTCTTTAGGCCGTGGTTTTCTCTCTTTTGAGGTTTTCATTAAAATTCTGTCTGTCTCATTTCTTTAATTACTGTGTGTCTTTGGACTAATCAAGGGTAAAGCGTAAACTTTCACTCTGTATTTGGTTTTAGCCGCAGTTTGGCCATCGTGGGATGTTGATTCATTATTTTATCTTGTATATGGAAGTTTTCAAAGATCAAAACCATGTCAGTGGATTTCAACTTTTAAAGATGGCGAAGAATGAAGATTCATCACTTTGTTCCTTGATTTTGTCCGGGCGAGCGACTCTTAATCTCGAAAGATGCAACGAGCGAAATTGACTCGGCTCTCGTACAAATATTGACCTCTTGATGCGGGTTAACGTCGTAAACCTCGAAACCACGGATAGGTCAAGCGTCCTTGGTGGACTTCGCGATCTCTTCCATGCGGGTTAGCGTGCTTCGACAAACAATCAGGAAAGGTCAAAGCGTCCTTGGTGGACTTCGTGATCTCTTCCATGCAGTTAATTTCATTGAGCAAAACTCGACAACCGGAAAGGTCAAAGCGTCGCGGTGGACTTCTGCGATCTCTTATGCGGGTTAATGTCAAAAAGCTCGACAAACAACCGAGAAAAGGTCAAAGGTCGCCGGTGGACTTCCGGCCTCTTCATGAGTTGGTCGGCGAATAATATTAGATAACAGGAAAGGTCAAAACTTTGTACGCTCGCGCGGTTAATGTCGTGGATACGCTCGACAAACAAGCGCCGGATGGGTGAAAATCGCCGGAGTTGATTCACATCTTTGTCTGAGTTAGCGTCGAGTCACCTCGACCAAAGCGCCGGATAGGTCAAAATCACGGCGGATTGATTCAGCCTCTTCGCGGGTTGCGTCGTGAGTCGCTCGACAAACGCCGGATAGGTCAAAAATCGCCGGAGTTGATTCGCCTCTTATACGGTTAACGTCGTGAGTCACACTCGACAAAGCAACCGGATAAGTCAAAATCACCATCGTCGCCGGTCATCCATCTGCGCGGTGCATACGTCGATAGCGCCCGTTCGCAGGTTGCGTTCGCAGGCCACCCACAGCCGGCCTTGACCAACATGGCGGTTCTGGCCTTAGCTTACGGGTGCGGGTCCTTCTGGCACCATCGCCGAACCAATCTCAGATCGGTCATCTCGGACAACCTCTGCGGTCATCATCTTCGGTCATCCCATGAATCTGGCGTCGGTCGCCCGTCGGCTAAAGTCGCCCGGTTGTCATTCTTGACCACCCGTCGGGCCAGAGCCACCAGTGCAGTCGCCGTCGTCAGCTGATGCGTTGTCACTTTCTGCAGCCCTCCTTAGAGGTCATTCACCATCGTCGTCGGTCATCCTAATGGTATCACTATCGTTGTCATTCCGCTGATTATCATTTCCGCTCACTGCTGGTCATGCTAATTATTCACCACTTCGCTGCGCTTAATCATAGTTGCATTCGCCGCTGATTATTGAGCCATCTCCGGTTACCATTTATCGCGGCTACTGCTGCTGATTATCGCTGAATCGCCGGTCTCACCATCGTTTCTCGGCTATCTCACTACTGACGTTGGCGCTAATTGCTGACATTGCGCATTGTTGCCATACACCTTGCTGGCCGCAACCACTATCGTCGGTTACACCACCATTACTGCTGACCGCTGACAACTCTGCCGGCCGCTAACCTCAGAATGGTTACCGCTACTACTTTGCCGTGGCTATCGCTGCAATTATCGCCGGCATCGCCGGTTGCCACCATTGTTGGCCATTCATCTACTGATGCCAGCCGAGTTGGTTAAGCCGTATTATCGCCGCTGACCATCGCTGCATTTATCGACGCGGTTACATTGCTGACTACTGTCTGCGTTGTTGACCATTAACCTCTGCCGCTAACCACTGCACCGATTACTGCTGCCGGCTATCGCTGCTAACCATCGCTGATAATCTTTATCGATCGGCCGCTAATTGCTGGATTATCGTCTGTCGGTTAATTACACTTGCCGACACCACACTACCATCGCCGCCGGTCATCGCTCGACCATCGTCGGCATCTCGCCGCTACCACCATCGTTGTTGGTTATCTCACCGACCACCGCCGCCATCGCTGAAAGTATCGCTGCCAACTCTACTCCGGCATCGCTCTGATCACCTCCAATCCCGGTCTGACGAGTTAACACACTCTTTCGAACGAGCAGACTACGGGCCTTGATCGCTCTAACCCGGACGGTCCGACGAGTCGAACCGGAACCACGATGTATGTATCAGGGCCTTGATCGCCTCCTAACCTGTGACGATCCGACGAGGTCGGAACCACGATGTGCAGTGGCCTTGGTCGCCTAACCCGGACGGTCGACGAGTAGAACCGATCCACGACGTACGGCCTTGATCGCCTCTAACCCGGACGGTCGACGAGGTCCAGAACCGGATCCACGACGATGTATCGTGGGCCTGATTGCCTCTAACCCGGACGGTCCGACAGGTCGAATCGGAACCATGACGAGCGCGGCCTTGATCGCTTCCCTCCCCGGACGGTCCGACGAGTCGAACCGGATCCACGACGATGTACGCGGGCTGATCCTAACGGACGGCCCGATGAGGTCGAACCGGATCCACGATGTGTCATGGCTGATCGCCTAATCGGACGGCCCGACGGTAGAACTGATCCACGAATGTATATGCGGCCTGATCGCCTTCTAACCCGGACGGTCGACGAGTGAAACCGAACCACGACATGTATCAGTGGCCTTGATCGCTTCTTGATCGCTTCCCCCAACGCTTCTCTCCCTCTTGATCGCTTCTTGACCTCCAAAGGACCTCACTCAAGAGGGGAAAGGTGCCTCTCCTCTCACCCTGTATAGCCCCACAGAGCAAATGGTAGAAACCCTCAAAAATGGCTCAAAATCCTTCAAATTCTACTGGCTACGATGCAAGCCACGCCATGGGTGTCCACCCATGCGGCTACCCTGCTGAAGGCTACAGACATGAGGGCTAGACGCGCTCGACAGCCAGATCACCCTCCGGCCACGATCTACGGGTTGTTCACTCAACTGCCGTCAACTGCACCCGGACGTCCGGAACAACACGCTGAACCATGACGCGGCTCGAAGGCGACCGGCCATGCCCGGCTGGTATGCCAGACGCCGCCGCCGTTGCAGCGCGCCGGCCAGAGATTTGACCCGATGCCCATCGCCGCAAGACTCATACGCGAAGCATACTATCGCCGGACGTGAAAGCGCCACGGGCGCCGTAGTCCGAACGCTGAAAACTTCCTCGTTATTTTCGAGCATTTGACATATATTTTGGATGATTAATGTCATCCAAAAAATAAGAACCGATACTCTCAAAATACCACTACCAAAAGACAAATCTTGATGTCGGCGATATGATTTTGAGTCAAAACCGATCGAGATCAAACACCGAAAATATCCTTGGAATCTGGGACATCAATTAAATCCCAAAAGCCTCAAATGGAGGTTTTAGTCAAATCGAGCCTCGACGAATGGATCTAACGAGCCTAAGATCTCATAATTCGACTTCATCGGGCATCCAAATGCTCAAAATACATCAAATGATCGAAGGAATCATCCCGAGCCGTCCGATCGAGGGGAGTGGTACGGGCTTTACATGAATTTACAAGAACGCCTCCCCATCTATAACACCTTCATTCCTCACAAAAGGCCAAGTGAAGAAGAAGGAGTGAAGAGAAAAAAACAAGAAAGAGAGAAAAACAAGAAGGAATCAAAGAAGAGAAGGAGGAAAGGAAGAGTCAAGGAAGAAGAGGAAGAATCCAAGCAAGAAGAGAAGAAGGAAAGGAAGAGAGAGAAGAAGAAGGAAGAGTCAAAGCAAGGAAGAAGAGAAGAGTCCGAGCAAGAGGAAAAAGCCCAAGTGAGGAGGAAGAGAGAGCTCAAGCTCAAGATCCTCCAAGCAAGATCGCACCCCAAGAAAGATCGACTCCGCCGGTGGCCATCAACCACCGCCACCGCCACCGCCGACTAATCATCTCAGATTCCCACCTGTTACTCCCCGATCTCCACCATCAAGAATACACAACCGATCATTGTTACAGTTGTTATTCCTCTCATATGAATTTTGTAATCCGTTATCGGAAAGACTTTGTACTACGAAACTGATACATAAAGGTTTTTCTGCAGCCCGTTTTTTCCTCTTTCGAGGTTTTCCGTTAAAATTGAGTGTCTCCCTCGTTTCGCTTCTTTAATTACGTGTGTCTAATTAATACGCAAGACGTAAACTTTCACTCTACCGCAACTGGTTTTCTAGCACGCAACAGTACTCATGGTATACTCAACTCACTCAACCTAACATGGAGCTCAGCCAACACCATGTCACAACTCACCTAACAACTAGGGATCAGACCAGACTAAATGCAACTTTCGACAAGAAACTTGCCACATCACTGGACCTCACTGCAACCTATTAGGCAAACTTGCCCGAAGTACTCGCCAAAGGTATTCAATTAGAAAACTCACCCAACTACTCACCCAAGGTATTACTACTTAGTAGGATTCACCTAGCCTACTTGCCCTTACTCCATACTTGATAAGTCGCTTTACTTAGAAAGCCAAGTCAGTAGAAGGCCACCTTCACAATTATATCGTACTACAATGCACACATGTCGATACTTGGGGCAGTCCATCTTTCTGTACTTAACATATTTACCATTTTTTAATTGTGGCTAAGCATCTCTATAACTCTCTTACCTTATAAATAGGAGATTGGAAGGCATATTTTGGATCTTTGTAAGACCTAGATATTGTTACTAGATTTTGAGATCATATTTTGTACATCTTTTTAATGTATTAATAAAAAAGGTCTATCAAATTCTTTCTCTCACTAGTCTACATACCTAAATCTTCACTCTCATTTCTTTCTCTTACTCATTAAACTTATCTATTAGGTATGGTCTAGTATTGTCCATTGACAATTTCAGATATAACATCACTATTAAAATACATCCTAGCCTATTTATAGTCTCTCAAAATATGACTAAAGTATATAAAAGAGCTACCCTAAAATATTCTCCAAATGTCTAGTCCAAGTGGATTTAAGGGCTAGTCAAAATTTTCCAAATTAAGTTTTAATAGCTAGCTAGGTTTTATTAAAAATAATTAATATTTGAAAATCATTCTAAATTTAACTTTAATTGAAAGAATGTCATTTAGCTTATCAAATCACATTAAAAAAATCTAGTGAATTCAATGGAATTAAACTTAAGACAAAATTCAGTGATTGTAAAATGATTTTTGTAAAAAAAAAAATAATAATAATTTTAATATGTTAAATAGCCTTAAAAAATTGAAATAGTTTATATAGAAATGCTTATATGTGATTAAGATTTCTTAAAAATTTTAAGTTAAAATGAAAACTTTAATTGCACTAAGTTAAATTTCAAAGGTACAAACTTATTAATTTAAATTAACATGATTAAGCATCATTGTATTATTTTGATAAATTTAACGTTATGCATGAACCATATAAAATTATCTAATCGTATCAATATAAGAATCACCTAAGGAATCTTTACATGATAAATAAATAAAATACTCGGTAGTTCCTATAAGATTAATTAAATGAATATAATAAAAATTAAAATTCATCATAATTTATTAAAATGAATTAATAAGAAAATTTTCATAAATATATGATAGATATAATAATTTAAAATAATTCTTAATTTAATTTTAAATTTATAAGATTTTTTCTTTTCAAGTTTAAGCATGAGTTAAAATTTTGAAATTACAAACCTAATAATTCTAAAGACCCTCTAGAATTAAAAATATATTTTATGCGCTTTTTGTGCTTTCTTTATCATGTTATAAGTTTCTTGATCAAATTTTAAATACCTTGATCATCTAATTTGATTGATGGCACATCATGATCTAAAATTCATGTAATCATTTAATCTTGAAATCACTAAGTATAAGCAATTAGAACATCGAAACATATGATTGTTATCATCAAAATAAGTTCATGAATATTACGGGCTCATAGCGTTAACAACATTTAATTAGAAAATATTATGATGGTTTATAATAAATTATATTTAGATATAATAATGCCTATTGTAAATGCACATCATAGATAAAATTACCCTTATATTAGGGTGGACTTTTTTTTTATTATTTGACATGAACATCTTTTGAAGAAACCATGGAATAAATGTTGAATCCCGTAGAATTAAAGGAACATGAGAAAATAATCACATGTATTTACATTTATAGGATAGAAAAAAAATTAAAATTTGGTGTTCTATAATAAATTTGAATAAATAAATAAATTAGAATATGTATATAATATTTTATTCCTTAATTTATATTTTTTATTGGATTGTTAATGCTTTGATACGAAGGTTGATTTTCCATTAGTACAATCTATATGGAGCTTAGCCAAATCTAAGTATAGGTTTATGCTATCTAATTTTCATGTGGTACATGATTAATGATTCTAAATTTAAAGAATAAATTGATGAATTATGGACTATTTAATAATTAAGATGATTGATTAATATTATCTTTAAATAATATTAGTTTAATCAATTTAAACTTTTTTATATTTGAAGTTAGGCCAACAAACAAAAGAATATTTAGTTTGATTTAGTTTTAACTTCTTAAAAATTAGATTAAAGTTAAAAGTTAATTTTTTTCTTTAGTTAATTCTAGATATATATTTATTTAGTTCATAGTACCTAATTTTTTATCAAATTTTAAATAAAAATAATTTGATTTTAAATTAAGTTTTTATTTATTTTGTTTAAATTAAAATTGATTTTTAATTATAGTTTTACAATGGATATTATAAGCTTAAATCATTCCTATTTCATTTTTTTAATATTAATTTATTTATATGTTTGTCATTATTCTCCACATCTACCATGGGATGTCAGTCAATCACACAGGTTCGCGGGATAGCTCATCATTCACGCACATCACTTTCACAATCATTTTTTCGGGCTTTCTAGCGTTTGAATTTTTCGGTGTATGTGCTAGATTTCTCTTATGCATGCTAGCGGCCGTTTCTTTTTTTATTTTTTTTGTGCGTTCTAGCAATTTATTTTTTGATTGATGACAATTTTGTACAGGAGTACATGTGAGAACATCTCATGTGCATTGTACCAACATTCACATTATTTTCTCCAAGTAATTTATTGAAGGCGCAACACAAGTGTGTGCATCAAAGGCTCGTATGAGTGCAGATCATTTCATCTTTAAGCGCAAACTTGATGCATGAAAAGTATTGGACAACCAACGATGCATGGTGCTAGTAAATATGCACTAACTAAGGCATTGTATCCAAACGCTAGCGTATTTTACGACATGCACACTAAGGCATTGTATCCAAACACTAGCGTATTTTACGATGTGCACATGCTGAGACAATTCACACATTTGTTGCTGCATGCATGATCGTTGATGCATGTAATAAATTTACCCAACCTAAAAAAGAGATTGGTTTCTCCCTTGCTACACACATGGATATGTTAGCATATGAATATATTAATTACTATTTTTCATATGAATGATCACAAACATCACCTTACTATAAATTATCTTAGAGCATTTGATTCTTAATTATTTGTGTTATGTATTATTACTATAATCTAATTGTATTGTAATATTTATTTACCGATATTATATTATAAGTAGTGCATCTTTTATTGTTTATTATGCACGTCTCATGTATGGCCTTTTATGCTTTAATAAATAGTTGTCGTCTATTAAGTCGCATGTCAAACTTATTTGTGGCAAATTTTGTTTGGTACATTTTACTAGGTATTTATATTAAGTTTAACTTGTTTTGATTTCTATGGGTATTTGGGTTGGTTATTGCTTTGTAGTTGGCTTTTTAAATTTTCTATTGGTAAGTTGATTTTTTTTTTTTTTTACTTGTTGAGTTATTGTTATAGATTATATTGATATTCATATAGAACCTTCGTTCAGGAATTTCAGACATTTTTAGCTTTTATTTTCTAACATCGTTTACTTAGAATGAGTCAGTTGTCTGCATGACTGTTGCACAGGGCCTTGTTCAACGGGAGACACGATTCGCATCAAAACTGCCTGCTGAGGAAATACTTTCAAAAATAGAAGAAGCCGCCAAACCTTTGGGCTTTAATGCCGAGAAGCGAAACTACAAGGTATTCCTAGCTTGCTCCTGTCGTATGCTTTCTTTTTTAATACCTAAATTCCAACTTTGTTTTTTTTTGAATATTCTGTTTAAGCATCAAATATATTACACTATGAATTAAGAGATCTTATTTCTGTTCTTACTCTTTCTGCAACTTCATCATGAAGTACTTTATGATTCAATATTGTCATCCTGTCAGTTGAAGCTGAATGGTGAAAAAAGTGGAAGAAAAGGTCCTTTAGCCATTGCAACAGAGGTAGGTTCTTTTAACATGTATTTTCTCGTTGTTGATTTCAAAAATCCAAATACGGAATGAAATATATTGATGCTCTGATTGTGAAGGTTTTCGAAGTAGCTCCATCTTTAAACATGGTGGAGGTCCGTAAGGCCAGAGGTGACACTCTAGAATTTCATAAGGTGTGAGATAAATACCCTTACATTTAGATGATATATTTGAGCTCAACTTAAGCTAAAGAAAATTTCACCTTCTTTTATCCCTTCAGTTCTACAAAAACATTTCAGCTGGGCTGAAAGATATCGTCTGGAAAACTTGAGGAGAGAAGCAAGCTGAAGTCTGGATCAACTTCTAAACCTGTGTAAAAAAGACGATATGTACTGCTTAGTTATGTAATAACTTCTGAAATGTTGCAGAAAAACATACGTATGGTTGTGCTGTTTGGGAAATTTGCTGAAACTCGTGTCCTATGGTTTATTTTATTTGCTTTTCTTATGTTTATATTTCCACTTTAATATTATTGGGCAATGCTTATTCCTCTAATTTTTTCTTCTTTCTGTGACATATAAGGGCCTGTAACCAGTCTTTTTTTTTTCCCTTAAATCAACTAAAATGGCGCATGAATATGGTGGTGGTTGTGTGATAAGAGGGGAGTGCGCTTAAGATGCATTAATCATTAATATTTGAGTGTCATAATTTATTGGATAAGGGTTGAATTGTCATATTTCTGTGAAAACTTTTCCTTATTTGGATCCTGCGGACCAGCGGTGACGTTTGACCATCTGAATATGCCCGGAGCTTTTTTTAAAATAAATATCTTTATAAATTTAAGTATCATTAAAAAAAAAATTAGATTTAAAAATATGTATAGTTGTCTACTAAGTGGGTAATTAGGCAGTCACATCAATTTTGATGTGATAGAGAAGTTAATTTGAGTGTAACAATATCTAGTCATTTAATTAAGAGCGACAGCCTATAACGCCTCACCAATTGAATTGAGAAGATATGTAATTAGTCGCCCAGAAATTTATTTGTAGGAAATTTTTATTTTCTTATGGGATTTACTTTAAGCTCTTATATTTTTTTGTTTAGATTTGGATGTTTCATTTGTGAGTTTAAGTTCTTATCTTTAATTATGGAGGTCAATTTTAGAGTATGTAGGTTTTCATTTAAGTAGATTTAAAATTAAATATATGGATTGTAATTTAAATTGTACAAGTTATAGTGTTATTATTATGATATTAGAGTAATTCAAATGATTCATTATAAAAATGAATATAAGTTTTACAAGTCATGTCAAAAAAGTGATTATAAGTATTTACATAAATGGATGATTTAGAAACAAAAATAAAATAGACAAGAATAAATGTAGTGCTGATGCACAAATATATTATCCTAAATAGTTTATGCCTTCATCTACGGAATTGCACTCTCATGTGTATGTTCACGCATAACGATCACGTGATGGTGGCCTCTTACGCAAGATCTTCTAAGTCATGTAGATCCCCTGATAAGATAGTGAAGACTCATACGTAGTTGGTATGAAGGCGACCATATGTAGATAATCCGGCACCCCAGTCATGTTGTGGGATATTCTCCGTAGGCTCCAATTTGTAATGTGGGTCGACGATATGTACACGCAACCGCAAGTCTCAACATAACTCCTCGTACCTATCTACGACTCGCGGTTCATCGCATCTCCGGCATACGGAAGATGTCCGAATCAAGATGCTCGACGCATGAAAAATAGTGAAATTAACCTCAAGTAATATATTGAATTCAACAGAATATTTATGTTAAGGCTTACATATATACGCTCTACAAGTGCTATGGGATAGTAAGTAGTCAGAGGATCTATCGGGGCAGCTAGTAAGTAGAGATAAGCTCAAGATCTGAACCAACACATGTACCGATTGATAGCCGCCAGGCTTTCCTCATCTTCATCCAAGCCCTCAACTAGGTAATCCCTCCACCTCTCCCAAGCTGCAGTGGTAATCAACCCGCCTACATCCGCTTTGCTCGACCATCGAATTTTGAAACTAGGGTCAATTGGTGCCACATCTACTCTGGTATGAGTTCAAACCGTCGCAAAGACTTGATCGAAATGTCACTCTACCCTCTTATGATCATGGACTCGATACATATATCAGAGCCTGTTGAGCATGTACGTGACAGGCGTAGCATGATCTACTCAGTGTACGGCTCCCAAATCAAATGCACATATATGTTAAATTAGAATATGAATTATAGAAATTAGAATCAAAATATAATCAAGTCCAACTGATACGCAAAGAAGCCATCCACCATTCCTATAATGCAACGCGTTACATCGCATTTGGCGAACATATCTCTCGTTCCACTTATGCACACAATACATTTTAAATAAACATATAAGCTAAAAATTTGAAAGTGTGAAACTTAAAATATACCTCAAACCAATGTTGAGACTGTCACAAGATATGACACACATGCAAAGGCCCTCATGAAGATGCTCCCAATATAATATCTGCAAGAGGTGTAGATAGTCAGCCATATTAGCCCTGTTAGGCATAGTAGACTAGGTGAGCCAGAATTGCTCCTCCTATAGACAACAAACTGAATGAATATAGGTTCTTAAGAAGTGGAAGATACTGCAGGTGGACCTCGGAACCTGATATATCCGACAGTAAAAAATACCCAATAAGAAACAAAATGTAAGCACACAAGTGCTTGAAGTAGTCCTCAACGCTCAGCTACTCATATGACTTTATAAAAAGCTCACATAAGCCACCTCAATGGCATGCATGTTCACGCCAGTGTGACCCATCCTAAAGTCGATCGATGTGTATGTCGGGTCATGATACACCACATCTATAAGGTGTCATCCCAATAATTGTCGCAATTGGCTTCGCCTATCATCTCTTCCCTCACCGATCACAATTGGGTCAATAACAGGTGGCCCATCAACACGTAATCTCAAGATCATCGCCATGTCCTAGAGCGTCACTGTCATCTCACCAACAGCTAGGTGGAAGGTATTGGTTTGTGGAGATCATCTCTCAACTAGGACAATAAGCAGATGATGATCCATACGATAAATGAAGCTACACATCTGTCACGCTCTCTAGGCCACCGATGAATCTCAGAAGTGATGGCACTCTTCAAAGATAAGTGTGAAGCGCCTAGAATAATGCTCTGCAAAAAAAAATAACATGATCGATCAGTCATTAGCCAAAATGAAGGTTGTGCAGGTGTAACATAGAAACATAAATTAAATATTACTTATATTATCAGGGTGAGTGGCTCTATGTCGTCCACAAAGGGAGGCTATGTTAGGGTGGACATTAGTAGGTGGCTGCTCCAACTATGGGGTGTCCTCCCTAGCATGGTCCCGACGCCGACGTCTAACTAGTGGGTGGTGGTCCTCGGCCATCGTACCTATTGAAAAAAATAAATGCAGGAGTCAGTGTGAGATAGTTATAAATAATAAAAGGAAAACTATAGCGAAAAGTAAGCCAAAAAGAGTACTGCAACCTACTTGGAAAGTCTAAATAACATGCACTAAACATATACATTATATGCTAATGTATCTATGACATACCTTCTACTATTAACATTGTGTGGGCACAATGACCTATAGTGGCCAACTGTCTTGCATATACTGTAAGTTCTACTACTACTAGCTCTATTTTCATCCATTGTATTTCTGAACCTAGTGGTACGAGATTTACTTGACCTTCTACGAAAATTGGGTGGCTGTAATGCTATTAAATCATGCTCTGCGGTGTAAGATGGGCAATCATAATGGTTAAGAAAAGTGTGAAACTTAGTTGAGTATGTGAGCTTATACATATGCTATAGATGTGACACACACACATCGTGGTTTAATCTTCTAAATCTCAAAAATAATACATGCGCATGACCAATGATATATAATGTTTGTTTCAACCGCTTTACACTAACCATTATCAAGCAAATCAACTCTAAATGATCGGCCTGACCTGTCAAACACCTGCATCTCGCGGGGGTTGATGTTCACCGGTTCAGGGAAATGTCTAGCTTCCCTCTGAGTACGCTGTAACATAGTGGACATCCTTTGGTTGAAAATTGATAAATTTGCCTCCTATTACTGAGTTGCAAAGGCAAGTCTTTTCATGAACAGTGCTATTAAATTATAATAAATAGTAGTGATTAGAGCTTGGATAGGCAAACCATGTGCACATCAGAAGACCGTTGAAACATTCAAATGCATTAGTCACCATTGTACTATAACACATTCCACCATCATGTACAAGTGACCATTTAATTGGGTCGCGTTCCACAAGCCATTTGTGAGCTTCTTGTTTCACATTTTTACTATTATAAAATAATTAAACTCACAAATATCGTCAGTGTTTCCTGCCATACATCTTCTGGCAAAGAAATTCAAGATCACAAATTCTCAATCTATGTATCACATTTTTAAAATTTTTGCATAGATGGCGCAAATAGTGTCTGTGAGCGGCCTATGAAAAAATATCTCTACACCCACGTAACAAACCAGCATATTTATCAGATATGATGTACAAATCACATCTAGCTGACACTACAGACATCATATCATTTAAGCACATTAAGAACCACAACCAAGAATCAGTCGACTCAGACTCCACAATAGCGAAGGCAAGAGGAAACAAACTATTATTTCCATCTATTCAACAAGTAGTACCACGCACTGCCAATAAAATGTGTCGTTAGCAGCCTATCCCAAATATAATGGAAGGACCAAATGCCCAAAAAAGTCTCTAAGTGATGTACCGCGACCAATTTCAGATCGTACAGTAAAGTAGTACAAACTACTTCCATGTAAAGTAGAGTCCTATAAGATTCTTTCCAACTACCAAAATTATTTTTATCACGATCTAAAGGCCATGTAGAAACTTTGACATTAAACTGACTCCATTCCACTTATAATCTCCTTGGTTTCGATCAATTTGATGCATCATGTATAATGAAATAAGCTATGAATTTGGAACTACACAATAAGCATACCGCATTGATACATCTGGTATTCCCTCTGATATTCTCCAAGCCCCCTAAGCGTCATGTTGTAAATAGATGAATTACATGATTAGACTATCATGATGTACATATATCACTATAGTTCTTTTGGTTTGAGGTAACTTGATTTGAACATTATTCACTATATCATCCAATAATAGAAACTAAAGACTCTTTACTTGTAAAACATATTCCTTCTACAAGGTCACATGGATTTCAAATATCATCTCGTTAGACATTTTCATGATGGACCGCCAAAATAAATATCATTGTCTTATTCTCTCATATTACACATCCATACATACTGTTGTAGACAACATGACTTTACTATCAATATTCGAATGAATGATTTTTAAAAGATCATATACATTTCCAACCATGTTTCAACGTGAACAATCATCATCACTATATGCCACCATTATTTGAATCATCGCCACATTCATATTCATCATCTCTGTAAAGACTGAGGCATATACTTAGGTGTCAAAATTGACTACTCGATAACTCATAACCCACTCAAAATTCGCTTTGACTTGAAAAATTTTTGTTAAGAAATTGACAAAATTTTTTTTACCTCCAACCCAATATTTGAACAATCAACTCAACTAATTACCAAATCATGAAATTGACCCAAAATCATTTAAAATTGACTCAAATCGGTTCGTCATTTCTCAATTGAAATCAATCTTCGAGTTGAGCTTTTGACCCGTTTCAAAATCTCGGTTCTCATGTTCCATCACCGACCAATCACCTACATACGGTTCCTCTAAACGATAAATAACATCATCTTGCTGCCACAAAACTCATAAGTGGGATGTCACACTTTGATATTAAATATTACAAGTATAAACAGGGAAAGATAGACAAGGTATTGCCTGGGAATCAATTCATCAAAGTTGCTCTGTGTCGCCATAGGAGCATGTGTGATGAAATCCTATATATGTGTCGTTGGTATATCTGCTGATCTTACTACCAAATCAGTTGATGTGGATGCAACATTAGCATCCTCCACTTCCACATACAACACTAATATCTGACGGGAAGCTTCGCCCAGTATAACGTCGCAAACTTCATCATCAGATATAACAGACATTATAAATCCGTTACCCACCGGATAATGATATGTACAGAGTGTGATCTGAATCAATGTACAAAGACCTCATAATTCGTTGTTTCAATTCCAGTAAAGTGATGCCATAGAACTTAAATGGATGATTTTGACCTCCGCATAACTTGAGTGAACTGCTCATCGATACTTAGTTCTCCTCCATATAATAGGATCAACGAAACAAAGTCTCTACTCATTCTTCAAATAATTGGAGAATAACCAATCATATTAGTATTTCCTAAATCTAGAAAAATAATGCATGTCCAAATTTATTTGTACTACAGACTACATAAATCAAACGAAATTTAAATCAATCGACGCGTTATGCGAACGCCGCCATCTAAGGTGACTACCTCTAAAGGTAACGGGGCTCTAATCTTATAGGCCAACTGCAACAACTCAAACCCAACTCATATTATTCATAAATTATACTCCTAAAATCCCTCAAGCTAACACGAATCAATTAATTTATAAATGAGAAAAAATCAGGGATTTACTCTGTGTTTATGAAGAATGATGGGAATGTGCACTAAAAATTGTAGAATCCACCGTAGGAAACTTCTCCGAACGGAACGGAGCCACTGGAATCGTCGGCGGAAGCTAATGTTGGGTTCCAAGGGATGTTAGCTTGAGAGAAAACCCGACACGGAGCGGACGAGGCTCTCGACAAAAAAATGAGGTGGGTTCGGCTAGAAGGGGAAGATGGAGCAATGTGGTTGAGCAATTCACCGGAAGCTTGAGATGAAGTTGAGCGTCGAAGAAGAAATGCGGAAGCTCGGCTAAACGCCGACCATGGGGATCGACGAATTGAGGGTATCGGAATATTCGATCGACCCTATTTCTTTAACCCTCGACTAGTTGCCCACTAAGTGTTCAGCTAAATAAACGTAGCCTTCCATGATCGAGTTGACTAATTTACTAGTGGACTATACCTATTTCTATTATTTTTAATGGTACTTAATTCCATAATTAAGTTTATAACGATACTTATTTTAAAAAAAATTTCATATGCCCGCTACTATAACATCTTTGCTTATTAATTTGGCCCTTTATAATGTGATCTAGGTGTATTAAAGGTTAGATTTATTGGATCGTTTGCTGGCGGCAATAAGGTTGTCCAAAAGCTCGGTTGTTAACAATTCGTTGATTTCGGTTCAACTTATTCATTAACTAAACAAGTAACACGAAGACATTTCGCTCGATATAAACGAGCAATAATGAATATTCATTTGTTCGATCGTGTTCGCCGATGATTTAAATAAAAAATAAAAATTATATTATATTATATATATTATATATATTATATTATATTATTTAATATTATTATTATTTATTACTACTATTATTATTTTTATTATTATTATTATTATACTATACTATTATTATTATTATTATTTTATTTTATTACTATTATTTTTTGATATTATTATTATATATACATACGATCACATATATATCACAAATGTGAGCATAATTTTGTAGTTAAAGTTTTTGTTATGCAAAAGACGCTTGTTCAATCTTATACGATTTTTCTGATTATTTTGAGTCAATTTCAACGCGATGAATCTAACAAAGTAATTTTCAAACGAAACAACACTAACAAGAAATTTCAACAAGAAAAAATAATTTTCAAACGAACACCTAACAGAGATTTCACCAAGCTCAATTCGCTTTACACCCCTATATGGCAAGAATATATTATTGTAAGAATTGCTATTTGTCTAAGTTTTACACGTTCTCAAAATTAAAATTTTAAGAATTTATAAATTTAATATGTTAAAAATAATTATGTTGAGAATCATGATTAGTGCAAACAAAGTTTACTAGGGAAAATGAAATAATTGAACACGAGATTTTTAGGTGGTTTGGTCTCAACTCACTTCAATGCTTAGGTGTATATCATAAATTAGGATTTCTTGCAAATTTGTAGTGAAAACTTGTTTTTCCATTTGGAGAAGGCTTTTATACCAATCTTCTTCATGTACTCCCAAAGAAACTTTTGGTTCTCTACTAGAACACTCATCTTCTTCCAAAGGAAAAAAAAAAATTCAAAGAAAGACAGTACAGAAGATTGTGGTCTTGCATGCAGATCCATTTCTTGTGTGCAGATGGTGAATTTTACAATCACAAATTGCCGAAGCTTTCTTTTCGAAAAACAAGCTAGTAATTTCTCCACAAAAGCTATTGGAAATACAGTAGTTTTTGCAAAAGAAAATATCTATCGTGGTTGAGATTATTTTCGAGGTTTTAGATATTTTTTTAGGTTTTGAAGGGTCAGATTTATTTGAGGATATATATATATATATATATATATATATATATATATATATATATATATTGAATTTAAAGTTGAAAATGGCTATTAATATTTGTTTCTCATTTTCCTTAGCCCACATGATTCAAAAAATCCCAAAATTATGTTTGTAATTTGCTTCAATCAATTAGATTACATCTTTTAATTAATTACAAAAGTTGGCTTTTTCAAAGATCCATTCAATTTCGTAGAGAACTGAGAAGTACTTTACAGCCCCATAGATTAAATCGGAGGCTTATTTGAATTAATTTTTTGGATCCAGCAGTCGTTGTATTTGTGTGGAGTGGCACAAATGTTTTACATTGATCTGTTACGGTGTAGATGCTTTTAATACCCAAATTTTATAATTTTAAATTTATTGTAAATGGCAACGGCTTAATTTTAAAACTCTACTTAGTTGATTTGAAGTAAGATATTAAGGATATTTAAAAATATATAGCTGTTACTTTATGTATTTTAGCAACTTTAATGTTGGGATGTTCTATCTTGGTATTTTTATGTTAATCTATTCTTAATTCGCCTGGGTTTTAGGGTTCTTTGATATTTTGTTATTTGATGCTTTCTTATATATGAATGACATTACTATTTTTTCTAGTCTAACACACTTATTGTTTATGTGCTTTAGGTGGTCATAATGACAAACATATTATATGCATAAACTAGAATAAATAATCAAGCCATATTTCTTAGTGTATTTGTAAAAATCAAAATCAAGGGCTCATTAGGTCAACAATCTCCCTATTTTGATGATGACAAATATAGTTAAGAATTTTTAAACAAAGCAGTTAAAAGATGAATTCTCCCTTTGAAAATAAGTATATTTAACTAAACATCACAGAATAATATAGTTACACCAATTTTATTATTATAAAAAAATTACAAATAACTCACATAAGTTAAGAAAATCATTTTATTCATAAAAAAAATATAAGAATAGAATATTGATCTCATTCTTGGATGAGGTTAACATTATGAGTAATTAGAATATGATATGTAATGATTTAGTACATTTTTTTTTGAGTTTGATCTAACCTAATGTGGTTGGATAGACTTTATCTAAATTTCAAATTTAGATCAAATCAAATCAAATTCAAATAAATTAAAATGAATTCAAATTAAATTAAATGAATGAATCAATTTCAAATAAAAGTCAAATCTAGTCAACCCATTTGACATATGTTTGACTTAGGTATGTCCCACCAAGTTAAAGGTCAACCCACTAAAATTTGACCAAATGAAATCATTCCAAATATTCTAAATGATAGAATAAACATGTTTAATCATGAATCTAAAGAAATTTAGAATTTATTTAGGCCTTAGGTTAATTAGCCCACTTAGTTTAAATGAACTTAAATGGATCCTATTGAGTTCAAACTCAAATCAAATTGAAATCAACTAAATTTGATTGTTCAAAATCATTTGAAAATGATAATCAAACATAATCCAACCCATCATTAGGTCTAATTTTATTAAATTGGTCATTTGACTCAAATGAATCCAAGCTTAACCCATTAAGCCACTTTGGGTCAAATAGGTTCAAATTGAAATAAAATTTAAATCAAATGAAATTAATCACTCAAAGTCATCTTACACATGTGATCAAGCATGATTGGAGTCCAAACAAAATTCAATTGAGTCAAATGATCAAATGGGTCATTTGAACCTAATTGGAATCAAGCTTATCCCATTTAAGCCTAAACGTGTTGAAATGAAATAAAATCTAAAATTAATTCAATTCCTAAATGAATTATTCAAATCAAAACATAATAAATCATCAATTAAAGATGATTGAATCCAAAATTCAATGAATTAAATAAAAATAAAATACTTTGAATCCTAATGCTTGAATTGGGTTTAAATTTTCAATCCAATTCAAATGGATTTAGACTTGGCCTCAAACTCATATTAGGTTTGATTTGGGCTACCAAACACTAGCCTAAGGGCTTTGGTGGTGATGCCAAAAGTCCTGAAAATAAAATAAAATCAAAGGGGTGGAATTGTGAGAGGAGAAGACTTGAAACCCATGAGAAAATTTTAAGTTTCATTTGCCCCTCCTCCATATCTCATCCATCTCTTAGCTTGAGGCAATTTGGATTCATTCCAATTACTTGAGGGCCTCCAAAAGAAGAAAAAAAAGGTTTGGCCTCCTCCATGAAGAAGAGGAAGAAGAGGCAAAGGAGAAAGCCAAGAGAAGCCAGGCTTGGCCAAGGGAGGAAGGGGAGTAGATGCCTTCCTCCCCTCAAATCTCTTATCCAAATATGCTCACAAGGCTAAGGGGACTAAATCCACCCTCTAGCTGAGCTTCCCACCCCAAAAGCTTACATACATGGCTCTTGGCCACCCAAAGCTCACATACATGGCTCTCGGCCATGTATGGAAAGAGAGGAGGGAGAGCCTTTCCTCTCCCTCTTTTCATCCCAAAACACTCACAAAGAAAGGAGAAGAAGAAAGAAAGCATTCCCTTGACCCCTCACCCCTAGCAAACCGGAATTCGACCAAATTCGGTGGCCTCCATTTGGCCTTTAATGGAAAAAAATACTAGGAGAGTGTTTCACCTCAAATTGCATTCCAACACATTTTAGAGGTTGAGGTGACCTTAAACCTCATCGCGACCCCTCACCATCGATGAGTTGGAGAACGACCAAACCTAACGGAAAATGATCGCACGTTGGTCTCCAAGACATTTGGCGGGGAGGCAAGCCACCAAATCACATCCATGGCTTCGTCTCATGAAGGCGAAGGTATCCGAGTCAATCTTACCGGAGATTGCCGAAGTTGAGGTATTCTGAAAACCAACCTATATAACATTTGGTTTTGGTCCTTTGTGAAACAAAATTAATCCCCATAAGAATCAAACTATATAATGATTGCAAATCGATTTTTGATCATTTTGCAATCAAAATCCTGTTGAAATTGGCCTCAAATAATCAAAAAATTGTCATTCAATGGACAACATCCATCTTTCATTGGAGACGCTCGAGCGAAGATCTCCGTCGTCTATTCCTTTTATTTGGAATGGATGACTGAGATCTAGCCGCACTATCAGATTAATCACCTTAAGGAAATTGCGGAATGAATCAGGACTATCCGATTTTGACCAAACAGTCGAGATTTGTCCCACGTGGTGCCACTTTTGATGTGTCCGCCATGTGAATTCCACGTGACTCAGTGGTGTCGTGTCATGTGGTAATGGCGCCACGTCGGCACCGCCATTTTAAAATGGTAAATCCCATTTTAAAAAAGTATTAGAAATGATTGAAACTTCAAATTATCATAGAAAATTAAATGTAAATTAAAAAAATGCAAATGAGGGCTCTATGGATTCATCTTAATGAGTATAATCCATTAAATCCAAAATCCCCAATTAATTTTAGGTAAATTTGGCTTAATTTGAATTTAAATGAAATCAATTAAACTCAAATTAATCATAAACCATTAATCCAATTAAAATGAAACTTTGGAAAACTAAAATTGAGGATAAAATGCACCTTAGGCAAAATTTTTATGAATTATTGCAATGTAATTCAAGAAATATCAAATCTCAAACCCTAAACTTCAATTTAATTAAATAAATTAAAATTAAATGAAATAAATCATAAAAATGAATCAAGTCACTTGAAATCAGCATAACAAACCCCATTGAAACTCACTAAAACTCGATAAATCACAAAAATGCCCTAATTATGTAATTAATTTAAATAATTAATTAGAACTTAGAAAAATTATAGTAAATCAATCAAAACTTCAAAATTATGAATGAAGCCTATATGGAAGCATCTTTCATAGAGGAATCAAAGAAAAATAAAATCTCCAAATAAGTTTCATGAAATTAGGCTTAATTTAAGTTTTAATGAAATAATTAAAATTTTAATTACAGCCTAATTATACATCTAATCAAAAGGAAACTTTGGAAATATAAAATTGGCAAGGAACTCCACTTTCCATAAAAATTGAAATCCAATTGACCTTTGGATTAGAAATTATTGAATTTCCAAATCACTAGGTCAATATAAATCAAATAATGAATTAAAAAAAAAATTCATAAATAAAAATTCATAACATAACTTGAAATAACCTTCATTAATATCAAAACATTCAAAGATAATTTTTTCAACATTCTAAATCAAAGAATTTGATTACTTTCATATTTAAGGGTTAATGAAATTAATAATGTACATATTAAGTCTAATTAAACCTTAAGGCTAATGAACTCATAATCAAACTAATTAATGAAATCCTAATCAACAAATAATATAACTTAAGAATGAATTCAAGCATTAACCTAAGTGTCTTAGGTTAACATAAATCAAATCAAATGAATATGAATTCAACAAACATAAACATAATTCAAACTAAATGTTAAATCAATTCAAATCAATTGAAACAAATGAATCAATTCAAATCAAATAAAAAAATTAATCTAAACGAAGGATGAAAAATAAATCAAATCAAAGAAATAAAATGTAGAATTAAATTTCAAAATAATTGAAACATAAAACCAAATTGAACTCAAAACCCAAATCATCTAAATGAATATAAAAGGATTAATTAAGATATAAGGATCTTAGTTATTCCTTTGAGATGAATCTTCATCTTATGATGAAAATTTTATTATATTAGGTTTAGGGATGTTGAATAGAATGGATTCCACCAAAAGGTGAAATCTATTCTACTCTTCATTCTTGAAAACCTAAGCCTCACTTTAACAAAATAAAAGTGAACTTGAAAAATAAAATCATTAAATCACTTGAATTGAAACCATCCAAAGGTAAAATTCAAATAAATATCAAAAATCCAAATTGAAATTTGAACTAAAAGGCCTAACAAAGTCTTGCTACATAAGCATATTCCCTTCACACACTAGATCATTAGGTCATGGACCTTAGACTTAAGTTAGTCATTCATGATACTTTGATACTTTGTGTGATGTGATGTGCTTTAATGTCTTTTAGTATACTGTTTTAGACTACATGTCTAGAATTGTTTGCCCATTAGATTGGATGATATGTCATTATTTTTAGAACTAACATTGTCTTCTACAAGGGGCTACGCTAGAAAGGACAGCTATCATAAATAAATTAAAATATTATTTTTATGTAGGTGTGCTTAAGTCCTTAAGCATATCTCAATAGGACAAGTGGGCTTAGCAAGTAAGTAATGCTAAGCATGTATGTTTGTAAAATATAATTGTTGTGTGCTGTTTGTATTTTCCTACCATCTATTTTATAGGGCTTTGGATTCATTTTTGAATTTGAAATGTGAATTTGAGCTTAGAATTAGTTAGGATTTATGGGGCCTAGGAATTAGGAGTGAATATCGAAGATAGGTCCCCCAAAAACCCAATGGAGGTCCCTGAAGAAGGAGATGATCTTGGAAAGAAGACCAATAGATCTAAACTTGTAGTTCTAGGCAGTTGTATAAGAGCAGAGCTCGAATATACATTTTTTTTCTCTCGAGGTGTACAGCGGTACCCGACGACATTGGTCTTTATTTTAATTAAAATGGTTTGATTTATTTTGAGTGGGCAATAGAATCAACTTGATTTTTTAAGTTTCTTTCTGTGTTGTGCTTTCTGTGATGAATGCCTAGACTTAGGCTCATAAGAAAAATTTAAATTTTCTATGCAATTAAATATAATCAACTCAAACATAACAATAATGAAATTCAAAACTTCACTTAAATTAAAGCCTTAGGCAAAATTTAAAATTCAATTAGAAATAATTAGCTCTCAAAAGTCATGCAATCATATTACTTTGAATTCTTGAATTTGACACTTCACCTATTGCACTAAGGGGCATCTGACTTGTGAGGATGACCACCTTCTTGGGGAAGTCTACCTTCCGTTATTGATTTGATCCTTGACTTTTTTCCTAATTACATACCATTTAGGCATAAATTGCATACCCATAGCCTAAAATGATTATTGAGCCAAAACATATAAAATCTGAAAAATATGCATTAGTTAGTATATTTCATGCTCTACATGATCCTTAGATTATTTCCTAAGAATATTAAAGCTTAGCCATCTTGCATACATGAGACTTGACATCATGAATTTAAAATGTTAGGTGGTGTTAATTGACAACCCCTCCAAGTGGGTTACAAGTCTAGAAGAGTGGGGATAGGTTAGTTCTCTTAATTGATTGGAATGATCGATAATTCCCAAAATAAAGCTAGTCGAGCATCTCACTTGTGTTAGAAGCACTTGTAGACTTAGGTTATGAAGCATCCTCATTATAGTAAGTCTTCAACTCTATGCATTTTTCTGCTAGAATCTAAGCCTTAAATTTCTAAGAAAATGTCAACTAAAAAAAATCTAAATTAAATTTCAAAATTTAAAGCCCAATAGTAGAATAGTTAAAATGCATACTGGGCATCCCAATATCAATAAGCATTTCCTACTTCATTCCATTTGGCCTCCTAAAAGAATTCTTTTCACTTTGGATCATTCCCAATTTAAATTTCAAAATATCATCTCTTGAAAACCAACTTAGAATTCCTTAGAAATAATATGTTATTTTTTTAATCAAGAGTATTATTAGGAAGAAACTCTTCTTAAGATGTAATTAAGTATAAGGGCTTGCCCTTATAGAGAACCATGAACCCAATTTAAAATAAACTCTATTCTACTTTCCAATGTAGCTTAGGGGAAAACTCTCTTGTACATGAAAGAACCATTAGCCTTAAGAGTCTTTTATTAAATAATCAAATCCATTATAGGATAATATGTTTATCTTCCAAGATAATATGTTTACTCCTTAATGATGCATTTGATCATCCAAATAAGAAATTCATAAACTCTATGTGGTGTCATAAATTTTTCGTGCCACACAATATATGATAATTTTGAAAGTAAATTTAGAAGATCATATATAAGTAAATTTCATTCATAAAATAATGCAAATATAAAACTAATGATAGTTGTTCTAATCCATCTAAAATTACCATCATAATTGCTTCCTTTAAACATTTCCTATTATATGCATACCTCATCATAACTGTTGGCTCTTCATTACAAGATTTCTCCCACTTTGTCAGAGAGAGAGAGAGAGAGAGAGAGAGAGAGAGAGAGAGAGTATTATAAACATGAAAAAATGCAATACATATCAATTCATACAAAGAAAAAAAGGCAACAACTTGTCCCAAAATAATTAACTAGTAAACCCAGGAAACCTTTATTCTTATAGTTCTTTAGTTTTACACCATCTTTGCTAGAATTGCCATCATTATCATTACATGATCTTCTACCTCAAAATCCCACATAATCTTCAATGTGGATTGCTTTGCACCAAGTCTTTATTGCACCATCCACTCAAATCATTGGACAATTCTTCACAATACCCATAAAATGCTTGCAATTTATCCATGCAAAAAGTTCAGGATGTGACAAAATTAATGGGGTGAATAGTCTACCAATGGTGAGAAAGGTGATGGAAATTAATAGAAATCAATAAAGAAGAAAGCATGAGTGATAGTGGTGAGAGACATTTGGTGAAGTTAATGGCTACAAATGGATATAAGGCCTTAGTTTAAATGTAATCTAGAGTTTATGGTGAAATGTAAGGGGCTTGGTGAAAGGAATACCAAGACTAGTTCAAATTAGACTAATTTGTGTTGATTTTGAAGATTACTTAGAAAATGACTTCTAAGTGATATAAATGGATGAAATTTATGGTTAATGGTTACCCAAAGTTCTTAACTTTGATCTATAGTAGATGCTTTGATGGCAATTCTATTAGGGGGGTTTTGTTAAAAAAAGAGACAAAGATTAGTCAAGACCTAGCTAGTTTGGGTTGAACTAAAATATCTCTTTTAAGAAAAGGTTTAAGGCAGTCTAAATAATTGGAAATGATGATCCAAGGTTATTTGAGATGTGAGCTTATATTTTAGAGTATTTGATGGAGGTTGGTGAGGTTTAAGGCATTATAATGATGAAAAGAATAATACTAGATAGCTGTCCTCTTAATTTGGTTGTGACTTTTAAAGAAGATTTTAGAATAGATTTGAGGACTTGGATATTGAGTGGCTCAGCTTAAAAGTCAATTAAAATGTTGAAAGATATGTGAGAATAATTGTATAAATGTTTTTGGAGAGGCTTAGGTTGCACTTATAAGATAAATGACCATTATCACCAATGAAAGATTAAACTTGGCCATCTAACACTAACATTAAGAGAAAGAAATTCTCAAAAATTATCATTATAAAATTGAGAATTTTATTATACTATTCTTATTTATAGGATTAAAATTACCATTATCCATAAAAAAGAAGAGAAAATCTTTGGTGGGAAAAGAGGTGGGTAGTAATTAATGGAGGAAGGAATCATCACATTCATTAATTCATCTTATCTTCTATTATTTTAATCATGTGAAACTCATACATGTGATAAAAATAAAAAATTATCTTTTTAAATCTAAATCTAGAATTTAAATAATAAAATTTAAAATCTAATCATTTATAATTAATTGGACTATTGTGATGAGCTTTCATTAAGTTCTTGGGCATTTTCTTGGGATCTTGTAATTGCTCTTTTAATTTTATTTTCTTAATCTTCATGATGTACTACATCGACTCTCTTGGGCTTTATTTTAACTTTGCTCTATGCTCAATAGCTAGTCAATGGGTGTTTTTCTATAATAATATAATCAACTTAAAAAAAAAAGAGGGCATGTGGGGCATTATGTTTCATGCTAAAGTGTATGACTAAACATGCATAGGATTGCTAACTCACTCATATGATATAATATCTCTAACATTAATAAAATGGATTAGCATATCAAAATTAAAGTTAAGATAAAAGGCATTAAATACAACTTGTCTAATAACTATAAAAGGACCACAAGCCCATACATATAACTTTTTATACTTAGTATTTTTTAATACTCAGGGTAAATGTAAATCAAAACATAATCACTTATTAATATTCTTTTATTAAACTATTATAATTTATCTTATAATCATATGTTTTATCACTTATAGTAATTTATTTTCTTATATCTTCATTAAGACTTTGAAAGTCTTTTACAAATGAAAATACTATATCATAAAATGTATTAGATGGTATGTTTGCCACATCAAATGGATGCTATGGTTTTGACCCTAAAATATCACAAAAGATAATTATTTGTTGTTCTAAAGATATTTCTATTATCAACAAATTTTAAGGTTAGTATCAATTTCTTATACTTTTACATACTAAAAATATAAGCAAATTTTTTAAACTATTATTTATTACTTTAATTTATCCATCAATTTAAAGATTAAAGGTAGAAAAAAAATTTTAATTTAGTACCTAAGAGTTTCAATAATATTTTTTAAAAATATCAAACAAGCTTAACATCTCTATTAAAAATAATAATTAATGAGAGACCTTGGATTCTCACAATTTTCTTAAAGAATATTCTAACTATATGAGAAGTATCATCTATTTTAGAGTATCATAAGAAATGGGCCATTTTTTAGAATCTATTAATTAAAATAAAACTATAATCATGACTTTAAGGGTTCTAAGAAATTCTAAGGTAATAGTCAATGAAATATCTTTCCAAAGCATATACAAAACTAGTAAGGTTATATATTGTCTTGACCTTTGTTTGTAGTGTTAACCTTTTTATAGGTTAAGCATTGGACAATAAGTTTTTGAACATCTAATTTTAGTGAAGGCCAATAAAGTTTATTCTTAGTTAAATTTATAATTTTATATTTCTTAAAATAACTAGTTGTTCCCCCCAAAATGCAATTTGGTGAAGGAAATTTCATAAGCAAAGATCTAGGAATACATAGCTTTGAACCACTTATAAAAGTTTGTTAACCTATGAAAGCTTTTAATCTTAGTGAAAATTTTAATGATGGTCACTATAAGATTTTTTTAACTTCAAAGAGATTAGGTTTAAGTCTAGCAATGGACATAGTAAATTCTTAAAATAATCATCTCATTTTATAAAAAGAGACCTTTTAAATTAATGTATATTTTTTTCTTTTCTATGTATTTCAAAGACTTACTAGAGGCATTGTTGAGGAACTAAAAATTATAATATCATTGAAATACACAACAAAAAAATTTATTTATAAGTTTTAGGTATGATATTTACTAGAACTAAAAATTAGAACATCATTAAAATACATAACCAAAAAAATGTACCTATAAGGTTTAGCATGGTATTTATTAAGCTTATAAATATGTTAGGAGCATTTAAAAGTTCAATAGGCATAGTAATCCATGCTTAAAATAAATTAAGGGCTTTAAAAATAGCTTTTCATATATCTCCTGATTTAATTCGAATAAGATGATAATCACTTTTTAGATAAATTTTATAAAAAAAGTTGCTCTTAATATTAAATCCAACAAATTATCTAATTCGAGAATAAAAAAATTTATATTTGATAGTAATTTTATTTATTCCCTCATTATCAACATGCATTCACCATGTTCTAATTTTTTTAGGGGTTAATAAAGTTGAAACTATACATAGACTAAGACTCTCTTAAATAAAATTTTTCTTATGTAATGCTTCAACTTATCTCTTAATCTCAACATGTTCTATTGGTTTCATCTTATAATGAGGTTGTTTGGAAAGTTGGGGAACAAGTATGAGTCAATGGAATGTTGAATGTCTCTAAGAGGAATAAATTCATTAGGAAGCTCATTAGGTGCAATATCATTAATATTTTAGAGAAGGGAGGAGACCACAATATATATATGAGTCTCATTAGAGCCAAGAGTGACCACCTTTACATGTAATAAGTAAAGAAGGGATAAATTAATAAATTATTTATATAAATTTTGAAATCATTGTCTCTATGATTGGAGTCAAAGAAAAAGAAAATTGTCATTTTAAAGTTGGATTAGAGCTGATAAGGTTTTCTATAATAATTTGTTAAAGTATTGCACTTTTTTTTTTTTTTGGCTTGGGTTCTAGATCAAAGGTTATTTTATAGGTGTTATAGATGCATCTACTTTACATATTTTATTAGTAAGAGCTTAATGGTCTTATTATTATGGTTGAAGTTATAACTATTTTCTCTAACATAATGAATAACATTCATATTAGGCAACCAAGGTCTTCCTAAGAGAATGTGAGCAATATTTATGAGGAGAGCATCATACCAAATTTGACCCTCATAGCTGTCTACTTTTATTGGAACAAAGCATCAACTAGTGATAATTATAGAGGTATGATTTACTCATCTAACATGAAATGGTTTTGAGCAAGGTTGAATTTTTAAATTAGTTCTAACTATGATGTGTGTTAATTCTTTGCATTTTTGCCATTTATAATTAACTAACATCTCTTACATTATACATAACATACATTCCAAAGATGTTCTTCCTTCTTCAATCTTCTTCCTCATATTTAATCCTAGTAAGGCATCTCATCACATTGATTTGAGGACAACTATGAGTTTTAATTATTTTATTAGATAATGAAGTACCATCATAAGCTTCTTTGAAGTTATCATTTATTGAGCCCTCAAATTCTTTTATGAATAGAATTTAGGCTTTGCATTGATTTTGTATATGACACTTTTTTGTGACATTTAAAATAAATTGCTTCACTAGTATTTTCATAACTCTATTCCATAAGAGCTTTGGGCTAGTAAGACTAATTGGATGGGTGGGCCTAGCAGTAAGCTTGTAGGATGAAGTGGAAGGGTTTGAGGCTTAGTTTTAGGGAAGAAAATAGTTTTTTTTTTTGGGTAGTTCAACTACCAAAGCATAATGAAAAGCTTTCTCAAAGTTTTGAGGGTTGAACAATTCAATCTCATTCCTAATATCAATCATAACTCTAACAATAAATTCATTAGCTAATTGCTAATCATTATTAATGTAATTAGTTCTAGAAACTAAAATTTTAAAATTATTTAAACATTCAATTACAAGAAGGTTATGTCTCAAGTCAGTAGTTGACTATGTAATTTATTATCATGATGCATAGGATAATACTTTGATCTTAATATTTCTTTTGTTTATATAAGTGTGATTATTCTTCCTAATCTTTATTCTTTAGCTAAAGTGTTTTTTCAATTAAATTTAGCATGTCTTACTAATTTTAATTCAACAAAAATAACTTCATAGTAGTCATCTATTTTATACCAGTCAAAGGAGTCATCCATTTGAACTATTTAATTTAGAAATTTATTAGGCTCATGTACACCATCAGAAGTTAAGGATTCAATTTTGACTCTTCAAGATGGATCATTAGAGTCTTATGTATTCTTGAAATATTTATCTTCTTATCCTTCATTTTTGAAAAATTGGCGATCTTCTAAGGGTTTGGTTTTCTTTAGGGTTTGTGCATGATTCTTCCTCATCTATTCTTATAAGTACAACTTGAACATATATTAGAGTTGGAGTTATATTCTATTATTATATAGATGGGATATAAGAGCTTGCATTTATTCTTTAAGTTATTGTATTTAATTTTTTACTTTCTTCTAAGATTTGTTGACTCTTTGCTTTATTCTCTTAGATCTTAAGTTCTAAAATATATATTAACTTAGTCAAGTTCTAAATTTAGTCATGAGAGACTGATTTAGATTTCATTTAAATAATTTTTTAATAATATATAAGTCATGATTAAAAAAATTATGTGAAATAGATAAAAAAAGATAATATAGATGTGTGGATAAAATGAAATTTAATGTTAAAGAACTTCCATGTAAGGAGAGGGTATTAGATCATTTTCATCTTTAGCTCTCCTTAGATAGTTTAGATCATTTCGATAAAGTATTTTTTTTTAGCTTGAAAAGTCCTTGAGTTTAACACTCTTAAATTCTCATGCATGAAAATTTTTTAAATGTAAAGAAAAGTGTTTAAAACTTTCATGCCTCTTATTCTTAAGAAAGCAAGTTATTATAAGTTGGTTAAAATAAACTTATAGAATTAACCATAATTATTAACTAAATGAATAAAATATGTAACTAAAATTTGATTTACACCAAGGGTAGGAATATTTTAAGAGTGGACATTTCCTTCAATAATACTTTCTCTTAAGAAAAATTTGAGGGTAAGTTCACATAAGGGAAAAATAAAGCTATGATATTTTGTGTAGCTCACTAATTATAATTCTATACTATCACTATAACCTTGTAAGCAATATATATCTCTTCCAAAAAATTAGTATAAGTTTAAAATATCAAATAAAATAAATTAATTTATCTCTCAATTTCTAGAACAACTTAAAAGCTTGAAGATAAGTTCACTACATAAATGCTCCTCTTATTTAATAAAAAGTTATAACCACACTTTATCTTTCTTGGCTTTGCTTTGGTAACAAATATGATGATGGTAAGAGAACTTTTTGTTGGAATTAATGGTTAAAATGGGTATGAGGTCTTATTTTAATATCCTAATAGGTGATATAAATTATATGGTGGAATGATGAGGGGTTTGGTAAATGGAATGCCTTAGACTATATTAAAATAATTTTAAAGATTTCTTTAGAAAATGACTTCAAAGTGGTGTAAATGATTGAAATTTATGATATATGGTTATCTTAAGATCTTAAATTTTGATTTGGAGTAGATGGTTTAATGGCAAAGCCTCTTAGAGGGATTTTTTTAGAAAAAAATGTTCAAGATTAATCCTGAACGGACTATTTTAGGTTAATTTGAAAGATCCCTTTTAACAATGGGTTTAAGAAAATCTAAAAGAAGAACATTTTGGTGGATGGTTATTTTAAAGTGTGAACTTATGTTCTAGAGTATTTGGCAGAGTTAGATGATGTTTAAGGCATTATAATAATTGAAAGAGTAGGACTAGGACACTATCCACCTAATTTTGATTACAAGCTTTTTAAAAAGGTTTTAAGTGGATTTGAAGACTTTGGTAATAAATGGCTCAACTTAAAGGTTAATTAGGATGTAGAAGAAGACATGAGAGTGATTATGGAGAAGTTTTGAGAGAGTTTTAGGAAGCATTTACATGATAAATAACCAATCCCACCAATGAAAGGTCAAGCTAGACCACCAAGCACTAGCGTAAAGAGAAAAAACTTTCTCCAAATAAATTTTATCATTTTAGAGCTCAAAAATTTATTACTTATCATCCCTATTTATAGTTATTACAGTTACCATCATTTAATAAAAAAAAGAAATATTTTGGAGGAAAAGGGGTGAGTGTCCATTAATGGAGGAATGTGTTAACCATCTCCATCAATTCATTTTACATTTCATTATTTTAATAATAGCTATTCCCAAAAATATTACTAAATTAAAAAATTATGACTTCTAAAATTTAAATCTAAAATATAAATAATAAAATTTTAAATTTTAATTATTTTTTGATTGAGCTCTTGTGTTTGGCCCTGATTGGACTATTACATAGGCTATTATTTTTGCTCTTAAATTGGTCATTTAGATTTAGTTTCTTAATTTTTATAATGTGCTACATCAATGATTGTAATAATAAATAAAATATACGTTGAAATTAAAGGCAAGATATTTGAATGTGATACCAAATTCAATTATATGGTCAAGACTTAAATTATGTGATTGTTGGTGTGTGAGACTCTTGAGACTCATGATTTGATGCATACTAAAAATATTATGGCTTAGGCATTAAGAAAAGTAACCAAGGTGAGAGTTAAATTGAGTTTTCCCAAATCACTAGCCTTTCATAAAATATAATATATATGAAGTACTAGATGTAATATTGGTGGGGTGCGTCATGGAGAGAAGAAGCCACAGATGTGAGAAGAAAAAACATGCTCCAAGGATCTTCCACAAATCAAAGTATAATAGTAGTAAGAGATCATCGAATCCCTTGGATGATTGACCACCAAATTCCAACCAAAAGAATTTTTACTCAAATTTCACACACAAAATCCAAAGTTTTTTATTAGGGTTGAAAGTATGTTTAAATAAATACAATACTCTGAGGGATGTGTCCCTTGCAAAGAAAACTACAAAAAAAATTGAAAAAAGTTAGAACCTTCATTTCGCATTATTGAGGCACCACAGACTAGTGGCGTGATGCCATAGTTCAATGTTGAGGCACCATAGACTATCACTAAGGTGCTAGTTTCTTTGTCTCCAAACATCAAATACCATGCAATTCAGTGCTAGAATGTCAGTGCCTAGGCGCTAGATAGACACCTATGTAATTTAACACATGAACTCACATATTTTCAACCACTCTCATATACAACACTTAAACATTATCAAATACATCCACAACTACATAATATAACACATAAAGTTTAATAAAGTCCTCTAAGTTTAAGCTTTAGTTTCGAACCTTATGACATGTCATTTCTTCTTTTAATGTGTTACATCAATTCCCACGATCCTCAAAGAGCTCTTCTCTAAAGAGTTAAGATTCTGAAAGTCTTCAAGAAGTTCAAGAGAAAAACTCTATAGTTCTTCCAAGGTCATACAAATATCCTCACTTGGTGGTTTGTCTTTCCACCTGACTAAGAATCTCTTACTGGCTCTATCACCTATGGGTATCTCTTGATGTTCTCCACCTCAAACAATGTTGGTTGGATAGATACTTGTAAATAATTTTTACCATCTCTTGCCAAAGTATCATTCTACAAATTTGGAGGTTGGGTAACTCCTTTAAGAGATATTATATCTTCCACATTGAAAATAAAACTAATAAATATATGAGGGGGAAATTCAAGAACATAAGCATTAGTACCAAATTTCTTAATAATTTAAATGTCACACATGCTCTCACTTCTAACTTTTTATATATGGTGGAAGGAAATCTCTTAGGATAGCTATGAACTAATACATAATCACCTCCCTCATATTTCTTAAAATGTTTATCTTTATTTTTTTGTTTAGCATACTTAGCATTTTGTATTTTCAATTGTTTCTTTATGTCTTCATTGAGGCTATGAAAATCACATGCAAATGTATATTTTGAATCAGAAAATGCATAAGTAGGTGTATTAACTAGGTCAATAGGAAATTTAGGGTTATATTCATAGCGATCTCAAAAGATGATTTGTGGGTTTTCTAGATATGGAATTATTATATACAAATTCAAATATAGGTAACATTAAATTCTAATTTCTTAAAAAAATTTCAACTAACACTTTAGTAGATTTTCTAGTGTCTTATTGACTACTTTTGTTTATCCATCCATTTATGGATGTAATGCATAGGAGAATTTTAGTTATATTCTCATTAATTTTCATAATATTTTCTAAAAATAAGATATAATTTTGACGTATCTATCAAAAATTATAGTGGATGGGACTCCGTGGAGCCTAACAATTTCTTTAAAAAGTAATCTTGCTATGTGAGATGCATCATTTTATTTTAAATATAGTATGAAATATGCCATCTTAAAAAATCAATCTGTAATGATAAATATACTATCATGTCCATGAGGCATTCTAGGTAAACCTAATATGAAATCTATGGATAGTCTTTCCATGGTCTAGAAGGATTTGGTAAGGAAGTGTAATGACTCACCATTTATTTAATAGTTTTAGCTTGATAATAAATATAACATTGAGCTATGATGTGCTCAACATCTTTTTGTAGGGATCACTAATAAAACCTTCATTCAAACTAGTATTTGCATTTTTAATTTATCAAAATGTCTTAATATCCTTTTGAATGTTATTCATATATAAGAAATTCCCTTAGAAATATTTTATGAATATGTAATTGCTTGCTTTTATAAATATATCCATCTAGAATGATAAAGGAAGAGCTATAAATAGTTCAAGGCTTAGATTTGTGTTCTAAGTATATCATATGAAAATTAGGATAAAGTTTGTAATCTTCCTTTTAAATTTTAAATCTATGGATTTGAAATTCCAAGGATGAACCATTAGATATACTCTAGATAGTGTCTTGAGTTTATTTTATATTTCGTTTATGTTTAATCACAAAAGAAAAGTCTTGAATGTATTCGACCCACTTAGCATGTCTATAATTTAGCTTTTTTTCAGAGTTAATAAACTTTAGGGCTTCATAGTATTTAGAATAAACTCTTTATATAAAAAAAATAGTTTGAATAATCACATAAAAGTCTCGATCATATGTAGAATATTTTTGTCATGCGTCATTTATTTTTTCACTAAAGAAAGAATTTGAATGATTTTTCTGACTTATTATTCCACCAATTCTAATACTTGATGCATCACAAGTCACATCAAGTACTTTATTGTAGTAAGAAAATTTTAGAATATGTGAAGTCATAAGGGTTTTAATTTGTTACATAGCTTTTTCAGCATCTTTGGTCCACATAAACTTATCTTTTTTTAAGATGTTAGTGATATGGGCTACAATAGTATTGAAATTTCTTATAAACCTTCTATAGAAAGTTGATAATCCATCAAAACTTCTAACATCTATAAAAGACTTTGGAGTTGGCCAATCTAAAATAGACTTAATTTTTGATGGATTAACCTTTTATCTCTCAACAAATACAATGAAACCTATGAAAATGACATCACTTTTATAGAAAAAAATATTTCTTAAGGTTTGCATACAATTTTGTTGATCTTATTTTTCTAAAACTATTCTTAAGTGATGTAGATGTGACTTTCCATCTAGGCTATAGATAATAATATCATCAAAATAAACTACAAGAAATTGACCAATAAAAGGTTTGAATACGTATTCATTAGTCTCATGAATATACTAGGTGCATCTAAAAGACCAAAGGGCATGACTAACTATTCATAACCATTAGGAGTTTTGAATGTTTTCTTCCATTCATCATCCGACCTAATTCTTATCAGATGGTACCCACTTCTTAAATTCTTAAATCAAGTTTAGAGAACATGGATGAACTTGAAATAAGATCTAACATGTCATTCCAACATAGGTATGGGAAACCTATATTTTATTGTGATCTTATTTACTACTTGACTATTCATCTAAGTTTCATATTTCTTAGGAGTTAAAAGAGAAAGTACAACACAAGGGTTAAGACTAACTAGCTTACACCTCTATTCCTTACATAGAATATACATTGAGAAAATACCCCTCCTTCTCCAATCTTTTTTTTTCTAGAAGTAGTCATACACCTCATAACTGACATTGAATTATCTATATTTAGATCCACTTCTTCATTTGATAGTGATGTGTCATCATGTATCTTTTTAATATCCTCTTCCTCCCCGACATCTTCTAATTCATCTAAAAACATAATTTTTTTCTCTACATTAATTTTGCACATGAACCTTCTTATGACATTTAAAGCAAACTATCTCTTTCACAATTTAAGATATAGTTTCATTGGGGATCATTTTGGAGGGGTTGTTTAATGTAGAAGGATTAGGTTCAATGAAAGGGTTTTTAGATTGTGATATGGGTGGATATTTTAAAAATATTTGAGCCTTCATTTTAGATGTGGATGTAGTCTTCTTATGCTTTTCTAGAACTAAGGCATAGTGAAAGGCATCCTCTAAATTATGCGGATCATGAAGCTCTACTTTATTCCTAATATCTCTTCTAAACCAATGACAAATTTATTAGCTATTTGCCACTCTTGATAAATGCATTGCATTCTAGCTTTTAAGTCCTCAAATGTGTCCATATATTCCACTATTGATATATTACCTTATTTAAGAGTAGGCAATTATTTGTGAGTCTTTTATTTTGATTTCTAGGACAATAATTAGCCCTTAGAATTTCTTTCATTTCTACCAATGTCATAAAGTTTCTACCCAATCTATCTTCTTTTGCTAAAATGTTATTCTAATAAATTTTTGCATGACTTATTAATTTTATTTTAGCAAATGTTATTCATTAATAATCATCTATATGATACAAATCAAAGAAGTTGTCCATTTGGGTTAACCAATCTAAAAATTTATTATGGTCATGAACACTCTCATATATTAGGGCTTCTATCTTAATTTATTTCGTAGGTTCACATATTTCATGGACCCAAAAATGGTCTTGTTTAAGGGTGTTCCTTAGATTTGGCCTTCTCACTGGATATTCATCTCTAGGAAGTTTGATGTTTTTCTCTCTTACAGGTTCTAAGACATCTGAATGTAGAATAGTCGGTGGGGTTTGAGACCTAGTACTCATGGTTTGAATTCATGCGGTGAGGTTCAAGAGGAGGTGTTCTAGCCTAGTAAATTTTTTTCAAGACTCATAGAGATCTTATCTACTCTCTTAGTGAAGTCATCTTGTTGGTCCAAACTAATGGATTTAGGTGGCATGTTGTAAACAAAATGCAAGTATGACACTCCAAATGAAAATTTTAAAAATGCGATAAGTGAACTAAACTTAACACATATAAGATGTACAAATTTTAAAAATGAGTAGCCTTCATAAAACACAAAGTAACTCGTGGATACTACAAAATATTAAGCAAACTTAAAAAAGAAGTAAACATAAGATCTTTAAAGATATGATTTTGATTTTTATGTAGGGTTTATATACTAGGTTAGGCTATTTAGTGAACTGTCCCTTACTCAAGTTGTCAGTCAAATATGATGGCTTGAAGTTAGGTTAAGTAGGGAAAAGTTTAGACATTATAAGTGGAGATAACTAGTTGGTAGTAACACAAACATTTATAGAATTGCCTACTACATGAATTTAGCATGCATTTCTAAGTGAAATCACTAAATCTATAATTGAAATTACTCAAAATCTAAAATACAAAAATAATCTTGCTTGGATTTGATATGGATTATTTGTGAACACTTTCTCAATGCCTCCAAACCTTGGTCTCTGATACCAAAATTGGTGGGGTGCTCATAGCAGATGGAGGAAGAAGAAATGCTCCAAGGATCTTCCACTCACCAAAGTGGAAGGGATACAAAGAAGTTATGCTCATCAAAGTAGAATAGTGAGAAATCATTGAATCACTCCGACAGTTGGCCACTAAGCTCCAACTAAAAGAGTTTTCACTCAAATCTTACACATAAAAGATAAAGTCCTTTTTATGTCAAATGCTTAAATAAATACAATACTCCACACAATGTGTCCCTTAGGGAGAAAATTACTAATAAATTGAAAAAATATTTCAAAACCTTCATTTCATAGCATCGAGGCACCATAGACTAGCATTGTGGTTCCATAGTCCAACATCGAGGTGCCAAAGACTAGCGCTAAAGCGCCATAGACCAACACTTAGCTTCTTTGTCCCCAAACACCAAATACCATAGAATGCAGCACCAAGGCACCAAAAAGGTAGCATATAGATGCCATGTTGATATTTATGTAATTTAAAACATGAACTCACAGGTTTTCAACCACACTCTTATACAATACTTAAACATTATCAAATACATCCACTACTACATAATATGACACATGAAATATAAATCCACAACACAAAAGTTTGATAAAGTTCTCATAAGTTCAAGCTTTAGTTTGGAACTTTGTGATAGGTCCTTCCCTCCTTTGATGTGCCACATCAAATATGCTTCTTGGTATATGTGTTTCGTAATACTAAGCAAATAAAATTAAGTCTCAAAGTTATTATGAGTTATTTCAGCCTCATATCCATGGACATAGGATATTACATATTAAGTGTTATTATCTTCTACGGTCATGTTGTTCTTAAATATCTAAACTTAAAAGGTGATGTATATTATAAGAAAATATAGAGTCAAATTCTTTAAATTATGAGAAGCATAATGAAACATTTTTCTATAAAAAAGATCAATATAATGTGGAAGGTTTATAGATAATTAATTTTAGGATGGGAGGCATTTAGAATTCTTGAGGTGAAGGAGGATTCACAATTGTGGTGTTAATACTTCTTAAGATGGCTAAACATTTAGTAATTGGTGAAATAAGCAAATAAAAAAAATGAAGAAGAGGAGCTCATAAGATCATATAAGTGAATATATACTTAAGAAAAATGAGTCAAAGGTGAGAAGGTTTATCCTTAAGTTTTCTCTCTTAAGCACCCTTCATCTCTTTTCCTCTCTTCTCCCCCATCATCTTGCTTATGATTGAGCGGTGGGGAGAAAACATGGTAGTTAAGATTAGGAAATAAATATTATTTATGGTTAAAATTTAGTGGATTTTAAATTTTTGAGAATTTGAAATAAGGGGCATCTAGTTAATAGAAAAATAGTTGCTTTAAATAAACTTGAATAGCTTTGAATCATTTTATTGATTAAAAAGTGATCAAAATCTACCATTCAATCTTTCTTTCCTTAATTTTGAATGATTAAAAATAATTAGCATATTGGATAACATTATAAATTCTAAAAGTTTTATAAAATTATTTCATAACCTAAAGGGTCCTAAGTAGATTTACAAGTAGTTATTACTTATTGAAGGCTAGGTAAATTTAGTAGCTATATTTTAATAAAAAAATTAAATTTTATAAATTATGAAATCTTTTGTATTTGGAATAATATGTGATCTAACAACCAACTTGTTGAGCTACTAAATATTTTATAGTGAGGAGCCTCACATAATCATCATATAAGAGAATAGAAAAGAATTTGAACTCAGGGTTTTGTGTAAGTGTTAGTAATTGATGGTTTGTACTAACAAACTCCATATAGAATCATCTATGGTACATAATCTTGGATGAAATAATGATGAATCTACATATAGTTTGTTTTTCAATGAGAGATAAAATATTCTATTAAGTTAATCACATTAGGGTTATTATACCTCACTAGCATATGATCTAACTTAAATCCATAATCATTAAGTTGCCTAATCTATAGTAATTATTAAACACAACTATTTATAATGAAAATCTAAACCTTTATGATGAATAACATAATATAATTCTACTTCATATTGAATCACAAGATAAGTCAAACTCCTAAAAAATGATAAATACCTTAAGTGCTATTTTAGTCAACCTTATAAGCAGAAAAGCAGCATCAAGATGCCATAAGAGTTTAAAAGATAATTTATTATTAAGATAAAATAATCAAAGATTAAGTGTTCTTAAAGCCATCTAAAGATCCTTTTTATGCTTGTTAGATGTGTGACTTTTAAGGATATGTCTAAATTTAGTGTGTAGTCCTACTATAAATAAAATTTTTAGGATGTTGTCTATCAAATGCACTAAGTGTTGGATCCTGTGGTTTTTTAATTTGGAGTCGTTGGGACACCACGTAGATCTTAGAGGGTACTTATTGAAGTGATCAGGTATGATATTGAGGTATGATGTACCATCTCTAAAGATGAAAATATCACCCTACAATAAACCTAATCACTTAATAAGAACTCCTAAGGCAGATGTTCTTAGTACATATCAAAGATCTTTCCTCTATTTTACATGAAAAAGTAAAGGAGGATTTATTTTATGTTGGGTTCTTTAGTTCCCTATGGAAGCAAGTTTTCATAGTTAATTACATCATAGGAAATGGGAATTTTTAAGAAAACTCTTGATTAAAGTAGTCAATACATATCTCCAAAGATTTTAAGGTTAGACTATCAAAGTATTAGGTATTTTTGGAAATCAAGTGGGAAGGCTCAATTTGGAAAGACTTATTTTGGACTCCAAAGGAAGATATTTAGGGATCACTCATGATACCAGGAAGCTTAGTGAGCACTCCAGTCTACCTTATAATGAGGCTATATATGTTTGAAAGAGAGTTTATTTTAGTTTCAATTAAAATTTTATTAGAATGCTAGGGCTTATAGTCCATCAACACCAAATTATGAAAATTCCTAAGAGGTGAGGACTTATACTCCTAGCCCAAAGAAAATAAATAACCTTGGATCCTAAATCTAAGATGCTTTAGCACCAAGCTAAAAGCAAGACCTAAATCTAATAAAAAAATGGGACATAGTGGTTTACCTACACAAGAGAGGATAAACCCATCTCGACTCTTCTGGACTTACAATTGTCTGGAGTGACCGCCAACTAACACCTCATATGCTTCAAAATCATGTAGGTTGGTCTTATGTAAGTGCAAGATAGCTAAGCTATTATTTAATTAGGAAATAGACTAAAGTCCTAAACTCACTCCTTAAGAGACTAGATCATGACTGATATGAAGACATGACTTAGGCTAAATGAAAAATTTTATAATATTTTTTATCATTTTGACACATTAATTTGGATGAAGACTTCGGACAATTATGCCTAAATGCATGATGAAATAAATTTATTGGCTAAATCAATGGGAGGAGGTGTTCCCCACTACAAGGGATGCCATCATTGGTCAAGCATTCTCCTATCATGCAAGAGTGGAGACCCTCCCTATTCAAGAGTGAAGCAAGATGTTACGCATGTTTGTTATAACACACATCATTCAACTAAGGGGTAGCTAAATTATTTAATCATATTGATTATAACCTAAGCTTTGAAATGAGGTTATGAGTTATTTTAAAATTTAGTTATGAGTTTTTAGTGGAAAAATAGTTTTATCCTAAAGAGCCTACCATATCTAGGCCACACATTCAACCATCAAGCTTAAGAAACCTATGAAAAATATGTCATTTCTATTGCACAAACTAAACATAACGATCAAATATTTCATAGATTTCTTAAAAGAATCAAATGTCGATGCGGCCAAGTGCCACCATACACCCCATAAAATAAAAGAAGTTGGGTAGCCGAGCTCTACCCTTATACAACCTTGATTAAAAAAAATATTACAATTACATTTGAATGAATGTTATGGGGGTCTTCATTCTTCATCTTTCTTTCCTCCTTTTGATTTGGTTTTGCTCCAAGGATTCACAGGGCCTCCCAAGACTTTATCTTCTAGCCACTACTCATCCTAAACCCCATAGCACTGAGCCTAATTCTATTTACAAAAGTTACATTTTTATGAAAAGTAAAATCTAACTACACCTCCAAAATAGATGTTAGCTAAACATCCATACAAACTAAACATTTATATTCTATAAATTTGGGCTTAGCACTGTGCATGGGTAACTAAGTCCACCTATCCTAATGTGGATTATGCAAATGGGCATAAGTAACCTGCAAACAAAATCATTTATATTAATTTTTATTTCAACAACCCCTTTAGCATAATCCCCTGTAGAAAATATCATTAGGGTTATAGCAGCCTAACACACAGTCTATACACAAGCAATCCTAAATCCTATCTAAAATATTACATCACAAAATAAAATACAACATCACAACATACACCGTCCTAACTTAGAGCTATAAGTGGTGACTTAGTATTCTAATGTGTGTGCTTAAGCTTAGTGTGGTATGTCTTACTAGGTTTTAAGCTTGGAATTGTTTAAATTAGACATTTGGAGAGGTTTTCACTTCAAGTGGTTAAAAGGATTGATTAATTTTAATTTGTATTTTCTTTTATTTCAATCAACATGTACTTAACATCTAATGGTTGTAAAGAGAGGAAAGAGGTTTGACCCTCTTCATCCCTACCCTGAGTTATTTTCTAAAGGCATGTTATTATGATTTTTGTTTCTTTTAGTGAATGATTTATTAAATATTTTACTAATCCTAAATTTGGGTTAATTTTAAAGGATCCTATTCAAACATGAAAAGCATCTTAAGATGAGAAAGGCAACGCAGTTACTCGTCAAACCCATTAAAGAGAAAGTCACCAAGCTACTTAAAGCTAACTTTATTGGACAACCAATATTCAAAATGGGTGTTGAACATGATAATGGTGCAAAATTCAGGCGAAAAGCGGAGGATGTGCAATGACATCACTAATTTGAATTCAACATTTTCAAAGGATGGGTATCCTCTTCCACGAATAGATGTAATCATCGACTTGACATAGGCTAGTTGATGATGAGTTTCTTGGACATATTTTCAATATACCATTAAATAGAAATGCATCCCATCAATTTAGAACATCCTTTATTATCTAGGAAAGACTCTATTATTATAAAGTGATGCCTTTTGGGCTCAAGAACACTAGTGTGACTTATTAGGAATAGCGGATCAGGTATTCAAGGAACGAAAAGAGAAAAATGCAAAGTTTATGTTGATTACTTGATAGTTATAAAGTGATACCTTTAGCACTTTGAAAAAGTACAAAATGCACTTTAATCCTTTAAAATGCACTTTTGGTGATAGAACAAGCAAATTCATGGGATTCTTAATCACCCTCAAGAGCATAAAGGTGAACTTCGATAAAGCCAAAGTAATCATTGATATGCCTTCACCAAAAATGATAAATGAGGTTCAACTGTTCATAGGGTGAGTCACGAGGTTAAATATGTTTATCTCTAAAGCTAAAGAATGTTGATCATAGTTTTTCAATGTTATTAGTGGAGCTAGGAGATTTGAGTAGACCCTAGAATTTGAGAAAGCTTTATGTGACCTAAAAAATCTACTTGCATTATCGCCTATATTATAAAACCAAAAGGAAGGGGAGACCTTACAATTATACCTAGGGAGGTTGGTCAATTCTATCCTCATTCGAGAAGAAAGTAGCAATGGCCTACTTACTATGTTAATAAATCTTTGAGGTGTTGAGTTAAATTACCCTATTATGGAGAAGCTCACACTCGCACTCATTATCTCAACTCGATAGCTTTGATTGTACTTCCAAGGGCATTCAATCCAAGTCATCATAGATAATTTTCTCAAATCTATGCTCGTTAACCTAGATCATTCGGGAGGTTATTGAAATGGTTCATGAAACTCAACAAATTTGATATATCTTACTTACCTCAAACAACAATAAAGGCACAAGTGCTCATCAATTTTCTCATTGACTTTAATAGTGCACATAATGTCCTAGTTAACCCAAAACCTTTATGGCAATTATACATTGATGGATCATCAGACAAGCAAGGCATGGGTGCCGACATAGTGTTAAAAGCCTGGTCGGGATCACCATAATGTTGATGGCCAAGTTCAATTTCAAATCGGAAAATAACCAATCTAAATATGAAGCTATACTCAATGAACTAAGATTTGCTTGAAGACTCAAAGCTTCATATATAGTGGCCCACTTAAACTCACAAATAGTGGAAAGAAAAGTTAATGAGGGCTATGATGTCAAAGACAAGTCATTGCAAAAGTGCATACTCAAGATAAAAATAGAAATTAGGCTGTTGAAATACTTCAAGATTGAGCATTTACTTAAAGAGGAGAACCAACTCATTGATCTACTATCCAAGGAGAGAAACTTGTGGAGCACTCAATCATATGACTCGCCCAACCAAGCAAAAAATAAGAAGAGCTAATGCAAGTAAAATATGAACACTCACCAAGATGGATTGATTTAATTAAAAGGTACTTACATATTGGGGAGGTTAGAGAGGCTACCAAAGACTCAAGGAGATTTAGGATAAGGGTCACTTAGTACTTGCTGATTGAAGGCAAATTATTTTGAAAATGAGTGATTTTGCTTAAATTTAGGTGTGTGTAGCTTGTAGAAATACACTCAGTGAATATAATAGCCATTCAAGAGGATGAACACTCACCCATAGAATCTTAAGGTAGGTATACATCTATCTCATGCTCCAAAAAGATATCTAGGCTTTCTCCAAAAGATGAATTCAGTGTCAAAAATTCACCCCACTTTAATAATGACCACCACAACCTCTACAACTTAATTCAAGTCTTTGGCCCTTAATTCACTATTTGGGGAGTGGACTTAATATGCCTTTTGGCAATAGCCAGTAAGTAGAGGAAGTTCATTCTCATCATGATTGACTACTTTAGCAAATGGATTGAAGCAAATTCACTCACCAAGATAATGCTCAGGTAGTTATAAATTTTATTTGGATTGACATCATTTGTAGATATAGGCTACCCATATTGATCATCACAAACAATGGACCATAATTTGTAGACAAGAGATTAAGATACTTTTGCGAGTCCTAAGGAGTACACTTAAAGTTCACCTTAGTATATCACTCACAAAGAAACAACTAGGTAGAAGCGGCTAACAAGAAGATCTTCAACTTAATAAAGAAGAAGGTAAAAGGGGCCAAAGCTAAATGGGTCGATGTATTACCCGCAATACTCTAGAACTCAAAACCACTACCAACAATGCAATAGGGCACTCACCATTTGCACTATCACTTAGAAGATAAGCTATCTTACCAATCGAGTATGAGTTCTACAACCAAATGATATTAGCAATGGAAGGACTAGGGGATAATACTAGCGAATGGGAAAAGGTGAATTCTAAAGCAATGAAGGACACACTCGACATGCATGAAGAATTAAGACTCAAAGCATTGATGAGGCAAATGGAAATAAAGAGGCAAATGTCAAGGTACAATGATCTCCATGTGAAAGAGAAGTGTTTCAAGGGTGATGACATTGTGTTAAAGAAAGTTTATGCCATAACTCACATGAATTAAGTAAACTCACCTATCTATGGGATGATCCTTACATTATCAAGAAGTAGGTGACTGAGCCATACCAATTGTTGACCCACGTAGGACAAGACATACCCCATAACTAAATGCTAGGAATCTTAAGAAAATCTATCCATGAAATGAGTAGTATCTTTTATATTTTATATTTTCTTATTTTTATTATCATTACTATGAAGTCATATTCTACAAAATTTGTACTCTTTCTTACTCAGATTACAACTTTACCAAATGATGAAAAAAACTTGGTGAAATATAAGAAATAATACTCTAGGAGTTATGTGATGACTCAAGATACTCATGCCACTTTTGGCCCAAGATAAGGATTCCACCATGCAACCTATTAAGGCCCTGGGAAAGAAATCTAAGAACTTGGTGTGTCATTCCTAGATTGAGAATCTCATAGTCTAGCAGGCAACCCATGAGTTGAAATTATTAAAACCCATCAAAATTTTATATATAAAAAAGAAGATAGAAAGATCGACACCCCCATAGGTTGATGACTATTAACTAAATAAAAAATTCTTCATAGTTGGCAATAAAAAATTCCAACACTCCATGTAGTTGGTGACTCTTATATATGATCGACACCTCAAGAGGTTGGTGACTTTTGAGTAAAGGACCAACTCTCCATAATTGGCAAAAAAGACTAATACTCCTGGTTGACAACTCATGTGTAAGATTAACATGCCAATAAGTCAGTGACTATGGATTAAAAGATCAACTAGCCTTGATGAGAACTCCAAAGGCTTGACTTCCTATAGTTAGCAATCAAGCATATCCCATGACCAACATTCTTGATCTCACTAAGATTTGAATAAAGCATTCATCATTAGGTACAATGTAAACATTGTGAGTAAATTCTTACCCAAGAAAATCCAGTGAGTCTCCATGAAGAAACAATTATTGTATTCGTTTAGTAAAAAAATTCACAATTATAGTTATACTTAGGAAGGAAAGAAAAGTAATAATTTTCATTCATAAGTAAAAAAACTTTATAAAGTGAAAATATGAGATATATATTTCTCTCGACCCACCAAAAAAAGGAGAGAAGAAGAAATATAGTTAACTTGTGCTACCCTCTTCGTTATTCTCATCATAATGCAAAAGGGTGAGTATATTCAAGAAATCTAAAAACTTGGTGTCCAATGATCATGCTTTACTAACTTAGTATTAATGAAGTCAGTGCTCACTTTAAATTTCTATTATGATAAGTTTCGGTACTCATCAAAATAAAGGAAACTTGTGAGCACAGCATCTTTTTTTTTTTTGAAATTTCTCCATCCGATGAGAGAGCTCCTCTTTCAATTTCTTTTCATCTCAGCAAGTTGAGCTAGCTCTAGAACAATCCTATTCTTCTCCTCCTCTTTCCAAGTTGTCTCTACTTAGAGCTCCGAGAATTGGGTCTTTGAGGATTGGAGCTCATCCTTCATAGTCCTCAATTTAGTCCTCGCCATAGACAAAGCCTTCCTAGTAATAAATAACTTCCTACAAATCTCTCAGGTCGATGACCACACCATTGCTTAAGCGGTAATACAAGAAAGGGTGGTCAACCATTATGAGTTTTCTTAATATTCTTGATAAGATCTGTAGAGTAAATTTCCTACCCGAACTCAAAGGTTCAATTAGTTGGTTGAAACATATTTGAGTATAATTATTGATATCATACTCCTCCTCCTCCTCTTCCTCCTCTTCCTTAGGCTTGCTTTTCTTTATCTTCTAGTGACTTCAAGGAGTCATACTTACGCCCTTTTTCTAGATTTCTTTGGAGTTGTACTTGGCCCAACAAATGAAGATAATGATGGATGTTCATAGTCTTATCCATCACTTTCTCCAGCACCCCCTTCACCTAGACATTCGACTCGAGAGTAGTTGCTTTGCTTTCTAGAGAATGAAAGAGGAATGGTCAGTACCAGCCATGGTGATGAGCTCTTAACAAATAAGAGCTTTGAGTGTCATTTTGTTACCTTATTCCCTAGATCTTGAATCATCAAGACTATCAAAAACTCAATAGCCTCATCTTGGTGACCCTTCACTGAGAAGACCTGGTGAAATAGGTTCAGGCTCCATGGAAACTCCTGCTCTCATAGGTATAGGATGAAGGTGGTAATTGGCCACTACATTTGGCAAACTTGGGCTAGGAAGGCCCATAAAAATTCAGAATATTCACTCATTCATAGAAAAGAGGGAGTTGAAGACCACATTTAAAATGATCAAGAGGGATGCATAACTCATGTGACCAGGTTGATTTAAGTAAATTTTCCTTATTGCCCACTTACACCATGAAGTTGGGATGATTTTGAAAGCAATTGAGAATAATGTGAGTCACCACCGATGGATCAAAGTGCACCTCTTTGGCCTCAATCTTCATGAACGGTGTTGTTGCTTTTCTTAAATCCACTATTTGAGTCAATCAAAAGAAAGTCACTTTAAAGGTTGAGAGGGGATGTGACCTACTCACTATGATAAAATATGTATTCGCTCAAAATTGAAGGGTTAATAAAGACTCAACCATTCAGTAAGAATAAATTTATAGGCATGGAATATAAGTCTTGGTAACATGGATTTCACATCAAGCATTAAATAGAGAAATCATTCTTAATCCCACAAAAATCTCAAGCAGTGCAAGTCAAAAAAAAATTAAGATCTTTCACTCGCATCCTAACCACAAAAGGGACTCGATAAGACAAATGGTGGATATGAGATAATTACATCTTTTTATTAAAGCAAAAAGAATAATTATAATGCACTCGCTATGTCCCTCATACATTATTTTTGTGAGTTGATTTATAAGGGAATCCGAGTGTCATTCCTAATCATGCCCGCCCTTATCACACATGTAATTAAATAAGAAATTAAAGTTTAAAATGAAAAGAGTTATTCCTTGCATCTTGATGGAGCATTAGAGTAAAGTCAACTCAGCCCTCATGGTTGTAAAATTCCTCTAAGACTCTACCGTGGGAAAAATTTGTGACACCACATTAGAATTTAGGAATTTTTTATTTAGGTAATCAAATTCATCATTAAAAATAAATATATTATCTTAGAAAATAAACATGTTATTTTATAATGAATTTATTCACTTAAATAAAGACTCTAAGGCTAATGAGTCTTATTAATATTTGAGATTCCTCCCTTGAATTACGTAAAAATATAGAAAAAGATTTATTTTCTACTGGGATCGTGGTTCCCTATAAGGGAAATCCTTTATAGTTAATTACATCTTAGGAATCAAGATTTCTTCCTAAAAATACTCTCGATTAAAGAAGCAAGCATTTATTTTTATAGATTTTTAAGCTGGTTCTAAAGGAAAATCATAATTTAGGATTTTAAAAGGGAATACTACAAAGGGGAAGGAGTTCTTTTAGAAGCCAAATGGGATAAAGTAGGAATAGGAACCCATGTATATGCTTATGTTTGAATTAACCTTCAACTATCCAAATCATAATATGCATAACGGGATTTGGTTATGATGTGCAAATTTATATGATATTCGTTCGGTCTGCATTTGAGAATGTTAAATACCAAAAAGAGCAGATACATGTTTGATCAAAAAATAGATTGCTACTTATTTTATAGCATGTATTAAAGGTGACATGTCATACTAAACATAGTTATTTCAACTTAGACATTTTCATGTCCATACAATATTTTAAAAGAGACAGATACCCGTATGTATGTTGAAATGTCTATTAGATCAAATACTTAGGGAAATATGCTTCCCAAATGCAAAAAAAAAAGAAAAGCAAAAAAGAATAACTACACATCCGGTTTGGTCTTAGACTGGGTAACAAAAAAAACTCAAAAAAAAAAAATCAAAACCTACAATTTTACACATAAACTTCAACTTAGACATCTTAATGTCCAAGAAATTTTCAAAGAACAGATATTCGTGTGCATGTTAAAGTATTCAATAAGTCAAATCCTTAAACTCCTTCAAACAAATCTAAATCACTCAAAATTCAAAAGATTTTCTCATAACCCAGTTATATTCACAAATATAAATGAGATATAAATTCAAATAACTAATATTAATTCAAAACTCAAATCCAAATACAACTTAAATCCAAGTTACACCCTTTCAAGTCAAATTCTTGAACTTAGCCAAATCATTCTCAAATCAATCCAAACCTTTGAATTTTTTCTCCAAACAATCAATCCTTCAATCACATGCCCAAATATAAACATAAAATTCAATCACCAAACCAAAATCAAACCAACAAGTCAAACCCATATTCACCACTTGAAATTGTCAAATGAATCAAAAACCATTTAACTCCAAATCACTTGCAATTGGATTTATATTTCAATCATAAGTCCATATGTGAGTTCAACCAAACTTGAATCAAGCCTTGATCAAGTCAATTTACATTTAGGCTCACTTGACCCAAAGTGACCTAAAGCACCATTTTGAGCCAAATTCTAATCCAACCCAAATTGGATTGAACTAATCCCATCCAAGCCTCACATTGTGATCAAAAATTATCTTAGGATGATCAATCACCCAAATTGGGTCAAACAAAGTTAAACCTAGCCTTTGACAAAGTCAACACTTAGCCTAAATGAAACCCAAACTAGCCAAAATCCACCATAAGCCAAATTGATTGAAACCAAAGCTTGCAATACGTTTCAAATGATCAACCAAGCCTAAACTAACCCATGACCTAACCCAATTGGGTCAAATTGGTCGACTTGACCCATTTGACCTAAATGAACTCAAATAAGCCAAAAGAAAATCTAAACCAAATTGAACCAAACCAATGATACCGATAGGCTACAAATGATCATTTGAACTTTACCTAACCCATGGTTTGGCCCAATTTGACCAATTGGTCAACTTGACCTAAGCTAACCCATTTTGACCCAAATGGGCCAACTTGAGCCAAATCATATCAAATAAACTCCAAATTCATTGAAAATTAGCACAACTTCTTTCTCAATCATCTCAAATATGCCCACATCAAAATCAAGACCAAATGATGATTTTACCCCTAGGTCAAAGGGTAACCAATGGACAAATTCACTTGGAATTTGGCCAATTCTTTTTTATGGCCACTTGGTATCCTTCTGGTGGAGCACATGGACACCAAGAAGGGTAGTGAACATGACCTAATGGGTTTGCCAGACAAACAAGGCCAAATGACCTCAAAAGGAAACATTTCATTTTTAATTTGATTTTTAAAAAGCATGAATGCATGAATTTTATATGACATACACATTTAGCATGTTAGGAAAGAAATAAAGTGGTGAAAGTAAGTAAATTCATTCACCCTAATTTATTCCTAAAGACAATCCTATGAATAAGATTATTTAAAGTAAATCAAATTTGTTTTAAGGAGAGTTTGAATTTTGTTTGAGTTTGATTTCAATTTGAGAAATGTGATGAGTTTACTGGTCCTAACCCATTCCCCCATGTGTGAGTTATTTAAGTTCAATTTTTAGATAATTAGATCAATTTTATGCCTTGGTTAGGTTAAGGTGTGAATTAAGTGTGTTAATTACCCCTTACCTACACCACTTTAACATATTTAATCACATAATTATGAGCCAATGATATGATAAAAAATCAAACAAGGAATTTAAATCAGCAATGCACCTAGGTAAGAAAGGTCCTAATGTAATTGGCTCATAATTAGTGATTAATTAAATTAAAGGGTTTAATTTAAGTACTTTCATAACTCTTCCCACACATGTGGGTTGGATTTTGATTTTATTAAGCTACTTAGGTTATTGAACACCTAAGCATCTACCCAAGATGAATTAGTTAAGTTCTAGAATGTTTTGATTTTAAAATTTTGATTAATTAAGCCATTTTATTAGATGATTAAATTATTTAAATAATTTTGTACGTTAATTAGATTTTAATCCAAATGAAATAAACTTAGGGAAAAAGATATGGGAAAGAACCCCTAATCCCATTCCCTAAGTCCACTCACTGTCCTAAGGTAATTAGCAAAATTAATTAGTGAATTTATCACTATTTAAAAGGTTAAGTAATTATTTAATGGATTAAGAGAGTAATTAGGAATGAGCCAAGAAATTACCCTAATTAAGAAACTAATAAATTCCAAGAAAATCATGGGAGGCAGAGGTCATCCCATTAATCAACCCTAGGAAGTTTAATTAATCGGTCAAATAATTAGAGTAATTAATGTAATTACATTCTAATAAAACCTAATTCAAAAAAATATTGTCAAAATCAAGTGAAATTAATTTTAGAATATTCCTCTTTGAATTACCTTTCCAATGCTTTTTATTTTGTATTTTTTATTTTACTACAATTAGTTATGAATATTTGAAGTTTCCAAGCTTATTAGGTAATTAATCCCCTAATTATGTGAGTAATCCCGTAGATGCCATGTGGACCGCTGACATGGCATGTGCTTTCCACATGGTGCAATGGGAGAGGCCACTTAAGTTGTCACATCGTAGCACCGCATCAGCAACGGTGCTACGTGCTTTCTCTCCATCCATCTGATCAAAGATCGGACAGCTGAGATTAAGCCCGCGGTATTAAGAGATTTAATCATATATCCTACTCATCTTGATCATGGCCATCCATCCAAAATGAGTGGATGGATGGCCCATGATTCATCCCTGACTTCTCTTATGGGAAAGGGGAACCGTCCACCTTCCATGGCATGATCCGAGCTAGATTGAGCTTGAATTGAACTCAAAATCAACCCACACCATCATCATGCAAGGGAGATTACATCCAATGATCAAATTCTCATGAGGTGAGAATTTCTTTTATAATGGACCACACCATAGCTAATTTAAGCTCGAGTTGAGGGCATACCTCATCGGAGGCTATCATCGATGCTCGAATCCATTGAGGCAGCTTCCTCTAGTGGAGACGAAGCCCTGTTGAAGATTTGAGGTGATTTGGTTGAGTGGATCTTCCTATGGACCAAGCTCTCCTTCAATTGGGCTTGGCCTTAATCAAGAGCACTCTTTCCATAGCTTGAGGACTTGGATTAAGCTTTAGGAAAGTTTGATTTGATCCTTTCAAGAAGCTTGCAAGAGGAATTGAGCTCTAGTGGAGAGTTGAATGAGATTGAATTTCACTTGAACTCCCTAGTTTTTGGTTTGAAGAAATCTAAAAATGGGGAAATGGAAAATGCTTAGGAAACCTTGGGGAGCTTCGAATCACTTCCGCTAAGTTCCTATGCCTCAATCAAATAGGAGAGCATGTAATTCAAGTGAAATTAGGGGGAGTATATCTCCCCCTAGGTGAATCGGATGGACGCAAGCTCTCATGCCATTTTGATACAATACACCTCATGTAAAGGGTTTGTTAGGCTATTAGGAGTGGCATGGCATTCGATTTTGGCTTGAGAAGGTAGTGGGAAAGTTTGCCATGTGCAAAACAAGGTGGAGGAAGGATTCCCATGTGCTCATGTCCATGGGGGTGGTCAGTTTTAGCCTTAGGTTGGGTTGGGCTGACCCAAACCCATTGGGTCATGTGCACCATGTCCTTTAGTGGCCATTTGGTCCACTAAGAGGATGTCAAGTGTCCATGAAAAGGAATTGACTAAATTTCAATGGTTTTGATTTTAGGTTACCCTATAGCCTAGGGTAAAATGATCATTTGACATGGATTTCAATTTGAATATGTTTGGAATGATTGAAAAATGGGTTAGGCCAAGTTTCATTGAATTTGGAGTTGGTTTGATATGATTGGCTCATGTTGACCCATTTAGGTCAAAATGGGTCAACTTGGGTCAAGTTGACCAATTGGTCAAATTGACTCAAACCAAGGGTTGGGTCAAGTTCATATGACCATTTGAAATGTTTTGGCATCATTGGTTTGGTTCAATTTGATTTATATTTGGATTTGGGTCATTTGATTTCATTTAGGTCAAATGGGTCAAGTTGACCAATTTGACCCATTTATCTTATTTGGGTTAGGTCATGGATTGGTTTATGTTTGGTTGATCATTTGAAATGGATTGGTATCTTTGTTTCCAATCAATTTGGTTTATATTTGGATTTGGCTCAATTTGACCTTTAGGTGAAGTTGGGTTCATGGTCAATTGGGCTAGATTGGATCTAGTTGGCCAATTGGGGATTTGGTCAAGTTCAACAAGTGATTTGGAATGAACTTGACCCATTGGTTTCAATCAATTTGGCTTAGATCAAGTTTTGACACATTTTGACTTTTTAGGTCAAGTTGGATCGTCATGTGGCCAATTGGGCAAGGTTAGGCTCAAATGATGACTTGGTCAAGTTCAAACATTGATCATGAATGAGTTTTAATCAATGGTTTCAATCAATTTGGCCTATGGTGAATTTTGGTTATTTTAGGTTTCATTTTAGCTAAGTGTTGACTTGGTCAACCCTTAGGTTTAACTTAGTTTGATTTAATTTTAGTGATTAATCATCTCATGATGATTGTTGCTCATAATGTGAGGCTTAGTTGGGCTTAGTTCAATCCAATTGGGTAGGATTAGAATTTGGCTCAAAAGGGATACTTTAGGTCACTTTGGATCAAGTGAGCCTAAGTAAGCCAAATGGCTTGGTCAAAGCTTGATTTGAGTTTGATTGAACTCACATATAAATGATTGAAATATAAATCCATTTTGAAGTCAAATGGGTTTTAATTCATTTGATTTTAGGTTCAAAGAAAGTTTGACTTGGATTTTTTGAATTTAGTTTTGGTTTGATGATTGAAGTTTATGTTTATATTTGGATTCATGATTGAAGGATTTATTGAATCATGAAGAAAAATCAAGGGTTTGGCTTGATTTGGCTAAGTTCAAGAATCTGACTTAAAAGGCTTAGGTTGAAGTTTGATTGAATTTGAGTTTAAGTTTTGAATTGATTTTTGGTTTGATTATTAAAGTTTGAATTTATATTTGGATTCATGATTGAATCATAAAGAAAAATTAAGGGTTTGGCTTGATTTGAATTTGATTTGGCTAAGTTCAAAATTTTGACTTGAAAGGCTTAGGTTGAATTTTGATTGAATTTGAGTTTAAGTTTTGAATTGATTTTTGGATATTTGAATTTATATTTCATTTATATTTGTGAATATAAATGAGAATATAAATGGGTTGTTAGAAAATTCCTTGAATTTGAATTGATTTAGATTTGATTTAGGCTAAGTCCATACGATAGAATCAAAATGACTTTGGAAAGATTTTTGAACGAGTTTTGACTTGGAAGAAGGAAGTGAGGATTTTGGTTCAAGCTATAGGGTAGACAAATTTTCCTTACACTCCTAAGGCATGATCTATTCCTATGGCTAACTCTTCTAAGTCTCTAGAGCTAGGTTGAGTGTTCACCTAATCACTAGAAGTGTCTTAAGACTAAGGAACTCTTAAAATCTAAAAGAAGTCCTATATCTAAGATGGAGGAGTTGAGAGCTCATCCTAAAATTGAGGTCAACAAAGGGCGCCTAATAGGTATGGTGTGAATGACAAGGAACATCGCACGTACTGGTGTTGACCAAAATGATCAACAACACTGAACAGTCACAAGCACTAACAGAAATGATCTACTCCTAACCTAAGGTGTGGAAGGAATCCAGAGCTTAATACGATGTGACTCTACTCATGTCAAAGACATAAGAGAGGGAAAGAGGAATCCACTAGGGATAGAGTATGTGAACCTTCCACTAGGGAAGCAGGTTCAAATCATCCACAAGGGGATGAGGGGTTTGATTTGAGTCTCACTATGGAGAAATTGATTTGATTTGTTTAATTTGTTTTGATGGTTTTGATTTGATTGACTCCACTGGGGGAGGTTGATTGGATTTATTTTGTTGAATTTGTTATGTTTGTTGTTTGACTCCACTGAGTAGGATCCACGAAGGACTAAACATAACTCAGATTTACCAATCCAAAGGAGTAATCTACTAAACACATAGTAAGACTAGCCAACCAAAGGGGACACCTTTCGGTGTGCAACAGCTGTACTTAGGAAGAAAGCATAATAGACTTACATCCTCCAAAGTATGGACCAATTGCTGGGTGACCCATTGGCAAGGCAACGAATCGAACCCAACTTAGGGCTGACTATTGAGTGAATGTCGTTGGGGAACTTAGATCAACTCAAAGATAGTCAAGATTAATTTCATTTTTAAATTATTTATTTTGATGGGTCCCATCGATTTACAATGGTTTACACTGAGTAGGGGCCATGGAGGCCTTGGGCTAACTCAGATTTACCAATTCAAAGGGAATAGTCTACCAACCACAAGGTGGGACTAACCAACTAGAGGGATGCATTTCGGTGTGTAATGGTCAAGTTAGGAAGAAAGCGTGGGGACTCACATCTTCCAAAATAAGGAACCACTAGGGTGATCGGTTGGCAAGGCAACAAATCGAACTCGACCTAGGGCTGACTATTGAGTGAATGCCACTAGGGGACTTAGATCAACTCAAAGATAGTCAAGGATTAATTTCATTTCTTTTTTTGTTTGTTTTGATGGGTTCTGTTGGTTTGCGATGGATCATCCTAAGAGGGAGCTTATAGCCTAGACCTATCTCGAGAACAACTAAAGAGAGTAGCTTCTGAGATGGAGAACTATCCAAACAAAGGAGTGCCTTTCAGTAATGATCAATTCAAGAGAAAAAAGTTTGGGGACTCACATCTTCCACAACAAAAGACCACTGGGGTGATCGGTTGCTTTGGGCAACAAATCGAACCCGACTTAGGGCTGCCCGTTGGTTTGTGACAGTCATGTTAGAAAGAATGCATCATAATCTTACACCTTCCAAAGTAGAATGACTGTCGGGGCAGCCTGCTTGTGGCAAAATAGATTAAACCTGACCTAAGGGTGGCTACGGAGTGAGTACAGGGATTTATCTCAACTCGTGGGCAATTCCTATAGGGAGTTCTGCTGACACTGCCCTAAAGATAGGATTCCTGCTTGGGAAAAGAGGCCCTTTGGGGGCTTGAATTCCTAATCCACAAGCAAATATATTTGTTTGTTTGTTTAGTTTATTTTATCATGGACCCTGTTGGTTTGTGAGGGATCAAACTGAGAAGGAGCTTATATCAGTCTATATATGTCTCAGATTTATTGAACCAAGGGAGAATCTGCACATCCGCTAAACAAATTCTCCAATCATGGGGGTGGTTATAAGGAAAAGGGGACTGTCCAATCCAAGAGTAACTCGGGTAATGTTTAAATGGGGTTGCAAAGGACGTGATCCAAATAGAATGCCCGTAGGGAGATGGGTCACTAAAGGCTTGATCCAAAACCTTGGAGAAGATGACATAGCTAGTCATATATCAAATAGGTATTTGGTGGATAACTCAAGGAGAATGTGTGGTGACTCACATTTACCAAGAGTGGTGTATCCATCGGGTGGGTCGCTATTAGCATAGCGAACATCAACCAACCTAAGGTGCGCCTTGTAATAATCGCCTAGAAGAAAGCTGGGACTCACATCCTCAGAGGAATGATTGCTAGAATAGTCATCTTCGCCGAGGTTCCATCCGACCTAGGGTAACTACTAAGTGCAACCGGGGGACTTATATTGACTCAAATGTAGTCAAGAGAAAAGGAGCCTCTGGGGGACTTACCCTAAACCTCAAATATACTCGACCTAGTTAGTACATGATGATTAGTTCAAGGAGAAAGCACGGGGACTCATATCCTCTTAAAAAAAATCAACATGAGGTAGCTTACTAGCTAGGCAATGAAGCCTACCAAACTAACAAGGCACTTGTTAGTTTGCAATGGTCAAGTCAGGAAGAAAGCATGGGGACTCACATCTTTCAAATAAGTCACCACTATGGTGACATACTACCAAGGTAGTATGTAGACCCGACCTAGAGTAGCTAATGAGTGAGTGCCATAGGGGGCTTTAACATCAAAATAGCCTGAGATAAAAGATATGTGTTTGTTTTTGTGCTTTATGTTAAAGGGAATAGGATGCCTTTGGGGGACTCTTACACCTAACCTAAAACACGCTGGGGATTTTGATGAAATGGTGCCAGTGATGGCCATCGGGAATTCCCACTAAGAAAGGATGTCACTTAGGTTTTTTCACACCTAAGTTAGTTGTGCTAATCGAAATAGGATGCCTCTTGGATTCTCTCACACCTATTCAAATAGCATGAAGATTGTGTTTGATTGTGTTTATGTTGTGGAAGAGGGATACGATGCTGCTGGGGGACTCTTACACCTATCCTAAACACGCCATATCAGATTTGCAAGACAAGCAAATAATGCTTCGAAAGAAGAGAAGATTTTGATGAAATGGAATCAAATTTTTGTTCTTTTGTTGATAATTATTTTCAAACATGTTTTATGGGTAATATTTCTTCAAATAGAGCCCATTAATTGGAAGCATCGTGTGTTCCCCTTTATAATCAATGAGCTGATAAGATCCTCCTTGGTAGGCCTTCTCTATGACATAGGGGCCTTCCCAAGTGGGTTCAAACTTGCCTCCATCTTTCAATGGGCAAAAATTAGTCTCCTTAGGACTAACACAAGTTCTCCTACTTGGAAAAACCTAAAGCAGACTAGTTTGTTCTGAGCTTGAATCATTTTGGCCTTGTATAACTCAAGGTTCTGGCATGCTTGTAGGTGACTCTCCTCCAAACCTTTGAGCTCTTCTAACCACAACTTTGCATTCTGCTCTGTAGTGATCTTGCTACCAAATGCTATCCTTAGTGACGAGAGTTGACCTTCTAAAGGATGAATATCTTTGGACCCATACACTAAGGAAAATATTGAGTTGGAGTTCGATGTGGTGATAAGCAAGGCTTCAAACCCTGCTCATTCCACTACCGCTTGTTGTCATCAAGAGTCTTCTTTAGTATTTGGATGAGAGTGTTGTTGAATGCTTCTGTTAATCCATTTATTCTAGGGTAATAGACGGTGGAGTATCTCCAATCTATACTGTGTCTTCTGACAAAGTTGTTGATCTTGATGCTTTTGAATGCAGTACCTTTATCGGATATAATTTATCGAGGCACCCCAAACCTATATATGATATGGTTCTTAAAAAACTAAAGCACATGCTGAGTTGACCTCTAAGTGGGATCCTCTCCCACTTGGAAAAGTAGGGGCCTAAGATGAACCGATGACCCTTGGAAGAAGGAGGATTGATCGACCACACAATTTAACACTCAAATGGCCATGAGGCCAATGTAGGGTGTAGAATGTTGGGTGGTTGATGTAAGACCACACCGTTACACCGATGACATCTCCTACATCCATGACCTAATCATCAAGGCCAAGTAGTATCCTAGTCTCTTCATCTTCAGACTAGATTCATGTGCTCCGCATAGACCTAATGTACCTCAGTTACAATGTCACGGGCTTTGTGTTTATCTAAACAACGTAACCACATTTGATCAAAGGACCATCAGATAGGTGCCATCAACGAGCATAGAGAGAGCTCTCACCCGATGGCTTGTAACTTTTCTTAAGTTAATTTATCGGTGTTCAAATAGTCTATGAATGGTTACCTCCAATCCAACTCCTTGTCCTTATAGGCAACGACAACCTCCCCTTCAAGAGAAAGTCTCTCGATGAGTTCAGCATCAATAAGGATAGGACTTGTCTATTTTGGACCCTTAGAATGGACTCATCTTCAAACATGCCAATTCTTGAAAGTTTGGCCAAAGCCGCCTTTCTTTACTTGGGAACCTTGTAGATGGTGACAAGATTTGGGCCAATGCCTTCATGGTATACTCATGGTAATGATGAAGCTTGGGTTTGAGAACCTTGTAAGACCCGCCAATCTGATTGATGACCAACTGAGAATCCCCAAAGATGTTGATGATCTTGACACATATTGTAGTAGCTAACTCCAGACCAAAAATCAAAGCTTCATACTCGACTTCATTGTTGGTGTAGGGGTTGGAAAGGTAGTTTGAGAATCTCATCACAGCACGATCTAGAGTTAAGAGAACTATTTCTACCCCTGCCTTTCCTAGAAGAGTAGATCATGGTGCTTTCCCTTTATGAAAAGAAGATTCACCATCAAAATATATCTCCCATCGGTGGTTGTCAACCTCCCCTAAGTTCATGATTTGTTCATTAGGGAGATCATCACTAAGCGAAGAATCAGCAAGAAGTGGGTGTGCTACTAAGAAATCCACTAGCGCTTGTCCTTTTATCGCACAGAGGGGTATGAATGTGATATCAAACTACAAGAGAATCATGGACCATCATGCCAAATGTCCAGATAGCATTGTCCATGTCATGAGATAATGTAGTGGATTGGTTCTGGAAATCAAGTTCACCTTATGAGAAAGCATAAAGTGTCATAGCTTCACAAAGATCAAAGCTATGCAATATTTCTCAATAGGTGGATAGTTCACTTCAGCAGGGATCAGATGATGGCTGAGGTAGTAGAGAGAACTCTCCTTCCCTTTGTCATTAGCTTAGGCCAACAAAGCATCGAGAGAGTCATCCAATGTAGCAGTATAGATGATGAGTGGCCTGCCTAGGATAGGGGCTGCTAGAACTGACAGCTTCACCAGATACTGCTTGATATCTTTAAAGGCATGTTGGCACTTATCATCTCACTTGAACTTGGCATCCTTTTTAACAAGTGCTGAGAATGACTTGCATCTGCCTGATAGGTTGGAAATAAAGCATCTTTGATACACCAACCATCCTTGGAAAGATCTAAGTTGAGTTAAACTCTTAGGAGGTGGCATTTCTAAGATAGCTTTAATCTTTTCTAGATCTATTTCTATTCCCTGGTGTTAGACAACAAACCCAAGGAATTTTCTTGAAGCTACTCCAAATGCACACTTCAGAGGATTCATTTTGAGGTTATATTATCTTAACCATTTGAAAACTACTCTCAAGTCAAAGAGATGGTCTTCCTTTTCTCTACTCTTGACTACTAGATCATCAACATAACACTCAACCTGATGATGGATGAGTTTGTTGAAGATCTAAGTCATGGCCCGTTGGTATGTAGCACCAGTATTTTTAAGGCCGAAAGGCATGACCCTATAACAATAGATTATTCGGGGTTCAAAGTGTTTCTTTCATCCTCGGGGCCATCTTGATTTGGTTGTAGATGACCCATCCATAAAGGAGAAAATTCATGAGATGAGGTGATGTCCACCATTAATTCGTATAGGAAGAGAAACTCATCCTTAGACATGCCTTATTTAAGTCCTCAAAATGCATATGCAAATTTGGCCATTCTTCTTCTTAAGGATGACACGCTAACTGTGTAGATATTTTCTTCCCCGATGAAATCAACATCGATCGCTTTTGACTTCAAAAATGACATGTTGTTCAATTTTTAATCGCATGCATCTAGGAGCTTGCTTGATAGGGTTAATGCTAGGATCTATTGCTAGTTTATGGACTACTACATCAGAAGATAATTCGGACATTTCTTCATAACTCTATGCAAAATAGTCCTTAAACTCAATCAATAGTCTAACTAAGTCATTGGTTTCTTCTTCATTCAACAACAGAACTAATGTATGTCGGGCGTTGATTTTTTTTTTTTTTTTGTACTAAGGTTGATTTCTTTAATCTTGTCAATTATTGAATGAATCTCCTCTTCAAATTCTGGTGGTGCATCTTTGATTTGGAGATCATCTGGATCATCTTAGGTTTCTAAACACACATCCTCATAGGAGCTGGTTTGGTGTGAAAAGAATTTATCAGACTCTAGATGGTTGGTATAAGCAGTAATCATCATCGATAGGACCCACTATCCTGAATCCAAGTCCTAATCTTGATTGTACATCCCTGTCTGTGTTGTTCCATAGCTTTTTAAAGTACTCTGACCTGTGCTTAGACCATGAATAAGGAATCAAACCCTTCTTTGCAAGATTAATAACACAAGGTGAGTACCAATCAAAAGGTAATTCCATTAATTATTTATATGAATTCTTCCTCAAGTTCTACATCAACTTCAGGACTTAAGGAGGATGATTCCAAAAAGAATCTCTTCAGCTTCATATCTCTAGAAGACTGAGGGGCTTCCTTAACTACTAAACCTTCAACTTTTTGAGATGAAAGTGAGGTTATAGCTAAGGTTCCTAACTACTGCCTGATAGTTTCACATACATTTGATTCGAATACTTTGCTTTGTTTGGAGGCTGTCTGCCTTGAGTGTCACCTCCAATGAAACTCACTAAGAGGGGTTGGTATGCTAATCACATTAGACTTATCCTCCGAGCTGGATTCCAAGTCTATGTGAATAGTAGGGGTACTCCTATGAACTAGAACATAACCCTTGTTGGTTGATGGCCAATCAGGGTGTCTTCCACCTCTAGAACTGCCTCTATTTCTACCTCTGCCTCTGCCTGGTGGAGGTCGAGTCATCCTACCCACATGTTCATATGATGGAATGAACTGTGGAATGTGATGCTCTATTTCTTCTTCACTTTCTTGTTCACTTGGATTTTCATTTTCTTTTTCTTTTCTTGCTTTTCTTTTCTTCATTTTCTTTTTCTTTTGAATTTGAATTTTGTCTAAGTTCATGAGAAAGGGTGTTTTGAGGAAGATAGTAGGTTGCATCCTCATATATCTCAACCTCTCTAACTAAAAAAAAAATTTCAACCCTTTGACACATTACTCAATCATATCCTTCCTGAATTTGATGCACCAATGGAGAGAGGATGGAATCATCTTGTTCTGATGTATCCAAGGCCTACTGAGCAAAGCAATGAACGAAGTATTCGAATCAATGATATAAAACTTAGCTTCAGCCTTCCAACCCTATCTCCAAAGGTAACACTATGGAACCTAAAGCCCCTTGTTCATCATTGAATCCTTCAACATCATCCCATCTCCTCGAGTGTGGAGATGTCCATCCTCAAATAGAAAGGGTCTTTAGACTCATAATGTTCAATGCACTGGATCAACAAGAACTCGGTAAGTCCAATCGCCATGTCAACTATATAATGTAGGGGATTGTGCTCCATGTCCCCGTAAGGTCTTCATCGGAAAGTGATTCCCCGAGCTTCGGAATAATGTGCCTCCTCACTAATAGTGGTCAGCTGAGCTAAGAATATTTCAGGATCATGGAGAGCCTTGATTAATGATTCCCTCATCTCTTTGGATAAGATAAGGGCATTGTATATGCTTAGCATAGATGGAAACTTTCTTAGGTGAGAGAGGACATTGTAGTCCACCTTGGGCTGATCCTCCATGACCATATCCAAGGGTGAAGCATCCTGTTGAGGGACGGGGTAATGGAAGATTCTATCTGCACGTCAGGCTCACCTACAGCTTCTCCTATTGAACTCTCAAAATTGGATGATTCCAAGTCTATCTCAAGAGGTGAAGTCATAGTATTCAGAGTACGAAAATTCAACTCTAAATCAGAAAGAGAAAGATCAAAATTATTATAGTTGTTGTTTAGACTTGAAGAGTTATCATTAGGAATAGATTTAGACAACCCATGAGACAGATATAATTTAAGCTAGCTTTATTCTTCAATTTCTTGATTTGATAGAGGTACATAGTACAAATCAAGTAAGAGGGGTGAGGGATTTGATGCCCTCATCCAATACAAGATGTCTAAGAAGAAGAGCTAGTCAAGTAGAGGTAGTGTTGATGTAGCGGTGGACTGAGGCTGGACTGGTGGTTGCTGGCTATCCCGGGCACATGTTGTGCCGCTCCGAGCTCCCTTTCTCGAGTTGGCTCTGGTAACTTGCAAACCTTCCTTGATGTTGGAGGTTTGAGTTGGCTCAAGAACCTGCAAGGAAAGTTTCTTGATTTTTGAGATAATTTTTTTAGAGGTTTTGGATAAGGAGATATCCCAACCTTCTTTGGTTTTGGAAGGATCGCAAGTATCCCCAAGGATTACCCTAATGGAACTAGATGGTTGTTCCACAAGGTATTCCTTCAGGATGACTATAGCATCGGTCTTGAAGCTATGTTCAAGCTAGTCCTTAAATGTGAAGCAATCTTCCAAAACATGACCTAGCATATGGTGGCAGGGACAAAAGTTAGATCATGCTTTTGCCCACTTCCTCCTTTAGGTTCGTAGGAAAATTAGGCTTCTTTAAGAGATTCTTAAAGATCTTCCGATTACCTCCCTCTTAAATGAATAAGGCTTGTTAAGTTTATCCAAAAGAGTGTGGACCATAGCTACCGGCGGTGGTATGTGTACCATCGGCCGATGATGTGGTGAGGGAGGTGCGCAGACATGGAGGTGCTGTGGCGCGTGGGCTATCGGTGGTGGTGAGGAGGTGGTGACGGCTATGGAGCATGAGGTCTCTCAAACTACTCTCTAGCTGGTTGTTTCCCCTTGTTTACTGCTATCACTGCCCCTGGCTTCTTCTCATGTACCTTATACGGCTTTGGCTTTGTTGGTAGATCTGGAGAAGGAAACTGTTTGGCTTCTCCTTGCAAGCTAGCCACCTTGTTGATTAATTTCTCAAAAGTTCTGATGATGAAACCTTTGAGCATGAAGGTGACTAGGCCATGGATATTCTTAATAAGAATCTGGATGGCATGTTGTTCAGATAGCTGTGGTTCATTTCATACTCAAATTATGCCATCTAAGGATTTAATCAATGAGGGACTCGCTAAGATTTTATTGAGCCATAACGAGATCACCAACAATGACCCTTTGCTGAGCTCCAACAAACCTCTTGATAAAGAGTTGCTCCAACTTAGAAAAAGTCTTCGCTAAATTATTGGGAAGTTTAGAGTACCTGTCAAATGCTATACCCGCTAAGGTACTGATGAAGAGATAAAAGAGTAATGTGTCACTGCCACCAGCATTGTAACAACTAGCCCTGAAATACACAATGTGCTACCTCGAGTTCCCAATGCCATCAAAACTCTTGAAAGAAGGTGGCATGAAACCCTTAGGATATTAGATTACATCAAATTTCTCTGGCTAGGGTCTACCCTTTGGATCTAATGATCCTTCTTGGGCTTGAGCCAATGCTTCTCTCACTTGCTGCTCAACCATACTCTTGATATCTTTTTCCTATATGGATGTACTATCCACTACCTTCCTATACATGTTGGTCCTACCTTGCTCTACTTGAGGTAAAGCCTTGGCTAGATCTAAGACATGCACCAACTCTAGCTGAATGGTCTCAACTATAGTAGGATGAACTGACAGGGCTTAGTTTTAAAGTGCTAAGATACCGCTATGATCTTCCCTCTCCATCCCATCTATTTTTTTTCATCCTTTATCAAGGAGGTTGGGTCAGTAGGTTGTGTCTTCCGCTCGCTCAACACCTTCCATAGTCATCGCTTCTGGAGGGATCCCTGTCTACCATGCAAACTCTACTCCCAATAAATCATCTTCATTGGGATCAAAGTTGATCTCCTCTCATCAAAGAATGATCTATCTAAATCCAGGCACAAATGACTTTAGCCAAGTGGTGGATCACTATCATCAGTACCGGGACTCATCAAAAGAGTTAACCTCGGAGGGCTCACTGGAAGAAATATGCTGATGTCACCAATTTATGGGGTGACACTCTAGAGGATCTATCATCATAAACAGTTATCACCTTCTCCCTCAACTACTATCTCCATCGTATGTGGTGGTGCGGTGATGGATGATGATACTTTTAGGGTCACCATTCCTTCCTCACCGCGGAGGAATGATGGACTCATATAAACAGGTATGGAATCTAGAAAGCGTAATCCCATGGTACTAATGACGAGTGCACGCGATGAAAATCAATAAGTGTAGACCGCCAATGCACCAACCTCCACCTCTCCGTAGTAATGTGAACTGGGCCTCTGCCTCTCTCCCTCTAATATGCTTCCCCACTACGGGATAATCTCAAATCAAAGAGCCCCAAACACATCGTCCATGGCTCGCACTCGTAACTATCCTCGGCTGCATGACCTCCTCCTCTCAGAGAGCGAAATGCACCGGTGGAGGTGAAGTAGAGATCCTCGCATCCTCTCTGGACCTGAGAGAGATGGAACTAGTTTCAGAACTAGGGAAACCATCGTGGGCAACCTCAACATGACCGGTGGCCTCCATCTCCCAGCAATGCGAGTGTGGTACCACTTTATCATGTGGTTCTTGTTTCTCCTGGGTCTGTAGGCGAGAGTAAGAGATCCAACCTCAAAGGGAGACAATCCTGGGATCGGGAGCCTTCCCTTGAAGGTGCTAGTGAGTGGGTGCTATCCTGGGCAACATGGGAACCACAGTGCAGCCGCACACTATTGTGGGAACCCCACAACCTTCCTCTTCATCAAGGGAATAATCTAATGGCATGTCAACCCAATGACGGCTCGCCACCACTATGCTCCTGCTAACAATCATGAGGGAGGTCCCTTCACATGTAATTCGGACCCCCTCAAAACCTCATCCAAAGTGGATGAGGTGGGCATAGTCGATGGGAGGTTGGCTGATCCAGGCCGATCCATCCCATGGGAAAAGTGAACACATATCTCTACGCCATTGAATCAAACACAACTAAGAAAAAATTGATCAAGTCGACAAACTATAATCAAAAAATAAACTTGAATCAAATTTTTTTGCTTTTTATTTTGAATTCAAATTTAGAATTTGAACCCATACTCAACATCTTGAAGGTGTTAAGTCATGCTCAAATGGATTGAGAAGAGATTTTGAGATTTGATTGAAAAGAGAAATTTTTGAATGTAGAATCCAGTTTCAACAAATTTGGGTATGTTAAAAAATGGGTGCAAATATTTTTGGAGAGATGCTTCCATTAGGTTCATATTTGAATTTTGAATTTTGATTTTGAGGACCCTTTTTTTAATAAATTTGATATGTTAAAGTAAAGAGTCAATTTGATTTTGATTTGAGATTTTTAGAATCTACTCACTTAGCAAATTTGGGTATGCTGAGTGAGGTGTTTGAAAATAATTTCCTCTTTTTCTTTGTTTGCTTTATTTTGTGAATCATTTATGATTTGAAAATGGAATTCTCATTTAGCAAATTTGGGTATGCTAAATGAGGAATCCAAGTGTATTTTATTTTTTTGAATTTTTTTGAAAATAGGACTCTTAGCAAATTTGAGTATGCTAAGAAAATTCTAATGTGTTTCTTTTGTTTTTAGAGATTTTGATTATTAAAAATAGGATCTTAAAATATGCTAAGAAAATTGATTTTTCTTTTATTTGATTTGATTTTGAAAATAGATTCAGCAAATTTGGTATGCTAAAAATCCTAATGTATTTTTTTTATTTGATTTTGAAAATAGGATTCTTAGCAAATTTGGGTATGCTAAGGAACCTAATGTGTTTCTTTTGATTTTTTCAAATGGAGACTTCATTTTAGAAAATGTGGTATGTTAGAAAGTTCCAATATGTTTCTTTGTTTTGATTTTGAAAAGGAGACTCAATTTAGTAAAATGTGCTAGAATGAAGTTCCAATGTGTTTTGTTTGTGAAATGAAAATTTCACTTAGCAAATTTGAGTACGTTAAATGAAATTTCAAAACTGTGTTTCAAATTTTGTTTTGAAAATGGAGACTTTACTTTAGCAAATATGGTATACTAAAATAAAGTTCCAATGTGTTTTGAAATTTTGAAATGGAGATTTTACTTAGCAAATTTGTGTATGCTAAATGAAATTTCAAAAATGTGTTTCAAATTTTTGTGTTTTTTTTTTTGAAAAGGGAGACTTCACTTTAGCAAATGGGGTATGCTAGAATGAAGTTCCAATGTGTTTGAAATTTTGAAATGGACATTTCACTTAGTAAATTTGAGTATGCTAAATGAAACCCAAAAAATGTTTCAAATTTTTTCAAAATGGAGACTTCACTTTAGTAAATGTGGAAAATGAAGTTCCAATGTGTTTTTGTTTTGTTTTTGAAATGGAGACTCACTTTAGCAAATGGTATGCTAAATGAAGTTCCAAATGTTTTTGAAAATTTTGTTTTTGTTGATTTTGAAAAGAGATTTCATTTAACAAATTTGGTATGTAAGATGGAAATCAATTATGTTTCATTATTTTTCAAAGATGTATTTTTTTGTGTGATTGATTTTGAAAGAGAAATTCCAACCTAATCATATATGGAATATTTTATGAAAAATAATGTCATTTTATTTGAAATGAAATCTTCATTCAATAAATTTGGGTATATTGAATGGAGATGTTCATATTTTTTGAAAGTTTCATTTTTTTTGATTTGATTGAAGATGAAATCCATTTAATAAATGTGGGTATATTGAATGGAGAGGTTTCATATGCTTTTGAAAATTTATTTTTTTGATTTTGATTGAAATAAAACCTTCATTCAATAAATGGGCATATTGAATGGGAGGTTATATGTGCTTTTGAAAATTTATTTTGATTTTGATTGAAATGAAACCTCCATTCAATAAATAGGGTATATTGAATGGGAGGTTTCATATGTGCTTTTAAAAATTTTATTTTGATTTGATTGAAATGAAACTCCATTCAATAAATATGGGTATATTGAATGGGAGGTTTCATATGTGCTTTGAAAATTTTATTTTGATTTTGATTGAAGAAACTCATTCAATAAATGTGGTATATTGAATGGAGAGGTTTCATATGTGCTTTTGAAAGGTGAAAATTAACCAACACATATGGAATGTGTTGAGTGGAATTTCAAAGTTGTGATTTTGGCTTGAAGATGTAACATCCATCAACACATTTGGATGTATTGAAAGGCCTATCTTCAAATTTTATGCTTTTGAAAGTATGATTGTTGGAATTTTATTTTCAAAATGTTTCTACATGTAATTAAAAATTGTTAGATGAAAATATTTTATTAAGTGTATTTTGAAAAGTGCTTTTGAAATTGAAACTTTTATAAAGGATTTATTTTTTCTTTATTTTTAGAATGAACCTTTCCTTACCATAAAAAAGTAAGAGGAAGTCTTTAATCATTTTTTTTATTAAATTTTTATTTTCACCCATTGGGAACCCAATTTAAGACCAACATAGGGTGAGGTCCTAAAACCTAAAGATGTTGGCTAGCTTAACTTAAGAATGAAGTAAGCTAAGTGCCTACCGAAAGAAAGATAGTCTTGGATTCATAAAAAAGTACAAACCCACTATCGATACTCAGATACAATGATCATTTGCCAAAGATGGAGAGAGGAACCATCCCAATGGAGTCGCTAGGAAAATCTATGGGTGAAATATAGTTCTTTCATCTATCCTTTTTAGAAAGAGAATAAATGAAAATAGAAATATATCCCTTTTGGGATGCCACATCCAGGTTCTTATTAGGATGATCAGATGAGAGATGTACTATCTTAAAGATAGAAGTCACCACCCTATAATGGACCTAATCACCTCAATAAGGACTCCTAAGGACTATGGGTCTTCAATACATAGATTCTTCCCTACTTTACATGAAAAGTAAAGTGGTTTATTTTAAATTGGGTTCAGTTCTTCTACAAAGGCAAGCCTAGTTAATTACATCCTAAGGAATGATTCCTTAGGAATACTCTCGATTAAGGTAAATGATCATTGTCTCCAAAGATTTTGAAAAAGGTAGGACTATCAATCGATTGGTTTATTTTTAGAAAGTGGGATCGATCAAGAGGAGGGAGTTCTTATCAGCCAAATGAAAATAAGTAGGGGATGCTTAAGATACTAGGAACCTAAGCACCCCCAAACTACCCTATGGTTGGGCTTTACATTTTGAAATTGAATTAATGTGTTTGAGTTGAATTTTTATTAGAATGTTATGGCTTATAATTCCATGATGAAAGGTCATGAAAATTCTTAATAGGTAAGGATTTATGCTCATAGTTCACAAAGGGAACTAGCAACCACTGAACCTAAATCTAGGGAGCTTTGGTGAATGCCAAAAAGTATGACCTAAATCTAAGGAAAAAATGGGTATTTGGTTTACCTCCATAAGAGAGGACAAGCCACCCAACTACTGGACTTACAATCGCCTAGGGGTAGCCACCAACTAACTCCTCCTATGATTTTAAAATATGTAGGCAAGTCAAATGTTTTGCAAGATAGCTAAGCTGTTATTTATTTAGAAGGTGACTAAGTCCTTAAACACTCCATAAGAGACTAGATCATGTAGGGCATGCTTTAATAACTTAAATCTAATATAAATTTTATTACATTTTATTTTCATTTTGGACAATCAATTTGATGGCTTTAGGATTCTTTATGCCTAATGCATGAGAAATTAGATTATGGGCCAAAATTAGAAGATAAGGAGGTGTGTTTCCACCATGGCTCTACAAGTCAAGTTCTCCGCAAAGGTGGAAGCCCTCCAATCAAGAGTGAAACAATATGTTTTTTTTATGCATGATGTTATAAAGTAAGACAATACATGCGTTGCTAATTCTTTTATCTTATTTTATAGTTTTATGTGAGGTTATGAGTTATTTATTTTAATTTTGAGTTGATTAATTTGATAGAAGATTTATTTTCCTAAGAGTCTAATCATCATCCATGCCATACATCAAAGCAAGGAAGAAACTAGGAAACAATGTCATCTTAATGCATGAGTTAAGCAAACATCAATCAATTTATAAAACTAGCGCAAAAGAATAAAAGGCCATTTATGGTCTTGCTCCACCGCACAAACCCGAAAATAATTTGGGTAGCCGAGCTCTACTCTTATACAACCCAGATTACAAATGAATTTATTACAATTAAGTAAGAAATTCATGTTATGGGGAGTCTTCATTCTTGATTTCTTCTTTGTTCTTTATTCTTTCTTCTTCTCTTCTTCTTTCTTCTTTGGTTCCTTCTTTTGGATGGTTGGAATGTGGATGCTCCAAACTTCAATGGCACATAAAATATAATCTTATAACCAATCCCCCATAATAATCATTCCAAAATCCTAATTGCAAAATTACATGAAAAGGGAAAAGTAAATCTAACTAAAACCTGTAAAATAGAGATTAGCTAAACAAACCACAATCTCAAGCATGTATATATATAATTGGACTTAGCACCCACACATGGGTAACCAAGTCCACTGCCTATTTTGGATTATGCTTAGGGGTATAAGCACTGCACAACAAAAAGCAATTTTATATTTTATTATTAAAACCCCTTAAGCACAATCCTCAGAAGATAATGATTAGACTAAATTGTCCTACCATTCATCTATGCATACACCCTAACATCCAGACTAAAATTACATCATAAAATAAAAAAGCAAACATCAAACCATGCACCGCCTAACCTAAAGCTATAAATGGTGACTTAGTCAAATGTGTGTGCTTTAAAAGGTTTGTGTGGTATGCTTAGCTAGGCTTTAAGGTTTAAATTTTCTAAGTATGAAAAGTTTAACTTAGAGGGTTTGTTTCATGTAAGTGATTTACTTGCTTTGGTTGATTTTATTTTATATTTTTGATTACGTTTGAATGAACCTACAATTAATTACTAAGTTGTAAAGAGAGGGAAAAGAGAAAAGAACTTCTCTTTCCTTCCCTACCTTAAGTAATTTCTAAAGGTAGATTCATATTTGATTTTGTTTAATGAATGTTTTATTATATGTTTTAATTAATCCTAAGTTTAGATTTTTCTAAACAAACCTATTCAAAAGAAAGGCATTTTAAGATTAAGTAAAGTGTATCACAAAACACATCATCATTTCTTTCCCAACATATGTAACATGCATATGGATGAATCCTAAGCATATCTATACATGCAAATGAATGTTTATCAGCACACTTAATGATGAATGCTAAGTAGTGTTACTTAAGAAAATTTGGATGCTTTATGATGCATGATTTTTTCATTAAGTAGAAAAGGGTGATTCTTTTATCCATTTTCACATGCACATTTATATGTATGAAAGGCATAAGTGAGTATGCCATTGTTAGCACCAGTGTAATGCAAGACCTACTTAGGGCTACTTAAAGCCTCACAACGGGTTGTCCAGACTAATATACCACTTTCCTTAAATACATATGCATGTGTAAAAAAGAAATGAATGGAAAAGAAAGATGCAAAAGTTTGTGTTTATTTGTTTGATTTGTTTATGCAATTTATATGTATAAGTGTGATGTCCTTCTTAAGTAATAACATAGGAATGAATGAAAGGATTTAAGCAAGTGTTATGTTCTTTCAAATGAACTATACACTTTGTCAAATCCTATTCAAACTATGCTAAAAGAAAAAGAAGGAAAATCACACTATGCACATCTTTATATTTCTTCTCACATGCAAGCTTATAAATAATCATAAGTGGCATACCTTTCAGTTTTGATAATTGATTTATAATTTTTTAAAATAATTTTAGAATTAATAGTGATAATAGCCATGCATATTCTTACTTTAGCCAAAATATACAATTTGACATAAAGAAAATATTTCTTTTTTAATTTGATTTTTAAAAAGCATGAATGCATGAATTTCATATGGCATACACATTTAGCATGCTAGGAAAGAAATAAAGTGATGAAAGCAAGTAAATTCATAAAGACAATCCTATGAATAATATTATTTAAAGTAAATCAAATTTATTTTAAGGAGAGTTTGAATTTTGTTTGAGTTTGATTTCAATTTGAGTTATTTAAGTTCAATTTTTTAGTGATTAGATCAATTTTATGTCTTGGTTAGGTTAAGGTGTGAATTAAGTGTTAATTATTACCTACACCAATTTTAACATATTTAATCAAATAATTATGAGCCAATGATATGACATAAAACCACAAGGAATTTAAATCAAGAATGCACCTAGAAAGAAAGGCCTAATGCAATTGGCTCATTAATGAATTAAATTAATTTAAGTACTTTCATAACTCTTCCCACACATGTGAGTTGGATTTTTATTTCTTCAAGCTACTTAGGTTATTGAACACCTAAGCATCTACCCAAAATGAATTAGTTAAGTTCTGGAATATTTTGATTTTAGAATTTTGATTAGTTAAGCCATTTTATTAAATGATTAAATTATTTAATTAATTTTGCACCTTAATTAAACCTTAATCCAAATGAAATAAACTTAGGAAAAGATATGGGAAAGAACCCCAATCTCATTCTCTCACTATCCCAAGGTAAATAGCAAAAATTAATTAGTGAATTTATCACTATTTAAAAGGTTAATTAATCATTTAATGGATTAAGAGAGTAATTAGAATGAGCCAAGCAATAAATTAATTACCATTAATAAATTCAAGAAAATCATGAGAGGTGAGGTCATCCCATTAATCAACCCTAGAGGTTTGGAATTAATCAATGAAATAATTAGAGTATAATGTAATTACATTTAATAAAACCTAATTCACAAAATATCACTATTCAAAATCAAGTGAAATTAATTTTAGAATATTCTCTTGAATTATCTCAATGCTTTTATTTTGTATTTTTTTGATTTTTCTACAATTAGTGAATATTTGAAGTTTCGCTTTATTAAGTAATTAATCCCCTAATTATGTGAGTAATCCCATCGACATGGACCGACGCATGCACTTTCCACATGGCATGATGGGAGATGCCACTTAAGTTATCACATCATAGCACGGGTGGTATTACACTTTCCCATCCATCCGATAAAGATCGACGAGATTAAGCCCAATATTAAGGATTAAATCGATATCCTATGTCTTCATATCGTCCATCCAAAATGGGATGGACTGATGATCCATCCCAAAGTTCTCCTACGGAAAGGGGAAGCCCATCCTTTGGCATGATCCAAGCTCAATTGAGCTGATTGAACTCAAAATCAACCCACACCATCATCATGCGGGAGATTACATCCAATCAAATTCTCATGGTGAAATTTCCTTCACAAAGGACCACACCATTGCTAATTTAAGCTTGAGGCATACCTCAAGACTATCACCGCTCAATTCATGAGTAGCTTCTTCCTAGTGAGATGAAGCCCTATTGAAGATTTGAGGAGGTTGAGTGGATCTTCTATATACCAAGCTCTCCCTTCAATTGATTTGCCTTGATCTCCTTTCTGCTTGAGACTTGGAGCTTTAGGCAAGTTTGATTGATCCTCTCAAGAAGCTTGCAAGAGGAATTGATAGTGAGTTGAATGAGATTGAATTTCACTTGAACTCCCATTTTTTTTGAAGAAATCAAAATGGGGAAATGGAAAATGCTTGAAATTGGGAGCTTGGAATACTTCCTCGAGTTCATGCCTCAATCGAAAGGAGATGAAAGTGAAATAAAGGAGTATATCTCCCTAGGTGAATCGACGAAGCTCATGCCATTTTGATCCAAAACCTCATTCAAAGGGTTTGTTAGGCTTAGGAGTGGCATGACATTCTTGGTGTGGATGGTAGTGGAAGTTCATGTGAAAACAAGGTGGAGGAAGGATTCTCATGTGCTCATGTCCATGGTGGTGGTTTTAGCCTTAGGTTGGGTCTGACCCAAACCCATGGGTCATGTGCATATCCTTAGACCATTTGGTCCACTAAGAGGATGCCAAGTGTCCATGAAAAGGAATTGACCAAATTCCAAGTGGTTTTGATTTTAGGTTACCCTATGGCCTAGGGTAAAATGGTCATTTGCTTGGATTTCAATTTGAATATGTTTGGTATGATTGAAAATGGGTTAGCCAAGTTTCATTGAATTTGGAGTTGGTTTGATATGATTTGGCTCATGTTGACCCATTTAGGTCAAAATGGGTCAACTTGGGTCAAGTTGACCAATTGGTCAAATTGGGTCAAACCAAGGGTTGGGTCAAGTTCATATGACCATTTGAAATGTTTTGGCATCATTGGTTTGGTTCAATTTGATTTATATTTGGATTTGGTTCATTTGATTTCATTTAGGTCAAATGGGTCAAGTTGACCAATTTGACCCATTTGACCTATTTGGGTTAGTCATGGGTTTGTTTATGTTTGGTTGATCATTTGAAATGGATTGGTATCTTTATTTCCAATCAATTTGGTTTATATTTGATTTGGCTCAATTTGACCTTTTAGGTCAAGTTGGGTTCATGGTCAATTGGCTAGGTTGGGTCTAGTTGGCCAATTAGTTTGGTCAAGTTCAACAAGTGATTTGGAATGAACTTGACCCATTGGTTTCAATCAATTTGGCTTAGATCAATTTTGACACATTTTGACTTTTAGGTCAAGTTGGGTCAACTTGGGTCAAGTGGCCAATTGGGAAAGGTTAGGCTCAAATGATGACTTGGTAAGTTCAAACATTGATCATGAATGAGTTTTGATCAATGGTTTCAATCAATTTGGCCTATGGTTGATTTTGGCTAGTTTAGGTTTCATTTTAGCTGGTTTGACTTGGTCAACCCTTAGTTTGACTTTTGACCCAATTTGAGTGATTGATCATCTCATGATGATTGTTGCTCAATATGAGGCAAGTGCTTAGTTCAATCCAATTTAGTAGGATTAGAATTTGGCTCAAAAGGGGTACTTTAGGTCACTTTGGGTCAAGTGAGCTTAAGTAGGTCAAATGGCTTGGTCAAAGCTTGATTTGAGTTGATTGAACTCACATATGGACTTATGCTTGAAATATAAATCCATTTGCAAGTGATTTGAAGTCAAATGGGTTTTGATTCATTTGACAATTTTAGGTTCAAAAGGGTGAACATGAGTTTCACTTGATTTGATTTTAAATTTAGTTTTGTTTGATGATTGGAGTTTATGTTTATATTTAGATTCATGATTGAAGGATTGATTGAATCATGAAGAAAAATCAAGGTTTGGCTTGATTTGAAATTGATTTGGCTAAGTTCAAGAATTTGACTTGAAAGGCTTAGGTTGAATTTTGATTGAATTTGAGTTTAAGTTTTGAATTGATTTTTGGTTTGATGATTGAAGTTTAAATTTATATTTGGATTCATGATTGAAGGATTGATTGAATCATGAAGAAAAATCTAGTGTTTGGCTTGATTTGAATTTAATTTGGCTAAATTCAAGATTTTGACTTGAAAGGCTTAGGTTGAATTTTGATTGAATTTGAGTTTAAGTTTTGAATTGATTTTTAGATATTTGAATTTATATTTCATTTATATTTGTGAATATAAATGAGAATGTAAATGGTTGTGAGAAATTTTCTTGAATTTGTATTGATTTAGATTTGATTTAGGCTAAGTCCATAAGATAGAATCAAAGTGACTTAGGAAAGATTTTTAGAATTGGATTTGAATTTATATTTGGTTTGATTGATTTGAATTTATATTTCATTTATATATGTGAATATAAATGAGAATATAAATGGGTTGTGAGAAAATTTCTTAAATTTGAATTGATTTGGATTTGATTTGAGCTAAGTTCATAAGGTAGAATCCAAGGGACTTGAAAATATTTTGAATTTGGAATTCAATCATGGGTTTCAATCATTTGGAATTGATTCATGATTTGAGAAAATCCATTGAATTGATTTGAGTTTGAGTTAAAGTTAATTGATGAGTTTGGAGATAATCAAGTTTGATTTGAGTTTGGAGTTTTGACTTGAAGAAGGAAGTGAGGATTTGGTTCAAGCTATAGGGTTTTCCTAACACCCCTAAGGCATGACCTATCCTATGGCTAACTCTTCTAAGTCTCTAGGGCTAGGTTGAGTGTTCACCTAATCACTAGAAGTGTCTTAAGACTAAGAAACTCTTAAAGTCTAAGAGAAGTCCTATGTCTAAGATGGAGGGGTTGAGAGCTCATCCTAAAAATGAGGTCAACAAAGGGCCCAATAGGTGTGGTGTGACTGACAAGGAACACACATTGGTGTTTTCAAATAATCAACAAAGAATGATCATAAGCACTAACAGAAATGATCTACTCCTAACCCAATGTGTAGAAGGAATCCAAAGCTTAGATGTGACTCTACTCATGTCAAAGACATAAGAGAGGGAAGGAGGAATCCACTAAGGATAGAGTACGTAAACCTTCCACTAGGGAAGCAGGTTCAAATCATCCACGAGGGGATGAGAGGTTTGATTTGAGTCTCACTAGGGAGAAATTGATTTGATTTGTTTGATTTGTTTTGATTTTTTTGATTTGATTGACTCCATTGGGGGAGGTGAATGGATTTATTTTGTTGAATTTGTTATGTTTATTGTTTGACTCCACTGAGGGAGGAGGGTTGAATTTATTTTAGATTTTAGAATTTGGATTTTGAGATGGGCCATGTTGGTTTGCGATGCATCGCACTGAGTAAGAGCCACGGCCTAGACCTAACTCAGACTTACCAATCCAAAGGGGTAGTCTACTAAACACATAGTAGGATTAGGCAACCAAAGGGGATGCCTTTTGGTGTGCAGCAGTTGTATTAGAAAGAAAGCATAATAGACTTACATCCTCCAAAGTAGGGACCAGTTGCTAGGGTGACCCATTGGCAAGGCAATAGATCAAACCCAACCTAGGGCTGACTATTGAGTGAATGCCGCTGGGGACTTAGATCAACTCAAAGATAGTCAAGATTAATTTCATTTTTAAATTGTTTATTTTGATGGGTCCCATTAGTTTGATGGATAATAGGGGCCATGGAGGCCTCACTGTAATCCTCATTTACCATACTCAAATTTTTCAAATGATAATTATATTTTGAAATTACAAATGATTTACAAAATAAAGCAAATAAAGGAAAAAAGAAGAAATTATTTTCAAACACCTCACCTAGCTTACTTAAATTTGCTAAGTGAGTAAATTCCAAAATCACAATCAAAATAAAATCAATTGACCCCTTTACTTTAACATACCCAAATTTGTTAAATGTTAAATGAAGGGTCCTCAAAATCAAAATTCAAAATTCAAATATGAACCTATGGAAGCATCTCTTCAAAAATATTTGAAGCCATTTTTTTAACATACCCAAATTTGTTGAAAGTGTATTCTACATTCCAAAATTCCTCTTCCAATCAAATCTCAAAATCTCTTATAAATCCATTTGAGCCCAACTTAACACTTTCAAGATGTTGAGTATGGGTTAAATTCTAAATTCAAATTCAAAATCAACAAAGCAAGAAAATCTGATTCAAGTTTGTTTTTGATATTGCAGTTTCAGTCAGCTTCAATCAATTTTCTCAGTCTCAATTCAGTACAGTTTGATTCAATGGCAACACCAAGATATGTGTTCACTTTTCCCCATGGGATGGATCTGGCTGTGGATCAGGCCAACCTCCTATGCTCTGACTATGCCCACCGCATCCACTTTCATCAAGGATTTAAGGGGACCTCCCTCAAGACAGTTAGTAGGAGCATAGTGGTGGAGCAGGAGCCAGTCATTCAGCTTGACATGCCATCAGACTCTGAGATTCCCTCGATGAAGAGGAAGGTTGTGGCGCTTCCTCAGGAAGCGTCGGCACTGTGCCTCATGGTTTCCATGTCTGCTAGAAGCACCACTCACTCAACACACCTCCGGGGAAGGCTCTATCCTGAATTGTCTCCCCTACTTTTAAGGTTGGGTCTAGCTTTTACTTCGCTCGACCTACCAAGACCTAACGAAGGAACAAGAACCACATGATAATGTGATACCACACTCGCATTGCTAAGGAGATGGAGGCAGCCACACAGTCTATTGTTGAGGAGTTGCACATGATGGTTGTTGGTTACAAAGAAACCGCCATCCTCTCTCAGTCCAGAGAGGATGTCGAGGATTTCTCTTCACCTCCAACAAGGCATTTTTTGGCTCCTATCGAGAGAAGGAGGTCGACGACCTAAGGAAAGCTAGTTGGAGCTCTATGATCTGAGTCCAGTCTAATTGATTTAAGATCTTATCCTGCTGTGGGGAAGCATATTAGATAGGAGAGTGCCAGGGAGGCCCATACTTTAGTTCACATTACCAGCAGAGAGAGGCATAGGTTCAACCGGCAATCAGTAACCTCTACACTTGTTGATTTTCCTGATTGATGCACTACCCATCATCATACCGATTGTGCTCACGGGACTACCCATCACGAGAGAGCTCTTGTTCATAGAAAGTGGGTGTCTCCACCACACCGCTCTCCCCATCCACCATCTCTCGATCCATGTTCCAACATCTCCGCCCACCAAAGGCCATGACGGGGAGAAGAGGACCCCACTGGTGATCCAGCTACGGCAAAGGGATCCCATTCCATCTACACCTTCACCCCAGTCACGGTGAGGAAGGAATGGGGACCCTGAAGTATCATAATCATCACCACGCCACCACAAAGATATGATGGAGATAGCTTAAGGGAGAAGGTGACGCTTGCACCTATGATGATAGATCCTTATAAGAGTGTCACCGCATAAAAATTCAGTGACAGTCAAGAGCATATTTCTTCTAGCGAGTATAGCCCTCACAGGGTTAACTTTCTAGTAGCAGCAGAGGTTCAATGCCTCAGTACATGATAGTGATCCCACCATCGGTCAGCCCAAGTCATTTGTGTTAGTTCAGACAGATCATTATCTAGATGATATAGTAGCCCATTAACTCATGGAGAAGAAAGAGATCCTAGGATATGACTAGATGATTAGCTTTGATCCCAATGAAGATGATTTATTGGGAGATTAGGGGTTTGCATGGTAGACACCAAGGGATCCCTCCTTAGAGAGTAGCAGACTATGGAAGGTGTTAAGGCCGAGCAGGAAGACACAGCCTACTCGACCCAACACCTCCTTCAACAGATAAAGCAGAAGGATGAAAAAATATATAGGATGGAGAAGAGGCTCAAATATCTACTAGAAGCTATCTTAGCACTTCAAAACCAAGCACCGACAGTCCATCTTACTATAGCTAAGATAGTCAGCCAAAGTTGGCGCATGTCTTGGATCCAGCCAAGACTTTACCTCCTGTAGAGCAAGGTAGCACCAACATGTATAAGAAGGTAATGGATAGTGCCTCCATACAAGAAAAGGATATCAAGAGCATGGTTGTGCAGTGGGTGAGAGAAGCGCTCAAGCTTGAGAAGGATCATCAATTCCAAAAGGTAGACCCCACCCAAAGGAATTTGATGCAATCCAATATCCTAAGTCGTGCCACATTCTTTCAAGAGTTTTGATGGCTGTGGGAACCCGACGCAGCACATTACACATTTCAGAGCTATTTGTTACAACGCTGGTGGTAGTGATGCTTTACTCTTCCGTCTCTTAGCAGTAGTGGTATAACATAATGGTGAAGACTTTTGCTGAGTTGGAGCAACTATTTATCAAGAGGTCTGTTGGAGCTCAGCAAAGGGTCACTACTGGTGATCTCATTATGGCTCAACAAAATTTTGGTGAGTCCCTCATTGATTACATTCTCAGATGACATAATTTGAGTATGAAATGAACCACAGCTGTCTGAACACCACGCCATTGAGATTCTGCTTAAGAAAATCCATGGCCCGGTTTCCTTCATGCTCAAAGGTTTCACCATCAAAACTTTTGAGAAATTAATCAACAAGGCAACTAGCTTGCAAGAAGAAGCTAAACAATTGCCTTCTCCAGATCTACCAACAAAGCCAAAGTCGCAGAAGGTATATGAGAAGAAGCTCGGGGCAATGATAACAGTAGAGGAGAAATAGCTAGCCAGAGAGCAGTTTGAGAGACCTCATGCTCCAATATTCATCGCTTCCACCTTTTCTACCACCACCGAGGAAGCCCCATTTCCACGAGTAGCCTGCACCGCCTCCTCCCACACATCAAGAGGTACACATACCCACTGCTAGGTAACTATGGTCCACCTATGCTTTTGGATAAACTTAACAAGCCTTATTCATTTAAGAGGGAGGTAATCAGGAAGATCTTAAGAATCTCTTAAAGAAGCCATTTTCACTAACCTAGGAGACAAGTGGGCAAAAGTAAATCAATCCTAACTTTGCCCCTACCACCATAGGGTCATGTTTTGGAAGATTGCTTCACATTTAAGGACTGCTTGAACATAGCTTCAAGATCGTTATAGTTATCTAAGGAATACCTTGTGGGAACAACCATCCGCCCATTAGGTAATCCTTGAGGATACCACAATCCTTACAAAATCAAAGAAGGTTGGGATATCTCTTTATCTAAAACCTCTAAGAAAATTGTCTCAAGAAAATTTTCTCAGAAAGCCTGGCTCAAACCTCCAACATCAATGAAGGCTTGCAAGTTTCCAAAGCCAACTCAGGGAAAGGGAGAGCTCAACAGAGAAAATGTAGTAGATAGCTTGGCAAGGCAACCACCGACCGAGTCCAGCCTCCATTCCATCATTGCAACTACTACATCAGCGACTATCTCTACTTCAGCTAGCTCTTCTTCTTCTAGTAGACATCTTGTATCTGCATACGAGGGAAACAAATACCACACCCCTCTTACTTTACTCAATTTCTACTATGTACCTCCTATAAAATCCAAGAAATTGAAGAATAAAGCTAGATTGAATTATATTTGTGTCACTTCTAATGGGTTCTCTAAATATATTCCTAATGATAATGTTTCAAGTCTAAACAACAACTTTAACAATTATGATCTTTTTTCTTTCTGATTCAAAATTAGATTTTCCTACTCTGAATACTACAAGTTCACCTCTTGAGATAGAATTGGAATCATCCAATTCTGAGGGTCCCATAGGAGAAGCTGTAGGTGAGCCCCACGCATGTAGAGTCCCTACCATAAGAGATCATCAAGTCAACTTCAGAGTGGCAAAGTTCTACCTCTAAGGCAACACCTCAAGATAGAGAGAAATAAGTCATTAGGTTCAGAGGATCGAGAAGCCCCTCTATAGGATGCTCCACCCTTGGATATGCTTATGGAGGATTAGCCCAAGGTGGACTACAATGTCCTCTCTCACATAAGAAAGTTGCCATCTAAGCTAAGCATATATGATGCCCTTGTCTTATCCAAAGAGATGAGGGAATCATTAATCAAGGCTCTCGATCTAGAGATATGCCACCGAATTGGTGAAGAGGCACATTATTCCAGAGAAGCTCAGGGAATCACTTTCACAAATGAAGACCTACTTCTAGGGGACATGGAGCACAACCATCCCCTCTACATTACAGTGTACATGGACAGATTCAAAGTTACCAGAGTTCTCATCGATCTCGGTGCATCGATGAGCATTATGAGTCTAAAGGCACTTGCTTATTTGAGGATCGACATCTCCACACTCTGAGGAGACTGAATGATGTTGAGAGGATTTAATGAACAAGGCAAGAAGGCTTTAGGTTCCATAGTGTTACCTTTAGAGATAGGTGACTAGAAAACTGAAGCCAAGTTTTATATCATTATTTCGAATACTTCATTCATCACTTTTCTTGGTAGGCCTTGGATACACTAAAAGATGATTCATCCTCTCCATCCATCATCAAGTTCGGGGAAGGATGGATTGAGTATTGTGTCAAAGGAGATGAAAAGCAATTTTAGTTAGAGATTGAGATATATGAGGATGATACTATCTTTCAAAACACACTTTCTCGTGAACTTGGACAAAATTCAAAAGAAAAGAAAGAAAATAAAGAAAAGAAAAGCAAAGAAAAGAAGAGAAAAATGAAAATCTAAGTGAACAAGAAAGGGAAATTGAAGAAGAAATAGTCGCATATCACATTCTTTCATTCCATCATATGGACATGTGGGTAGGATGACTCGACCTCCACCAGGCAAAGGAAGCGGCAGAAATAGAGGTAATTCTATAGGTGGAAGACCCCCTTGTTGGCCATCAGCCAACAGGGGCTATGTTCCAGTTCATAGGAGTACCCTTACTATTCACATAGACTTGGAATCCAACTCGAAGGATGAGTCTAATGTGATTAGTATACCAGCCAACCCCTCTCAGTAGGTTTCGTTGGAGGTAACACTCGAGTCGGACAGCGATGAAGACATGTTCTCCAAACAAAGCAAAGTATTTGAATCAAATGCATGAGAAATTATCAGGCTGTAGTTAGGAACCTTAGCTCTAACATCACTTTCATCTAAAAAAGTCGAAGGTTTAGTAGTTAAGGAAGCCCCTCAGTCTTCCAAAGATATGAAGTCGAAGAGATTCTTTTTGGGATCATCCTCCTCAAGTCTTGAAGCTGATGTAGAACTTGAGGAGAGTTCATACAAAGAATTAATGAAATTTCCTTTTGATTGGTATTCGCTTTGTGTCCTTAATCTTGCAAAGAAGAGTTTGATTCCTTATACATTGTTTAAGCACAAGTCATAATACTTTGAAAATCTATGGAACAACATAGGAAGGGATGCACAGTAAAGATTAGGACTAGGATTCGGTACAATAGGTCCAGTCGATGATGATGATTACTGCTTAGTTGTCACCAACCATCTAGAGTTTGATATGTTCTTTTCACACCAAACCAACTCTTATGAGGATGTGTGTTTAGAAACCTCAGATGATATCCAAATCAAAGATGTACCGCCAGAATTTGAAGAGGAGATCCATTCAACAATTGACCAGCTTAAAGAAATCAACCTCGGGACAGATGAAAATCCACGCCCGACATACATCAATTCATTGCTGAATGAAGAAGAAACAAATGACTTAGTTAGGTTATTGACTAAGTTTAAAGACTACTTTGTATGAAGTTATGAAGAGATGCTCTAATTATCTCTTGATATAGCAGTCCATAAACTAGCAATAGATCCTAACGCTAACCCTATGAACCAAGCTCCTAGATGCATCCGATTAGAAATCTAACAACAGGTCATTTCTAAAGTCAAGAAACTAATCGATGCTAGTTTCATCAGGGAAGAAAAATACCCTACCCGCAGGTGTCATCTAATTAAAAGAAGAATGACTAAAGCATATCGTCAATTTTAGGGACTTAAATAAGGCATGTCCTAAGGATGAGTTTCCTCTTCCTATAACAGAAATAATGGTGGACATTGCCTCATCTCATGTAATATTCTTCTTCATGGATGGGTCATTTGGCTACAACCAAATCAAGATGGCCCCTGAGGATGAAAGAAACACTACTTTTTGAACCCCGATCAGAATCTATTGTTATAGGATCATGCCTTTCGGCCTTAAAAATGCTGGTGTTACATACCAATGGGCCATGAATAAGATCTTCAACGAACTCATCCATCATCGCTGAGTTGATGATCTAGTAATCGATCGAGAAAAGACCACCTCTTTGACTTGAGAGTAGTTTTTGAACGGTTAAGATAATATGACCTTAAAATGAATCCCCTGAAGCATGCATTTGGAGTAGCTTCAGGAAAATTTCTTGGGTTTTTTTTCCAACACCAGGGAATAGAAATAGATTTAAAAAAGATTAAAACTATCTTAGAAATGCCACCTCCTAAGAGTTTAGCTCAACT